>PVIU01000550.1:0-301753 GCA_004026605.1 Ondatra zibethicus | reverse complement strand
ACTGATTTTTTTGAGTTGATCTTGTATCCTGCCACATCACTGAAGGTATTTATCAGCTGTAGAAGTTCTTTGGTAGAGTTTTTGGGGTCACTTATGTACACTATCATATCATCTGCAAATAACGAAAGTTTGACTTCTTCCTTTCCAATTCGAATCCCCAAGATCTCCTTATTCTGTCTTATAGCTATTGCTAGAACTTGCAAGCACTGTATTAAAGAAATATGGGGAGAGTGGACAGCCCTGTCTTGTTCCTGATTTTAGTGGAATTGCTTTGAATTTCTCTCCATTTAATTTGATGGTAGCTGTAAGCTTGCTGTATATTGCTTTTATTATATTTAGTTATAAACCTTGTATCCCTAATCTCTCCAAGACCGTTATCATAAAGGGGTGTTGAATTTTGTCAAATGCTTTTTCAGCATCTAATGAAATGATCATATGTTTTTTTTCTTTCAATTTATTTATATGATGGATTACATTGATAGATTTTCATATGTTGAACCATCCCTGCATCTCTGGGATGAAGCCTACTTGATCATAATGGATGATTTTTTTGATGTGTTCTTGGATTCAATTTGCCAGTATTTTATTGAGAATTTTTGCATCGATGTTCATGAGTGAGATTGGTCTGTAATTCTCTTTCTTGGTTGTGTCTTTGTGTGGTTTTGGTATCAGGATAACTGTAGCTTCATAAAAAGAGTTTGGCAATGACCCTTCTGTTTCTATTATGTGAAACACCTTAAGGAGTATAGGTATTAGCTCTTCTTGGAAGTTCTGGTAGAATTCTGCATTAAAACCATCTGGTCCTGGGCTTTTTTTTGGTTGGGAGGTTTTTGATGACAGCTTTTATTTCTTCGCATCTTATAGGTCTATTTAAATTGTTCACCTGGTCTTGATTTAATTTCGGTATATGGTATTTATCTAAACAACTGTCCATTTCTTTTACATTTTCCAATTTTGTGGCATACAGGCTTTTGTAGTAAGACCTAATGATTCTCTGAATTTCCTCAGTGTCTGTTGTTATGTCCCCCTTTTCATTTCTGATCTTGTTAATTTGAGTGTTCTTTCTCCGCCTTTTGATTAGTTTGGATAGGGGTTTGTTGATCTTGTAGATTTTCTCAAGGAACCAGCTCTTTGTTTCATTGATTCTTTGGATCGTTTTCTGTGTCTCTATTTTGTTGATTTCAGCCCTCAGTTTGATTATTTCCAGTCTTCTACTCCTCCTGGGTGAGTCTGCTTCTTTTTTTCTAGAGCTTTCAGGTATGCTGTTAAGTCACTAATGTGTGCTTTCTCCGGTTTCTTTATGTGGGCACTAAGTGCTATAAACTTTCCTTTTAGCACTGCTTTCATAGTGTCCCATAGGTTTGGGTATGTTGTGTCTTTATTTTTGTTGAATTCAAGGAAGACTTTAATTTCTTTCTTTATTTCTTCCTTGACCCGGGGTGGTTCAGTAGTTGACTGTTCAGTTTCCATGAGTTTGTAGGCTTTTTGTGAGTGGAATTGTTGTTAAATTCTAATTTTACTCCATGGTGATCTGATAAGACACACATGGTTACTCCAACTTTTTTTTATGTCTGTGGATGTTTGCTTTGTTACCAAGTATGTGATCAGTTTTTGAAAAGGTACCATGAGATGCTAAGAAGAAGGTATATTCTTTCCTGTTTCGGTTGAATGTTCTATAGATGTCCATTAAGTCCATTTGATTCATTACATCTGTTAGTTCTCGTATCTCTCTATTAAGTTTCTGTCTGGTTGACCTGTTCATTGGTGAGAGAGGAGTGTTGAAATCGCCTACTATTAGTGTGTGGGGTTTGATGTGTGCTTTGAGTTCTGATAATGTTTCTTTTACATGTGTGGGTGCTTTTATATTAGGGGCATAGATATTCAGGATTGAGACTTCATCCTGATGGATTAATCCTGTTAAGTGTATAAAGTGTCCATCTCCATCTCTTCTGGTTGATTTTAGTTTGAAGTCGATTTTGTTCGATATTAGTATAGCCACACCTACTTGTTTCTTAGGGCTGTTTGATTGAAAAACATTTTCCTAACCCTTTACTCTGAGATAATGCCTGTCTTTGTGGTTGAGGTGTGTTTCTTGTAAACAACAGAATGTTGGATCCATATCCATTCTCTTAACCTGTGCTTTTTTATAGGTGAATTGAGTCCATTGATATTAAGTGATATTAATGACCAGTGGTTGTTAACTCCAGTTATTATTATATTTTTTCGTGTGTGGTAGAGTTTGTGTGTTTCCCTTCTATGAGTTGTGCTGGTGTAGGGTTGTTACATGCCTGTGTTATTATGGGTGTTGTTTGCTTCCTTTCGTTGTGGTTTTCCTTCTAGTACTTTCTGTAATGCTGAGTTTGTGTCTATGTATTGCTTAAATTTGTTTTTATCCTGGAATATCTTGTTTTCTCCATCGATGGTGAAAGAAAGCTTTGCTGGGTATAGTAGTCTGGGCTTGCATCCATGGTCTCTTAGCATCTGCAGCACATCTATCTACGACCTTCTGGCTTTCATGGTTTCCATAGAGAAGTCAGGTGTAATTGTGATAGGTTTACCTTTATATGTTACTTGACCTTTTTCCTTTGCAGCTCTTAATATTCTTTCTTTATTCTGTACGTTTTGTGTTTTGATTATCATCTGTTGAGGGGATTTTTTTTTTTTTTGATCCAGTCTATTCGGTGTTCTGTTTGCTTCTTGTACTTTCATAGGAATATCCTTCTTTAGGTTGGGAAAGTTTTTTTTTTTTTTATAATTTTGTTGAATATATTTTCTGGGTCTTTGAGCTGTGCTTCTTTTCCTTCTTCTACCCCTATCATTCTTAGGTTTGGTCTTTTCATGGTGTCCCAGATTTCCTGGATGTTTTGTGTTAAGAATTTGTTGGATTTCTCGTTATCTTTGATTAATGAGTGTAGTTTCTCTATCGTATCCTCAGTGTCTGAGATTCTTTCTTCTATCTCTTGTATTCTGTTGGTTATACTTGTCTCTGTAGCTCCTGTTCATTTACCCAGATTTTCCATATCCAGCCATCCCTCGGTTTGTGTTTTCTTCATTGCCTCCATTTTAGTTTTCAAGTCTTGAACTGTTTCCATTACGTGTTTGATTGCTTTTTCTTGGTTTTCTAGTGTATCTCTGAGGGATTTATTCTTTTAACTTTTTGTTAGTTTTCTCATCCATTTCTTTAAAATTTTTCACATCCTCTTTAATGGTCTCTATCACTTTCATAATGTTATGTTTAAAGTCGATTTCTTCTACTTCTCTGGATTAGGTTGTTCAAGTCTTCCTGTTGCATATTCGCTGGATCCTAGTGTTATCATGTTGCTTTTCAGGTTGTTGGAGGAATTCTTGCATTGTCCTGCCCACCTTTTCCTTTGAATGCCGTCAGGAGAGTCTAGGTGGCTTGGTCCTTTTGTTGTGGCTGACTGTGTACTTGGGGGATTTTTTTTGTTCTGCCCTCTCTTAGGTCCCCTCAGCACTGCAGTTTGTTCTCAGATCCCTTCTTCCCTAAAGCAGGCTGTGGTGGTGGATCTAAGGACCCCCTCTGGATGGCTCTACTGGTACTGGATCAGGGCCGCTTGTTGGCCAAGGACCTCACAGATAAAAGCATTAGCTTGGTAGATGCCAGCTCCGTGGAACAAAGAAACCCCTGCAGCCTTGCACTCACCACCCTGTCTCCAGAGCCTCAGTCCCGAAGCAGGCTGATTTGTGAGATCCTAGGCCCCTGCAGATGGAAAGGGGTGCTTGGGGGCAAGCTGGGGTGGGATAAGGTAGCTGGGAGAAGCCCTGCCACCGAATGGCCAGAAAGTTTAGGGGATTGGAGGGAGCCTGCACTCCCTTCCCGGGGCATCTGGCCAGGTGCTGGCGCCAGATGGGGACACACTTACCCTCCAGATGGTTCTGCTGGTACTCAATTCTTAAACTTTTTACCAACAGTCCCAGTAAGAACTCTGCTTTCCTTTAATGGACTGCTAAATTACCACAGTAAAACTCCAAGGAAAGTTTAGATGAGTCTTCAGAGATGGATAACAGTTTATATTCACCAGCAGTCTTGTTCATAATGTAGTGATTAGATCTGCCTCACTGAGTCTTAATACACAATTGGGTTTCCATCACATTATGAGTCCGTTTCTAATGGTCAGTCAGGGACAGGATGTCAAAGCCTTGGCACAGTGATTGCTGCTGCTGCTCTTTATGTAATGGTTTACTCTGTTGGTTTTTTTAGTTTACTGTTTCCCTGAATGTTTAGTTTACTCACCTCTGGAGAAGCTATGGAATAACCTTGTTGTGTTCATTAAAGAATGCATATGTATTTCCTTTTAGTACCTTGTAAGAAATTGTTCTATAAAAAAAAGTTGAAGATAACTCAAGAGAATTGTTGTGATCATAAACACATAATCATGAAAACCAAAAATATCTGAGTGATTTCTAATCCAGAACTTATTGTATAGGACAGGCTGGCCTTAAACTCAGAACTGTCATCCTACCTCACCCTCTCAAGGCTTGGGATCATAGGCTTGAGCCACCAAGCCTAGCTATTTTCATTTTATTTGGTAAGGCGAGTCTAAAACCTGTTGTAGAATCTTAGTTAAAGATGTATTACATTTATTTATTATGTGGAATATTTGTTTAATGATGCAAAGTGTGTTGTATTTCTTTTATGTTGCATTTGTTTGACTCTGTGAAGCTGTGTTACTTTGCCTGCCTAAAACACCTGATGGGTCTAATAAAGAGCTGAACATCCAATAGCTAGGCAGAAGAGAGACATAGGTGGGGTTGGCAAGCAGAGAGAATACATCTGAGGAAGAAGGGAGAAGAAAGATGAAGTGAGACAAAAGAGAAGAGGAAAATGCTAGGGGTCAGACATGGAATAAGAAGCAAAGAAAAGACATACAGTAATAGAGAAAGGTAAAGCCCAGAGGCAAAATGTAGGCGCGATAAAATGAGTTAAGAAAAGCTGACTATAATAAGCCAAGCTAAGGCTGGGCATTTATAAGTAATAATAAGTTTCTGTGTGATTATTTGGGAGCTGAGTGGCAGGCCCATAAAGAATAGAGCAAAGAGTAAAAACAACGAACAACAAAAAACTTTTAAAATACCTATTCTATTTATTTCTTTTTATTTTTTTTATTCTTTGAAAGTTTAATATATTTATATAGTGTATTTTGAGGACATCTAGCCACCACTACCTCCTTCCAGTTCTCCCTAGTGCTTCCTACTCCATCTTCCTTACAGATTAATATCCTCTTTTTCATCTTTATTTTTAAATTATATATTTTATTTTTGAGATTATAATGCAATTACATCATTTCCCCCTTCCTCCAAACTCTCCCATATACCCTTCCTTGATCTCTTTGAAATTCATGCCCTCTTTTTTTACTAATTGCTGTTACATATTCCCATATATAACCTGCTTAGTCTGTATAATATTACTTGTATGGTTGTTTCAGCGCTGACCCTTTAGTATTAGATAACCAATCAGTGTGCTCTTCCTGGGGAAGACTATTTCTTTTACTCAGTATTCCTTAGTTGCCTATAGTTCTTTGTGTAGGGCTGTGGCCTCATGGAATTTTTCCCATCAACATTAGCGTGTCTGTTTTCCTTGTTCAGGTCATGTTAGACACTCATGTTGATGAGATTTCATGTGTGTAGCTTTGGACATTTCTAGGAGACACGGTCTCATAGCAACATCCTTGATCTTCTGGCTTTTACTATCTTTCTGCCTCTCTTTCTAAGCAGTCCCTGAGCCTTAGGTGTAGGTGTTATATTGTAGATGTACCGTTGGAATCGGGTGCATTTTGATGGGTTGTGGGTTTTTGTAATGTTTTATTGCAAAGAGAAACTGAGAAGCTTCTGTAAGGCAAAAGACACTGTCACTGTATTTTATTGGTAGTTCTGTAGACACATCTTGCTCTTTCTGATGTGGTATTCACTAGCTCTGGTAAATAGACCATATTGTATTTTTTTTTCATCGAGAGAGTGATGGAGTTAAAAATAATCACAGTAATAATTTTAAAAGGACATGCTGACATTTAGATCTAAAGACTTTCCCTCTAGGCTAAAAAGTTATGAAAGTAGGTCACACTTTGGTTTAAACTCTGAACAGATACTTGCCTTCTGTGCTAACTTACCTTTTGATCTTAAAGCAGTGCTTATTCTTGACTTCAGTAAGTTGGAAATTGTCCCTTCAAATTTAGAAATAGTCTATGCAATGATAAAATGACAAGCCATTTAAAAGAGAAAGTTAAAGAAGAAAATTTGACACTTTACTCTTTATTGCCTTAAAAACAACTGGAACTTTTCTTCAGTGATCCTAGCTAAGAATATAAGAAAGTTATAAAGTACAGAAGTTGATACTGACCACAAGAAAATTGAGATATAGGTAATACCCTTAAATTTTAGTTTAGGAATACTTTTCTGGACCAGAGCATGTTGGAGTCTAAAGACAGAGGCTGCACACTTAACATGCATGTTCTACTGAGCTTGCAACTCTCCGTTCATCTGTTTCCTCGAGTTCTGTTCATGACGAGCACACTGCTGTTGCATCTCTAGAATTACTTTTGCTCTCAGTACTTCTATTATTATTACTACTACTACTGACCTTTGAGAAATGTGACCTTCAGTTCTTTTTTTCATTCCTTTGGTGCATTGTATACTTTCTTGTACTTAGAATTTCTCTTTGATGTCCTTCTACCCCATTCAGTCTAGTCCTAGTAGGTATGCATAAGCATTCTCTGCAGTAGTTTTGCTAACTAAGCACTTACTTTATGTATTGGTCATGGGTATCTTGTAGTAGCAACTATTTGTTTTAAGAGCAACTGAGTGACTGGAGGTGGTTTGTTTCTTATCCACTGTTAACACTGGCCAACCCCAGGTACCCTGATCGTTCTTGTTCTCTATAGTTCTATATTTTCCTCCCAATTTTCTTTTCTACTCCATCTTTTATGTCTTTATTTACTGAAAATAATAAATTCATCAAGTTTATTTTTTTCTATTTTTCTTTTGTTAAAAGTTTTTTTCATATAATATATTCTGATTACAGTTTCTCCTTCTCTAGCTTCTTCAAGAGTCTCTCCACCTACCCTCCCATACAAACCCACACCCTTTCTTTCTTTTGTTAGAAAACAGTCATCTAGAGAATAATAATAAAATAAGATAAAACAAAACCAAACAAATCAGAGTAGAACAAAATGAATGAACAAACAAACAGAAGAAAAGGTCAAATAAAAAGCATAAGAAACACAAAAAGGTGCAGAGACCCACATGTTCACAGACACCTAAATTCTATAACAACACAAAACCAGAAGCCATAATATATGTACAAAGAACCTATAAGGTTTAAAAAAGGGGCGGGGAGATCCCTGACAAAGCATTTTGAGACAGACATGCAAGGATGCCATTAAGTTTGTTTGGTGTTGGCCATCTACTGCTGGGCTGGGGCCTTCCCGTAAGAATAGTTTATATCCCCAGTGAGACTCTATTGAGGAAAACTACTTTTTCATTTGTAAGTGGTTAACAGTTGGAGATAGCTTCTGAGTTCTCTCTGCACTGGGACCCTATCTAGTACAGACTTGCCCAGGACCTGTGCTTACTGCCACAGTCTCTGTGAATTCATATGTGCAGTGGCTCAGCTGTGTTTAGAAGGCCTTGTTTCTTCAGCGTCCTCCACCCCCACCCCCGGCTCTTACAGTCTTTCTCCCCTCTCTTTTACTGAGTCCCTGAGTCCTGAGGGAAGGGATTGGATGCAGACATTGCTATGTTCCAGAGTCTCTCACTCGCTGCACATTGTCTGGCTGTGGGTCTCTGTATTTGTTCCACCTACTGCAGGAGGAAGCTTCTCTGATGGTGGCTGAGCGAGACACTGATCTATGATTCTAGCAGAATGCTGTTAGGAGTCATTTTATTGTTGTGCTCATTTAACAACAGTAGCATTTGGTTTTCCCCTGGGTGCCAGGCATATCTAGGTTCTTGGCCACCTGGGCAGTGTTAAGGACGGATTCTATCTCATGGAGTAGGTCTTAAATTCAGTCACAAAATCCATCCAATCTTCTCATTAGATGCGAAAAGTCTTTGACAAAATTTAACATCCCTTTAGGATGAACATCCTGGAGAGACTAGGGATACAAGTGACATATCAAGTGGTTCCCACAAACCCACAGCCAACCTCAACCTAAGTAGAGGGAACCTCAAATGAGGAATAAGACAAAGTTATCCACTCTCTCCATACTTATTCAATATAGTACTTGAAGTCTTAGCTAGAGAAATAAGACAATTGAAGGAGATTAAGGGGATACAAATAGGAAGGGAAGAAATCAAAGTATCTTTATTTGCAAATTATATGATTGTATGACCCGAAAAATTTCACCAGGAAACTCCTATACTTTCAACAAAGTAGGAGGATACAAAATTAATATACAAAAATCAGTAACTTTCCCATATACAAATGACAAATGGACTGAGAAAATAATTAGGGAAACAATACCTTTTACAATAGCCTAATTATCTTTATCTATCCATCAATCGTCTATCTTCCTAGCTACCTACCTATCTATCTACTTACCTATCTATCATCTTGGGGTGACTTTAACCAAGTGAAACACTTATATGAAAAACTTTAAGACATTAAAGAAAGAAATTAAAGAAGATACCAGAAGATGGAAAGCTCTCTCATACTCACAGATTGGAAGGATTAACATAATTAAAGGCTACCCTGTTAAAAACAATCAATTGATTCAATGCAGTTCCCATCAAAATTAAAACATAGTTCTTTACAGATCTTGAAAGAACAATTTTCAGCTCCAAATGGAAAGACAAAACCCCCAGGATATCTAGAACAGTCCCAAATAATAAAAGAACTTATGGAGGTATCACCATCCCTGATCACAAATTGTACTAAAAAGCTATAGTAATAAAAACAGCATGGTATTGGTACAGAAGCAGACATTTTGACCAATGGATTGAATTGAAGACCCAAAAATGAGGCCACACACCTATAGGCACCTTATTTTTGATAAATTCACCAAATTTAATAAGAATTTTTGTTACTTGTGTACTGTAATCTCTACTAAGGAAAAAAAATGGGGACAGTTGAAGATGAGCACCCAGAGTGTGGTCAGTCCTTCATCCACATTTCTAAGGGGTCCTACTTAAAAGTGACTAAAAAGAACATGTGTAGTATTATATTGTACAGATGAAAGACACTCTAGATACACAGGGCAACCAGGAGATTGGGAAGTATAATTAAAATAGAAAAGAACCTGTTGGAGGCACAACATCCAGGAGCATGCAGTGGGCATGTGCTGTATAGTGACTGACAAAGTGCAAACAGGGAGAAAGTTGTCTTTGTCGTGTTATAAGAAACAGAAAGGAAGTAGTAGGTGTGGCATTGGGAGAAGAGCTTCAGTAAATAGAGAGTGGAAAATAATCATTATGAAAGTGTTTTAATTTACTTTTTACTGATCATTTATTATTACTAGCTTAATTTTATTAAGTGTTCATTAATAGATAACATGATTCAACATCCTTAATTAAACTAATATTTACTAGACGATAACTATTGTTAGGTCTGTTGATTCTTAAGCTTGTGATACTACTAAAACTGAAAGTAATTCAGAACTGACTAGAATATTATTTTCATTCGGAATGGTTGTTTTTGTGAACATTCAATAAGTAGGCTATATAGCGTACAGATACTTACATACCAATGTTTATAGTTGAACTGTTAATGCTAGCCAGGGAATAGAGCCAGCCTAGTGTTCATCAACCAATGAACAGATAAAGAAACTGTAATGCATATGTGTTGTAGGGGGGCCACTTGTTGATTCCCCGTCGCCCAGCAGCTGAGAAATAATCACACAGAACTATAGTATTTGCAATACTGTTTGACCAATAGCTTAAGTATATTTATGGCTAACTCTTACATCTTAATTTAACCCATTTCCATTAATCCCGCAAAGTTTCAGCATTCCTGTCTTGAGTGGAGGCTCCATGGCTTCTCTCTGACTCCACCTTTCTTTCTCCCAGCATTCAGTTTAGTTTCCCTGCTTAGCTCTGTTCTCCCCCGTCAGGCCAAGGCAGTTTCTTTATTAACCAATGGCATTCACAGCATACAGAGGGGAATCCCATATCACATATGCACAATGGAAATTGTTTAGCAGTTAGAAAAATGAATGACTGGATCTAGAGCTTGTTTTAAGTAAAATAAGACAGGCTCAGAAAGACAAATGATATATGGATTCTTTCCTGATTTAAAGTGTGTGTGTGTTCGTATATATGTTTGTAGATCTTTAGGAATGTAGGAACTAGAGTAACAGAATACGTGTAACAGGAAAACATGAAGAGACTTAGTAGGGGATGAAAGGAAAATGGCTCAAACGGGAGGTATCTGGGATGGAGAGTGGAGGAGGGAACAAGTGAGAACAAAGTATAATGGCACATAGATATAAAAATGCCAAGATGAAGCCTATTACTTTTGATACTAACCTAAAAATTAATAATTATCATGCTTCAATTTTTATGACTTCCTTTGGTATTTGGAGAAATAGTTGTTTTGTTTTTATCCTTGCTACAGTGAAAGAATGAGAACCAATTCCCATCTCAATATTTTTAATGGGAAGGTGAAGCATCGTGTCAGCAGTTGTTGCCTTTAAGTGGTTTCAGAGAAAGTAGTGAAACAGGTGAGGTCTTTCCAGCTGTGTTTTATATGGAGTGTGACCATGATGACACTGCGCAGACGGTAACCAGACACACCCTCTGAAAGGCTGACTGCCCAAACTATAATTCTCATGGGGTCTAAAAACAGAGTCAATGCTTTTTTAGGTGGCTTATAACTCATAAAAGAGAAACAACAGCTCCGTTTTAGATAATCTGCTGGCATTTGCAACTCCACTAATCTTTGCCTTGTAGTAAAGACATTTAACCACAACTGACATCTATTTACAAGAAATATTGCAAATCAGAGTGAGTTTAACGCTGCTGTTCTGTTAGTGCACCCCTTCTAGCCCTCACTGTCCTGCATCTGCTGTGGTGCTCACGTGCACGTAGTGACTATGTGACAGGAAGCTCTGAACCTCATTTTTTTCATGAAAGGATGAAATTTTTTAGCTCCAAGTTCCCTCCTGAAAGTCAGCATCGTGGCCAATCTTGAAACCTGGTTCTAGTTGGTCTGTCCTTAGTGGAGTCCTGCAGCTTCAGTTTTCTTCATGTGCCCCTGCAGTTTTTAAGGACGGGCTCTCTAAGTTTTATTCTGTACACCTTAACCAGAGAGTGGCTTGATTGTTACCTTTATAAGAATTTAGCAAATGGAATTTGACATTTGGTAATAATAGTAATAACAATACCTTCCTGGAGATTCTGGTATGGGTAATTTATAGATGGAAATCGTAAATGTCTTTACTGGAAACAGGTGTGTTTTTTTTTTTTTTTTTTTTTTTTTTTGAGACAGAATTTCCCTGTGTAGCCCTCGTTGTCCTGGAACTTGCTTTGTAGACCAGGTTGGCCTCGAACTCACAGAGATCCATCTGCCTCTGCCTCCAAGTACTAGGATTAAAGGCATGTGCCACCACAAGTAGCCATAGAAACAATAATTTTATATTCATAAATACAACTTTTCAGTCTGTATGCTGCCTGTATGTATAAATAAAAAATATTTTAAACAATAATTTTAAATGTTATCACATCTAGACTTGAATTCCTAATTAGTATAGAAGCCAGAAATCTTAAGTTTGTGATTTAAACACTCGCCCTCCTCCTGCATTAACTGGCTTGATCTTGTACTGGTCTTGTGTATGTAACCAACCACAGCTTCTGTGAGTCATTGGAAGGCCTCCCAAGAACTAACGCCTAGTAAAACTATTATTGGCTGCAGGGGGAGAAAGTCTTTTTTCCTGTGGGTGGATGGGGTCTGGTAGTTTCCCCATGCCCCAGTGGATGACCCCACTCCATATGCATATGGCTAGCACCATTTGTATTCAGTAAGTTAAAATAAATGAGTAAATAAATGGAGGACATGAAATCAGGAGAGAGATGTGATGGGGAATGTTGAGGGCATTGAAGGGAGTAGTGAGGGGTAGGTATGGTTAAGAATTGTTGTACACATGTATGAAATTTTAAGAGTGAATAAATTAAAATTAAAAAGAAAACTGCATTAATAGATTATTTTCTTACTTCTAGCTTTTGTTAGTTACTTTAGTAACTTCTTTTTTAAAATCACAATTTGGCTTAGTGACTTTTTTCCCATGAGTGGATGGTACTGGGGAATTGAACTCAGGACATTACATGTGAGAGGCAAATATACTACTTACCACTTAACCAAACCCCTAGCTATAATTTCCTTTTAAAAATGTTGTTGTTGTTGTGTGCATGTGTGTATGATGCACATGTGTGAGTGTGGGTATGCATTATAGTTGTGGAGATCAGAGGACAACTTTTGGGATATTAAACTCAGGTTGTCATGTTTTTGTGGCATGTGGCTTTTCACCTATTGAGCCACCTTGCTACCTCCTACTCTGATTATTTTAATTCTTACTTTGTCTATTTGTATGCAACAGATTTTAAAATATGCTATAATCTATTATTTTATTATGCAGTGGTGGAATGTGACTTAACTCTCTCTGAACATTTCAGAAGGGTATCATATTTACCAGTTTACACATTCTAAAACATCATATGGGTTTGTATATGGGAGAGGGAGGAGTTGTCTGTATCCTTTATCTGTGGTAGGAGTCTTAGGGGCGGGGCTCAGCTGTCTTGAATATGTTAAAGTAATGTAAATAGGCATGCAAAGCATTCTACTTCCAAAGTAGGGGGCAGATTACTTCCGTATGTGCAGTGGAAGGATGGAGAAGCTGCTGTCTAGTCGGTGCTGTAGCTCCAGCTCCAAGCCCTTCCTGAAATCATCATGCCACTGATTTCAGACACGCCCAGTTTCCTCCTGTTTCCATGCAGATGCCCTTCTGTTTTCCTCTACCTTTAGGAAGCCACTCCACCATAAAGAATGATGCCATCATTTAAAAACCACTGTGATTAATTCCTTTATTTTCACTTTTTAGAATAAGATTTTTCCATAGTGGGAGGGGTCGGCACCCTGTTCTGTGGTGGCAGCTCAACCATGAGAAGTGTCTGTTAAATAAAGCATCAGTATAGCGGTTTTGTGTCATCTGGACTCAGTGGAGAAAACTCGTAGTTTGGGGATTTTCTTTGGCTTTGACTATAACATCCTTAAGGACTGGAATGAGGCTGGGGCCAGAGAGGTTCCCTAGCATGCCCACAGCCCTGGGTTCAATCCTCAGCACTGGTTGTGCAGCATCCCCACCCTGCATGCCCGAATAACCAAACACTGAGAATAATGTAGCTGACTTCATCCTACTCTTCCATAGCTTTTATTCATGGAATTTTGAATCATGACTAGAATAACTATACCTTTTTTATGAAAGGAAAAGTAACTCAAGATCTTATTTCATCTACAAAAATAATCATTTGAAGCAATAATTTACTACTACTATCTTTATTAACTGTTTTTAATGGAATGGCCCCTGGGAATCAAACTCAGGAATTCTTTTCTTTGCTAGGAAAGCTCAATTTTAAAATTTTTACTGCTTTTAAATTTTATTGATCCTATTAAACTTTTGCTATAGGATATTAGGATCAGCAAGATGGCTCAGCTGTGGGGCCTGGCAACCTGAATTATATCCTTGGGGTCCACATGGTGGAGGAAAAGAGCCTATTCCTGCAGGGTGTTCTCTGACCTCAACATGTGTGCCTTCACATATGCCCTGCCCTTTCCTAAATAAATAAATTTTTAATTTTAAAAAGACATAATTTACTTTCTATTGGTAGTATTGTGAGTTGACTCTACATGATGTTTGAAATAACCCTTAGAAAGGACATGAAGCTTAACATTGTGAATTTTCATTAGTAAGTTCTCTAAAATCATAGTTCTTTGTCTAACTTTATAAAAATCAAATAGGAAAAACATTTTAAGAATGTGTATTCTACATGCACACTAGAAGAGATTCATATAGGAAAAGAAGTCTGGACTACAATGTACAGGATAGAGGAAAGAGTCAAGTTCTCAAACAATATCTTAACAAAGGTACAAAGTGGCATCCAGGGTTCTCTAGAATTAAGGATTTTCAATGAGTGAATAGGAACTAAGCTTAGGATTTTAAATTGTGACTAGACAGATTTAGTTTTAGACATTTATTTACTTACTTATTTTGCAATGTCAGCTCCTGAAGGTGTGTGCATGTAGAACTAATGTATCATCAGAGAGCTTCAGGAAGATTCATGTGGTAAAGACACACAAGATGGATGGGATGAGAGCATGGAGACTGCTGTCTATTTGGGGGTATAAAAGTTGATGTAAAGGAGGGGAGCATTGTGAGAAGTGGGGTTTGTGATCCACTGTGTATGAATAGTAAGATTTGACATCCTTCTTTCCTAATCATTTCAGTGTTTGAGAGTATAAAACATTATTTGTATATGCATGTGCTTTGTAAACTGTAAATCTTGTACATATTTAGGCCGATATTATAATTAGATCATCGATTTTGACTTGCAGTTCAGGAGGCATGGATATTGTAATAGTTCCTAGAAGGAGATATGTCAGATATAGTCAGTGAATACTCTACTAAAAGTCAAAGATAATGCTTAATGTTGGGTGTGGTCATGAACACCTCTAAGCCCAACACTTGGGAGGTAGACACAGGATGGTGGAGTCAAGACTCTCCTGTTACAATGTCAGTTTGGTGCTAGACAGGCCCATATAACGTCTTGGCTCAAAAAACTAAAAAATAAAAAGATGATACTTAGTGACCAATAAAAATATTGTAGATTAATTGGGGGTCAGAGCTAGAGAGAAAGTTCAGTTGTTAGGGCACTTGCTTTTCTTTCAGAGGAACTGAATTTGGTTCTTAGCAACCATGTCAGGCAACTCATAGCTGTCCATAACTCCAGCTCTCAGGATTCCAATGCCTCTGGCCTCCATGGTGCCTCCACTCATTTGCACATACCTATATGCAGGCACACACACTTATCTATAACTGAAAATAATAGAAATAAATTTTATAAAAGTATAGTAAATTAAGTTTTGGAAATAAGTCAAGAGTAGGTCCAGCCTTACATCTTTGGAGGCAAAAAATTGTGAATTGAATTCTAGGACTGTTGGTTGCAGGAGGTGGTAATATATATTAAGTGGAAATGTCCATTGTAATTAGAGATCAACCTTTTTTTCTGGAGAGCAAAGCATGGACTGGAGTGAGATTGAAGTTTGGGTAATTTTTGCATTGCTCTCTGTCCGTCTGTCCGTCTGTTTGTCCATTCGTCTGTCTTTCTGTGTGTGCTCTTGTGCATGAATATGCCTCTCTGTGTAGCTGTATGTTTGTGTACATGCCTCACTGGTTAGCTCTGGCTGGCCTTGAACTTGATGCAATGTTCTAGTCTCTGCCTTCTCAGTTTCAAAATTACAGGTGTGCACCACTGTACTCAGCTTCCTTTGTATTCTTGAGCTCTTGGGGAAGTTGTTGTAGAGGAAAAGGCAAGCATTTCAGACAAAACTGTACTTGTGTTTGCTCTTCATACACTTGCATGTGCTTTCTCTACTTCTACTTAAAGAAGAAAAGAAACTGGCTTTTCTAGCTCCCTGTGCATCATCCACCCATACTTCCCTGTCCTTAAATCCTTTCTTGAAACAGCAACACTTCTTTCAACAGACATTCCTTTGCGAACATCAGTCAATCATGTGTGGTTTATTTTTATAGGGGCAAAGTGTTCGAAAAGTTAATTGGCTGTTTGCCACTAGATTTGGAAGGGGAAGGATGGGTCCTTTATCCCTGGGTAGCTTCCTCTCCCACTGATTTAGAAAGCCTGCTGCTAAACATTGCTTGAGAGTGAGCAACTAAGAATAGTTGGCCTGATTAGACCCCAGGTCAGGAGAGTTGTTAGAGTCCAAGTCCCTTTTCAGTCATTGCAGCAGTTCCAGCTGCCCTGTCAAAGCCCTGTGCTCTGACTCTGTGAATCTTCCTGCTCTACCTTCTACATTCCTTGTTCTCTCCAGGTCAGGCTCTGTAATATTCCCAAGCAGGCCGTGTATTTCCCACCTCAGTACCTTCGACGGAGTAGTTTCCTCATGCTCAGCAGCTCTGCCCTCTTTCATGGGCAGCTACTTTCCACCAGGTGGGATGGTACCTGGCTCCTGGGAAAGAAGTGACTTCTTTCTTTAATTACCCTAAACATTTTCATTCAATTCTTGTTAAGAGATCAGACACCAAAATGAAACTGGGTAGATTTAAATTTAAGTTAGTTGATTCTGACTGGGTATATCATCTATTTTCTCATTTGTGAAAATGGGGCTTTATGAATGGAAAATAAAATAATGTAAGGGTTTAGTCTGGGAATGCACATTATAAGAATAAATACTCTCTTATTATACCTTGTGATTTTATTCTTTAGCCTTCACTCTTGTATGCATTTTGTCATCTTTGTAAGGATGAATGATCTGGGATCAGGAGCCCTTCTATCGTCCTCTTCGACCCTACAGGTCCTGGCACAGTGCTGCACGTGAAGGAGAATTCACTGCTTGTGTGGAAGTGTAACTGAGCAGCCAGTTAGGTATTGCAGGGGAGCAGCAGCCGCTGTCTGATCTCACCACTGGATCCCAAGCCTCAAGTGATAAGATTTGATTGTATTTCCTTTAAGATTATTGCCATATTTCACCAGGACACTCTTCAATTTAATCATGTTGCATGGAGTTCTCACTGCAGTTATATAAACAATGTGCTTATCCAATAATGGAGTTTCAAACAGGAATCAAGTTATGGGAAAACCATACCTGTTAATTTTTTTGTTTAATGATTCATTTTTTAAATTTTTAAAAATATGGATATGTTTTTAAATCACTTAAATAAATTAACATGGTCATAGATTGGTATTCCTACACTTTTTTTTTTTTTTTGGTTTTTCAAGACAGGGTTTCTCTGTAGCTTTGGGAGCCTGTCCTGGAACTAGATCTTGTCAACCAGGCTAGCCTTGAACTCACAGATACACCTGCCTCTGCCTCCTGTGTACTGGGATTAAAGGCTTGCACCACCGCTGCCCAGCTAGGCCTAACTTTCTAGGCCTAGCTAATGATGAGAAGAGCACTGATAGTAGGCTACTAGACTAAATTATCTGTTGTTTCAAATGCACTGTTTTTTCTGCTCCTTGTCACTGTAAATAGTATTCCAAGTTAATAACAATGAAAAGGGAAGCCATGAATTTTAGGAGAGTAGGGAAGGGTATATGGGAAGGCTTGGAGAAAGGAAAGGGAAATGAGAAATGTTGTTATAGTCTCAAAACTTAAAGAAAACGAAAAAAGCAAGTAAGGTAGTATTGCCTTTGCTGGGAATATAGTTTGCCCCTTTTGTACATCATGACCTACTAATTGTGGTGGTTTGAACAAGAACAGTCCCCACAGTCTCATGTATTTGAATGCTTGGTCACCAGGGCTTGGAACTGTTTGAAAGGATTAGAAGGTAGGACCTTGTTGGAGGAATTATTTCACTGGGGGTGGGCTTTGAGATTTCAAAAGCCTACGTCAGGCCCAGTGCCCATCTCTCTGCCTATGGATCATGGATCATGTGAGATAGCTCTTAGCTACTGCTCTAGCACCACTTCTGCGTGCACACTGCCTTGCCACCTGGCATGATGATAATGGAATAAACCTCTGAAACTGTAAGCAAGCCCCCAATCAAATGATTTCTTTGATAAGAGCTGCCTTGGTCATTGTGTCTCTTCACATCAATGGAACAGTGGCTATCCTCTCTTAAAGGCAATCACTTCAGTGAAGACATTCTTGCCCCTTAGACAGGATTAGATCACTTCTTTCTCTCTGTCTGTTGTGTGGGTGCCCTAGAGTGCCCTTTTGTATTCCCTCGTGGGTTCTGCCCTCTCTAGCCCAGCTTCAAAAGTGCTTAGGTACTTCATATGTTTGGAGAATGGATGCATTAATGTTTGATTTAATGAGTAATATGGGAACTCACAAACACTCAAAAAACCTTATTTATTTATTTATTAAAATTTGAATAGTCATTACCCATCCCCTTACCACTTTCAGTCCTGGGTTTATGTTTTATTTTAATAGAGAATTAAATGTTTCAGTTTTAGTATTCCCATGTTCTTCCAGAGACCATTTCAAGGATAGCCTGATGAAGGGGCCTAGGTAGTTTGCCTTCATGGCCACTGCTGCCTGATCTCTTTACCAGAAGGTTTTGTTATAGTCATATAGTTTTCTACTAATAGGAGGAAACCTCAGCTATCTGTGCACAACTCATTTATTAGGTCGCCTTCAGCTAGTTCTTAGAAAACAATCTAAAAACCCATTATCTTATCAGTTTATTGAGGAAAAAGTGTGTTCTGAATTTTTCTTGGCTAGCATGTATACAGAAATTAAAATACCCACCTTTGTAGTCAGAAAGCAAATTGTTCATACTTCTTAGGTGTTTGTGAAACAATCTACTGCAATCAAGTAACAGCTGATATAGATATGAATAATTTACATTGGTACGGATTTTGCTTTATTGATATAAATTTAAGGTCAATTTTGTTATATGTATATACATTTCTGATCTTGATTAAGGTATTGTGATTGTGTAGCTCATTTAAAAATGTAATGTATACTTAGGAAATATAGGTTGTTAATGGATAATCATCGATAATAGTCAAACTTGTAGTCATGTTAGTTAGATTTTCTAGATATATAGAGATATATTTCAGTTAAATAGGCATTCTTCATATCTCTCAAAGACTACAGAATATTGCATTTTAAATGTTTTAGTTACTTAGGGCTTTTCATGACAATGAGACACGTCTGTTCCTGGCAGCACCAGCTACTTCAAGAGGAAGATGGGCATCGAAGAGGCTCCTTATGGAGTTAGTTAGCCATTTGGGCAAGAAACTGCTCTTGCCTGGACTGTTGCATAAACTGGACACAAAGAACCTGCATAGAGAGGACTTGCCTAAAGGTGAGATGATCCTTCAGGGTTCCTGCTTCTTGAAAGAGTCTTTGGGACATTCTGAAGGATACAAAAGAAAGTGACTGAACTGTCTTTGAAATTTCCTGCTTCATGGAAAAGTCTGCTGGATACTATGGGCCTGAAGGCTGAAGATGGATGCCCCAACAGTATAGAAAAACTTTGGGTGACTGTCCAGGCAGCGAGATGTCTCTGTCATTTCTAGAGTTTTGAAAGTTGCTTACTTCTTATTTACTTAGGTAATATTATATCCTTCTAGAGTCTTTGATGGAGTTGAAGAATAGTTATAGTTTTCCTTAGTTATGATAAAAGATAAAGTAGATATAAGTATGGTAACTGTAGTTCTTGCTTGATAACTGTTTTGCTATATGTAATTTTACTATGTTAAAGTGGAAGCCTTTCCTTTTTGTTTAAACAGAAAAAGGGGAAATGGTGTAGGAGGTCCTGTATTTCTGTTGCTTTCATTGGTTAAATAAAGAGACTGCCTTGGCCTTTTAATAGGGCAGCCCTTAGGTGGGCGAAGGAGACAGGACAGAATGCTGGGAAGAAGGTAGTGTGGCAGACGCCATGAAACTCCTGTCTGAGACTGACACTGGTTAGGTATCTTTCCTGGTAAGCCACAACCTCGTGGTGCTATACAGATGATTAAAAATGGGTTAAATCAAGATGTGAGAGTTGGCCAAGAAGAGGCTAGATATAATGGGCCAGGCAGTAATTTAATTAATACAATTTCCGTGTGGTTATTTTGGGGGTTAAGCTAGCCAGACGCTGGGAACGCAGCTCTCCTCATTACTACAAATAGCACTAATGTGTCATCTTGATTACATTAACCATGATAGTTTCATATGGATTTCTGTTATAGTTGCATGTTTTTTAAAATGTTCTTTAGGTGAGTTTTTGTTTGTTTCCATGCAGTCATTTATTGAGATCTTAGTTGTTGTTGCTATTGGTTTTCTCAAGCTTAAGGTCCTGGCAGATTTGGTTCCTGGTGGATTTGGTTCCTCTCCTTGGCTCGCAGGTCTCCCCAGAGTGATCTGACTTGACTCAGTGGGAGAATGAAGTGCTGATCTCTCTTCTTCTTGTAAACACTGAATCCTCATGAATCCTCCCTAATAAATTCATTTATCCTGATTAATCCTGTAGAGATCCCACATACAAATACCAGAACCACTGTAATGTGAACTTAGGGTCCATAAAAATTCCCCCAAATTTGACAATTTTTTTTATGTCTTAACAAACATGAAATATATTATAATTTTCTGTTGTAATACTTTTTTAGTTATGGAATAGTTATAATTAAGTGCTATAATGTTCAAATATTTTGATTTTTTTATATTATTGTTTACTTTTAGTTTCTCTTCTGATAGTATACTTGGTAATATACTTTGAATATATAAAATTTTCAAGGGGAATTTATTCAGAAGATAGTCTATCTTAGTAAGTGTTCCATTTATACTTAGATTGAATGTTTATACTCCTGGGACATGATGTCCTACACATGTCTGTTTGGTGAGCCTGTTTTGTCAGCTGTTTCTCTACTGGTTTTATGTCTATAATTTTATCAATTCTTCAGAGAAATGTCAAAATCTAAAATATAATTGTGAAAGTATTTATTTCCCTTTTCTTTTCTTTCTGTTGCCCAAGGTAGTCCTTACTCTAAGTGTGTAGAGGCAGCAGAAAGTAACTGTCTTCTAAGTTAAAGATGAGGAGATGAGCTGAGGTGGTAGAGGTTGAAGAGATTTTTGTTTAGATATTGACTGTGAATCCCTAATAAAGATTGATCTGTGGCTATTCTCAAAATATAGTGCTGGGTGCTGGGATTAAGGTTGCATCGCTATGCTTGGCTGGAAAAAGATGATTTGACTTTGGATGTGTTGCAGCATCTTTCCTTTCCTCCACCATTCCTAGCTTGCTGTGTGTGAATAAGGGAAGTCTGAAAGAACTTGGAACCCCGTGTCTGCTGGTTGTGACAGGTTCCCATATTTTCTTCGATCTTTTCTCTTCTTGGAATTAAAAACTATATGAGAGTACAATTTTATTTTTATTTTTCAGGTTTTTTTGTGGTTTGGACTGAGCATAAGGATGATCATAGGATTGTTTTAAATTTTAGAAGTTCCCCCCTCTTTTTTTTTTCTATCTGATTTTTGCTTTTTATTTTTGAGATTATAATTACAACATTTCTCCCTTTCCTTTCCTCTCTCTGAACTCTCCCATCTACTCCCCCCAGTCTCCTTCAAATCCACGGCCTCTTTTTTCATTGTTACTTCATGTGTCCATGTGTATTTATGCACATATTTATGTCTAAATATGTCCTGCTCAGTCCATGTGTGACTTGTGTTTTCAGGGCTGACCGTTTGGCACTGGACAGTTAGTGGGTTCTTCCCTGGAAAGTGCTCCCAGCCCTCCTCACTAGCCTGTAGTTCTTTGTAAGGTTGAAGTATTTTGTAGATGTGTCCATTGGGGTAGGGCTTCACAACTCAGCATTTTTAACAATGAAAAGATATTATTAAAACACTTGGAAAATAATTAGAGTTTATTTTTCTCTAAACACAGATGTTAGATTTTTGTCTCCTTTCTCATGATGCCAAGGACCTAGTATGCAAGGAACTAAACAGTTTGCTTCAAATCACTTTCTTTTGCTTTTTAAATTTATTTTTTGTTTTACTTTGTGTGTATCGGTATTTTGCTTACACATATGTTTGTGCCACATGTTTGCCTGGTGACCACAGAAGCCAGAATTCCTGAACTAGGGTTAGCTGCCGTATGGGTACTGAGAAATGAACCTGGGTTTTCTGCAAGAGCAGCCAGTGCTCTTAACTGCTGAGCTACTGCTCCAGATTCTCAAATCAGTTTCTTAAGTCCGTGAAAGTAGAACTGCTTTTTAAACAAAGATTTATTTATTAAGTATGTAAGCAGTATTCTGTCTGCATGTATCCCTGCAAGCCCAGAAGAGGGCACCAGATCTTATTACAGATGGTTGTGAGCCACCATGTGGTTGCTGGGAATTGAACTCAGGACCTCTGGAAGAGCTGTCAGTTCTCTTAGCCTTGAGCCATCTCTCCAACCCCTAGAACTGCTTTTTATCAAGTAGATTAATGCAATGCTTAGAATAAACAAAATATTGGTATTCTAATTTTTAGTTCTTACAGGGGCATTTTCTTTAGCAAACTGTACATTTAAAGGGGGGAGTTTTAAGTTTTTAATAGAGCTACTAAATTGAAATTGTATTACACTAACCACAACTTCAGTGTTTGGGGCAAAAATGCTTACTTGACTCTAACTCTGGAACACTCTAGAGACACGGTAAAGATGATTTGACTTTTACATTAATCTTTTTAAGCAATTATTTTCTATGTTTTACTCTGAAACTCTATAGTGTGGTTTCTTTGCTCCTATGGCCTGGCTTGAGAAACCCCAGTTTTACAGGCTAATGCCATTCTATACTTCCAATATATGTTTCTTTTCATCCTCCTCATATTGCCAGTCCCTCTCTTTTTCCTTATTCAGTGAACTCTATCATGATGAATCTCAATTTCTCCCCAAGCTTTGCTGGAGTCTTGTCCAGTTCTCCACCTCTCTCCTCCCTGTCAATTACTCTCTATAAGGAAAAAGGAGAGGAACAGACCATGACTAAGGGTGCTTTTCAGACTTGACCTGACTGTCCTTTCCTGCCTTCCCAAGCCATCACTGTTATACTACAGTGGTAACGGTGTCCATTAAGCATAGATTGTACTGTATGACAAACTGAAAGCTAGTTGCTTGGTCATAGTTTTCAGCAGTGAAGATTTTGTAGCTGGTAACTTAATTAACTAATCTAGCTGAATATTTGGGTCTTTTGTTCATTTTTGTCATAGTGTACAATGGCAGCTCATCCTTGTATTTCTTTTCTACTCAAGTTCTAGAAACAATCTTTCATAGAATTTATGATCAGCTTTCCCCCTAATTTTTCAGTTCCCTTTATTTGTCTCTAGCTTGCAGATCTTATTCTTCAGTCTTAGCCCATGGCCTCCAGTTCTTCCTTCCCATTCATCTCTCTTTGAGTCATTTTGATGATCTCCTACTTTACCAAATTCAGAGTTTTGTTCTTGGTTAGACCTCTTTAGAAAGTTTTTTTTTCTGTATCCATTTTGTACCTGTAACTGATAATACTTCTTCATGTTTAGAGTGCAGTCCACAAGGATAAACATCATTGTATACTGGTGTTATTTATGTTAAAGAAGCCAACCTTCCCCAGGCATCTGCTGCACAGACGTAAAAAGGTTGTTCCAGTTTTTGACTGCCAGAGAAACCGAGGGTTGTCACAACACAGTTGACAAACAGCCCCCCAAAGTCCTCAAGAAGTAGTGACTTCATACTGCTGGAAACTCAGAATTAGGAAAGGACTGTACATCTTTGATGATGGGCTTCTGCTTTGACTCTGTGCATCCCTGTGTCGAGAGTGGACTGTTTTCTGCAGAGACTGGACCATCTTACGAAGGGCTCACTTAAGCTTTAGTTAGTGTTGGCGAGAATGTAGATTTGAAATCTCTCTGGTCCCCGGCAGGTTGCTTCCTAGTGGAGCTGGACTGTGCTCCACTGTAGCTTGGTCTTTTGACTGACTTTGGTAAGACCGACTCCCAGGAAACCCCAGCATCCTCCTTTGCCTGGCGCCACTGGGCTGGCCACCCGCCCCCCCTTTCTTCTCCCGCCCTCACTTCCCCACCACCTTACTATTCCTCACTTGAACTGACTGCCAGAGTTCACAGACAGCTGGGTAGAGAGCGGCTAAGTCGCCCAGCTGCCCGGGAAGCTTGGCGGCCAGGCTGAGGGAAGGAAGCATCGGCTCTCTTTGAAGGTCGGCTGCCAGTGAATCTCAGGCAGCTGGACTTCAAAGGGGGCACCGACGGGCTTTCCCTCCTGTCTAGGCAGGTCATTCCATGGCACTGTGCTTCCGGCACTGGCATGGTGGTTTTCAAGTTCCCCTTCAATTAAGGAGCTGAATTGGGAGCCACACTTAGGTTCACATTTATAGTTATGAGAAGTAGACAATCTAAATTCCCACCCTGTGTAACCACGAAACTGAAGAGCTGGAGGAGAAAAAATATATATCCCACATGGTGGGATTTCCTCATTGCCAACCTTTCTTTTCTGTTATTTACCAAATTTTCAGTTACTTCAGAGACTTCCTATGATTTTCAGTAAACGCTGCTTGCTGCTTGCTTGTGGAACAAATCAGAACTGTGGGTGGTGGTTTTGCCGCTTTCTAGAAGGGAGTGTGGTGCTCAGCTGCTGTGCCACCCTCTGGTCTCTGCACGTCCCTAGTCTCACCCACCCGTTTCCTTGTTCTGAGAGAGAAATAGCCTAGGAAGGGAGCAGTGGGATGCTGCATGAGCGTCTAGGTCCTCTTTAGTCAGCTGAGTGTCCGGAGGAGCCTGAACACCTCCTGAGCCTGGGCAGCTAGCCCTGCCTTATTATGCAGCCATTGTCCTCTGGAATCAGTGATGGTAGCACTGGCAGCACTGATGAGATAATGCAGTAACAGGTTTAGTAGATGCCAGTGTGTAGCTCACAAAGGACCTCAGCAGTCAACTAGCTACTATTACTATATCTAGCTTCCATTGCCTGGGAAAGACGGAGGGAACAAGTGGCTGCTTTTGTTGTTCTTGTTTGTTTTATTGTCTGTGTTTGGATAAAAGACAGGTAGTTTCTGTCTTAGACTGATAAATCTATAATAGTGTAAAGTGATGTATTACTTAGTTTGAAGGAGGAGTGGTTAGTTTATGTTATCAGTCTCTTGTTACCCTACTTGCCCTGGGGCTATAAGGCGACTGGATTCACTAAGGGTGGTCCCATTGTACTGTCCCATACATACTCAAAGAAACATGGTAACTTTTCAAAAAGCACTTATTTGAGTGGATGGTATATTTTCTGGAGCCAGAGTCGGTATTCAACTTTTTGCTCTGACAGTTTCTTGTCATTTGTGGATGGGTAAGTTGTCTTGTTGGTGAAATGAGATAATTATTTGTAATTCAGAGAGGACGAAGGATGAAACTAGAAAATGCAGTGTTGCTGGCCCAAGTAGCAACATATTCATTAAATGTAACTGCTGTTTTTATTATCATCATAATTTTGTTATTATTGCCCCCGCCAGTATAATATATTAAGATTATTTTTAAATTATAAGGAAGCCTTCATTTGACCTAGCAATGAT
The DNA here is from genome assembly GCA_004026605.1 of Ondatra zibethicus. Taxonomy (NCBI): domain Eukaryota; kingdom Metazoa; phylum Chordata; class Mammalia; order Rodentia; family Cricetidae; genus Ondatra; species Ondatra zibethicus. Next base: position 276,559 of record PVIU01000550.1, on the reverse strand, counting down.
TTAGTAAGCAGAGGGCTTTTCCTTAAGGATTATGTTTTTTCTAATCAATAATTCAGTGTGTCTGGGGCCAAATGTAGTTTGCCATCTCCTGTTGTGGATGCTGTTTTGTGGGTTTTCTGTTTTTTGACACACATCGGTGTCCATTTGCCCATGTATTGTGTCTGTCCATGCTATTCAGCAGAAGCAAATGGTTGTGACAAGAATCTGTAGTCTTCATAGACTAAAATAGTTACTAGTTGGTCCTTTCCAGAAAAGTTTGCTGACCCTTGTTTAAGATGCATGTTTTTCCACTTAAGGACCCGAGAATACTAGTTCAATCTATGCTGGTATATGTTATCTGAAAAAAATAGTTTCATAGTCAAATAAACTTTGGGAAATGTTAAAGGAGTTGATTTATTCCAGGACGATTACTTAAAAGACTCTGGTTTTTAATATACTGATGTGTATTGTGAATCTTCAAGACAAGGCCATGGTATGCAAATAAACTCCAGTTTCCCAGGCTTACTTGGCTGTGGCCCTCCAATATGATGATATTACACAAAACATCGTCTGGGAAACCCTGTGCTTGGGCTGTCTCTGGAAGGGCTTTCCTAAATCATTCCTCTTGGTGATTTAGGTGATGTCCTCATTTGGAGACTATAGAAGATTGTGAAATTCTATATTGGTCACCCCATTTCTTTCTAATAAAAGTTGTATTTGCTTAAAATCAAAACAGCAAAACATGCCAGATATTTAAATACTTAGACATTATCCCCACCTTTAAATGACTCTATATGATGTCTCAAGATTATAAAACAGAGTCTCAAAGTCCAAGAAAAGACAAGCTGTTTTACTTCATGCCATCTTAAAAGTTTAAAAGTACAAATCCCTTTGTTGGGCTTTTTTTTTCCAACCACGTTTCTGAAACATAAATCTAGAGTACCTAACTGGTATACCAACTGATCTCAGCTAGGGTTTATAAGAGGGGAGATTAATGAGAAGGTAACTTCTGCCCTAGCCATAAGGGGTTTGTTTTATAGACTAAAGTAAACACCTTGAATTTCAAGTTGCAAGCACACAGGGAGCCAGAGATTCCAGAGCACTGGCGTCATCTTCTGCCTGTGACTCACATATCTCAGTGGCTGAGCTTTCTCCCGCAGCTGCAGCTTCCAGCTGGCCACCAGATAGAGCCCTAGGTAGTCATACCCTGCAGTCACCTGGTCTGAGATGACCGAACAGGATAATTGCGACATAGTCTGGTTGTGAATGAAGGCTGGACTGTCCCTTTGCCAAACGCAGATGAAAAATAAATGCTGAGTCATAGTTGTTTTCTGTGGGGTCACAGTGATTATAATAGTGAACCTTGGACTAAGAGTGAGAACCTTACTGGGAAATGCAACCCTATTCATAAATACATTCTTTGTTCTCTGTCATATATGAGCTACTTGTCAGTGGCTCAGTGCCAGTGCCTAAGCATTTGGTTGCCCACCATACCTGATGCAATGATGGACTTAGAACTGTAGTAAATGCTTCATGAAAGAGTAGTGCAGAGTTGCACATGGTCTCCCCTTTCCCAACTGCTTTACCATTTCAAGAAAATCTCATGTCTTGTCTTTATTTCTTCTTGCTGTATGTACAAAGGGCCCTCAGTAAATGTTAGTGCATATAAATGTGGATCCTAAATTTTTCATTATTTTATTTTACAGTATGGGGAATGATAAATGGACTGTTGGGTCACTCGTGTGTGTGTGTGTGTGTGTGTGTTATATGTACATAACTGCGTACACTTGTGCATGCCTAACAGCCAGAGGAGGGCATCCAGTAAGCTCCAGGGGTTCTCCTGTCTCTGCCGCCTCCATTATTGGGTTACAGTCATTCAAAGGACAGTACCTGGCATTTATGTGGATGCTGGAATCCAAAGTTCCCTCCTTATGTTTCAACAGAAATCACTTTTAACCTTTGCGTCATCTCTGTAGCCCTGTTACTGTCTTTTATCTTTAAAAGAAAGAAAAAGGGAGTGATGAATGGGAAGAGGGAAGGTTTGATCTCTGTTTCATTCTTGATTGATTGAATTAGGAAACATTAGTGAGGCACGTTTTGGAGTGTCTCAGAGGGAGGGCCTTTCCAGATAGGGTTAACAGAGGGACAGAAACTGATTGTGCTCAGAAGATTGAATGAAAGGTTAAAAAGGATAAATCCTCTGAGCACTGGCATTGCCCTTTTTCCTATCCTAATCCTCCCAGATGTGAGCAAGCTCCTAGAGCCACATCTGTGAGCTGCTTCTGTTGCCATGGGTTTCCTTGCTATGATGGACTATAGTCTCAAATTATGAGCCAAGATAAACCCTCCCTTGCCTAAGTTGCTTCTTATTAGATATGTGGTAACAGTAATAAGTAACTAAAGCAGAGAAAGCATCATGGTTTTGAACATAGCCATCCTTTATCTGAAGAACTCAGAAACTGGGACAATGTTAAGGTACTATGGAGTATATTGTTTCCATGCTCAAAAGTTCATGTGCTCACAAATTCGTTTGCTCTATGAATGTAAGCACTGTGATGTGCAATAACATACTGTATTCTAAGAGTCTTATTGGGGTTCTCAAGAGTTCACATGAATGCCTGGGAAAGAAACAATTGGCCCCTGACCCACTTGAAAGAAAAGGTCAGAAATATGGGGAAGGGTTTATCTAGTACAATGAAGAAAAGCACCGTAAGGCCAATCCCTCTGTGTCAACCAAGGATGAGCTCTCTCTAAACAGTTTCTTTTCTTATTTTTTATCATCCATATTGCATTGTGTTACTTGTTATCAAAGAGTGAATAAAAGAAATGGCTATAATTCATTGGACACAAACTATAACTTCCTAGAGACAGTGAATATATGATGCTAACCATGGCCAGGATTAGCAAACATTGCTAGAGTGATTTCTTACTCCCGCAGGTAGACACAAAAGTGGCAATAGAAAGGTGCCATGATTTGTTTAAAGTGTGAGACATGGTAAAATCCAATTAACTTGAGCTGAAAGGAGATAGGACTATTTCATGATGAATACTGTTTGGCAAAATGTTAAATAGAGAAGAAGAATTCTGAGAAAATTGTGTGGCACCATACAATACTTCTTGTCTGGACCAGCATGACTGATTTCTGCTGGGCTGTGTATTGCACCTGTGGTTAACTAGAGGTTAAATCAGTGCTAGGTGGTTTAGGATGGCTCACTCATCTGGACCCCTTACCTACATGCCTATTGATATTAAGGCAGTGGTTCTCAACCTTCCTAATGCTGCAACCCTTTAATACTGTTCCTCATGTTTTGGTGAGCTCTAACCATTATTTTCATTGCTACTTCATGACTGTAATTTTTCTACTGTTATGAATCATAATGCAGATATTTGATATGCAGGATATCTGATATGAAATTCATGTGAAAGGGTCTGTCAACCTCAAAGGGGTCGTGACCCACAGGTTAAGAACTGCTGTGTTAAGGGGCTAATTGAGCACATGTCTCTGATCATCTAGGAAACTAATGATGTTTTCTTTCATTGACTGGGCTCCAAAAGTAAGCAAAACAGTGCATACATGCCTTTACTGACCGTTGCTTATCTTGCTTCCTAACGTATGTGCGTATTAGGGCCCTCTGGGAAGCAGATGCCAAGATAGTGTTAGACATTTCAGAAATCTATTGCTAAAATGCCAATGGGGTGGGAGGGATGAGAAGGGAGCTGAAAGAGGTTGATAGTTTCCAAGTACAGGTGGTGATGCAGGCCCTTAGGAAAAACTCTGGAAGGGAGGGGTTAATGAGGTGTAGGAAAAATGTGAAACTCCAGTACAATTCTAGGAAAGCTTGGCCAGGCCAGTGGGAAGTCCTGAGCCTAAGTCACCCTGAGCAAAGATTAATATGTTCTCACTATAGTTCTGGTCACTATTTGATTAACTCTATAGTAGTCAGCAATCCCTTTGTGGAAGATTTAGGAAAATTAATACAGAACACACCTATCCCAGCGAATTGCAGTGTCAATTCTTAGGGGCCAGACTGTTTCTCTTGTCGGCAAGCGATTGATCTGAAAATTGGTTCCAATGTGGAAACAGAGCAAAGAACCATTACTTATTATTGGGGTAACTGCTCTCAGCCATCTACTCTTCTTTTCATTTCTCTTCTTAATTGTAAATATTAAGTGGTATTATTGCCTGTTGCTCATTATTTGGTGCCTAAGAATACCACGTTCTCTTTGCCATCTTTGCAGCTCCCCGTGCATCTCAGCCTCTTGGATTGCTCTGTTTTTTCTAGCTATTATGATTGTAGCTTCTTGTTACAAGCAATTAAACACTTAAGGCTGGCTTTTATGAATTCTGGCCCCATGATTCCCGTGGACATTATTAACTTACATCTGACTAGTCCTGGTCTGTAGAGAAGAGCTGCCACAAAACCTTTTTGCACAGCCATGTCTGATGGGAATGGCAGAAGTCATAAAGCCAGCACAGTGTTTCTTCCCTTCACTGTGCACATATGAGGATTGTTCTACTTAGTCCGCTTCTAGTGACATCTGTAGCAGTCAGAGCGCTACCAAATGCCTAGCTTCTTTCTCTACCTAAATTGTACTAGGACAACTCAAATATGATTGGCAATATCAAATTGTTTGCTTACAATTAAGATTGAAAACAGATTTGCTACTTATTTAGGGTTAGAAATCAGTCACATATTAGTAAGCCTCTTTGGTGGAGCGACTGAGTGCTTGCCTCCTCTTACTCTCAGAGTTCGCATTTAGGCAGCATATTGCATTTTATCATCTTTCTGAGAAATAGCACCCACTTCAGGCTTCTTAAGCTTGTGGTTCTGATACAAGGCAGGGAGATTGTAGGTTCATTGTAACTTGGTCTCTTTATGAGATGGCGTGAATGGTGTGGAAAGGTACTTTAAAGATCAGTAAACTGGTAAGTAGAATAAGTATTCTAACCAGGTTCATACTTAAGGTTAGTAAGCCTTAAGCTTTAGCAAACCAGCTTGGCTCTAGAACAGCATTCTCTAATAATTTTTTCTATTTTCATTTCTATAATTTATTTAGATTTCTCCACTTAAAATACTTGATTTCATGGCTCCTATTTATTTCCATCACTTTGGGAGCTTTTTGTTCTTTGTTTGAATTTTTTTTTTCCCCAAACAGGGTCTCACTCTACTAGGCTAGACTTCACTATCCAGGCTGTCTTTGAGATCATGGCGGTTCTCTTACCTCAGCCTCACAAATACTGGGGGTACATACATGAGTCGTCGTGTCTGGCTGAGAGCTGTCCTTCTTGATACATACCAAGAGACAGACACTGGACCCTAGAAGCTATTGCATGGAACTCACTCATCATTGATGCCAAAATGAAATGCTTCCATGATTGAGAAGTTCAGAAATTGATATGTTTAAGACTCTGTGGAAGACATTGTAGTTTTCTTACGGAGTCTGCTCTTGCCTACTTGGTGGTGTTTGCTAGCAATCACTGTATTTTGGGGTAGAAGCATCACCTTCATCTCTGCCTTCTCACAGTGACCTTATTTGGAGATAAGGTTATTGAAGATGCAGTTAGTGAATGTGAGGTTCAAATAGGTAAAGTAAGCAAAAAATACAGTGCCTAGGATAGGCATTATGTAAGAGCGACTGTCATTATTATTGCTACGATCACCACCATCCGCAATAAATAGGCACAGTAGCTAGCTAAAGGGTCACAGCTGTGTTCATAGCTGTGCGTACCGTGTCTGGACTATATTAAGAATAAAGTGAGCATTTTGTATTAAGTAAAGAATATGATCAATTTTGTCTTTTAGATAAAATGGAGACATGATCCCAGTAGCTTTAGAAGCAAATACAAAAATAGTTGTTATTTTATGTTACTCAGGCCTTGCTAAAAATATCTTCTGCTAGGAGTTATTGCTTTTTTGTTGTTGCAAGTAAATTTTGTTAAAGCCTTCCATTTTTTTAAAGAAATAAGACTATAATCAGGTGCAATTAGTATTTCACCTAAGATGTATATAATTTTCTGGATGATAAAACCAAATGTTCTTTTGCACAGAATTTGTCTTATTTGAATGTTAAGAGTGGGTTTACTTCTTGCTTGTGTTTACTTGCAGGTTCATCCCAAATTCCACTATAAACAGGCTCATGACCCTGGCACAGATACTTCTTGTGTGGCTTTTTCCTATGATGGTAACGTCCTTGCCTCTCGGGGAGGTAGGTAAACAGCTCTTTTTGATGTGTTTCTCTATATAAGAAGAATCCTTAACTCTTAAATGTCAGACAAATGTCTTGATGCTTACTAAAGTTAACTGTGCCTTGTTAATATATCTTTGCCAGTCAGATTCTTTTTTAATTAAAATGTGTTTTCAACTTGGCAACATTGTCTGTATCAAAATTTACTAATTGGACTTGCAAGATGGCTCAGCAATTAAAGTGCTTGCTGCCAAGCCTGGTGACCTAAGGGATTATTCGATTCCTAAAACTCACATGGCAGAAGGAGAAAACAACTCTACAAAGTCGTCCTTTAGCGTCTATGTGCAAGCTTTAGCATGCTTTTGTATGTACATGCAATAGATAATAAATACAAACGTGCATAAATAACAAATGTAAAAGTATTATCAACCAAAGTTTGGAAATTATGTTTTTTTTTCCTTTAGATTTTTATTTTATCTTCAGATGTCACAGGAATTTAGTTTTCATGAATGGCTTTTGTTTCTGCCTTTGGAATTTGTAAATGATCACCTACATTCTTTTATTCTTTGTGTATATACATGAGGCAAGCACTCTACCACTGAGCCATGTACATAAACCATGGTTTCTTTGAGCCAGGGTCTTTATAGTAGCTCAGGTGTGAATTCAGTAGGCTTGCTTCAAGCTTTTGATTTGTTTGTCTCCTCAAGATGCTGCTTGTTTGACAGATGTATATCAACATGCCCAGCTATCTTCCTTTATTTGTTCTCTCTTACTTTATCATTTTGTGCTTGCTATTTCAAATGTTGACCATTGGAGTGTGGTACTCCTCCTACTGTCTGAGTTCTAACATTACCACAGTTTAGTTTTGGGGGGTCAGAGGTTTTATATCTAGCTGCTATCTGCTATATTTTATTCTGTATTGTATTCTAAGCTAGATATGGTTGCATGTTGGTTATTCCTGATTTGTTTGCTACATCCATCTCACATGAATAAGACTGTGTTTAACAGAGGGGTAGATAATAGCTGGGGCAGTCTGTGAACTATAAATTATGGAGCATGGCTGCGGATCTTTCTGAACTGACTTGTGATAATGCAGTAACATTCCAAAGGTGAATTTTATGACGTTCTCAGAGTTATAAGCTGTGAGTTCAACCAGGTGTAGATTAGTTCCTGCCCAAAGTCAGGGGACAGAATGGGCTTTATTAACTCACAAATCTCTCTTACAACTGATCCTGATTCCTTATTGGACCCAAAGGGTTAAGGCCAGTCTTAGGCTGTGGATACTTGGGAGAAAGGACAGCAGACATTACTTATATGAGCTTGACTCTTGTTCTAGTCAGGAGTTTGTGAGTAGCCCTATAGAAATATAAAAATGGTATCCTTATAAGAATGTTCATTACTCTTTAAGCAGCTTGGAAAAGTAGTACTTTCCCAGCAAAATGAAGACTAATAGCCACAAGTTGAATTACTCTGGGAGGCAAGAAAGAATATGACCTACCTCAAGTCAAATTACTCTGGGGGGCAAGGAATAACATGGCCTACTTTATTAATGTTGATAGATCATCCTACCCACATACTAATGGGAAAGATAATCTGTTGTGAGCTGAACTATTTCCAGTCCTGATGGTTCTGAAATTAGGCTTTCCCAAGAAAGCCGGTTGTACTCAGCATACCACAGGGATCTACCATCTGCTCTAATGCGGTTCTTTGGTGGAAGTTCTGCAGAGTTGCTGGCAAATGCTAATCAATCTGGAAAGTAATTGCTAGGAGGATGACTAAGCATCATATAATTTTATACTATTTTTGCAACTACTATTGCCTTTTCAAACTCCCTAAACAAATAAAAAAGGGAAATATGCTTAGGTGCAGTTGGGTTCTCCCTTCTTTCCCCTTGATTCATCTTTCCTTACTTCTTCCCACCCTCCCTTTTTGTAGTTATATATTGTTTAGCAAACCTTAAGCTGGCATGAGTTCTTTTGTACAAAATTCACTTGTCTTTTGCCCGTTTCATTCCTCAATTTAGGTGATGATACATTAAAATTATGGGACGTCAGACAATTTAATAAGCCATTATTTTCAGCCTCAGACCTTCCCACCTTGTTCCCAATGTAAGTCATATTATCTTTTCTAAGTTAAAACAACTTTTTCACGTGTGTGATGTTTTGCTGTTTGTATGCCTATGTACCACATGTGTGCCTGGTAACCGAGAAGACCAAATGAGGACACTAGCTCCCCTATATCTGGAGTTATAGATGTTTGTGGACCACAATATGGATAATGAGAATTGAACCTGGGTCCTCTAGAAGAGCCGCCAGTGCTTTTAAACATTGAGTTATCCTCCAGGCCCACAAGCACAACTAACATATTTTGTTATTTGATCAGCATAGGTGAACAATTTCTTTAATGTTAATTTGCATCAAGTATTTTAATCTTCTAGAGAAGGGACTTAAGAAGTATTTTTTTTAACTTTGCACATTTGTTTTGAAGATAAATTATGTTCATTTGTCCCTGATTTTATATGTATATTTGTTATATATACACAGAGCTCTTTTTGTTATTCACACTGTCTTGTCAGGAATGACCAAACATAGTTATCTCCAGCCTACTAAGTCTGGCAACTGAAGCTTTCAAAGATTATTCTGAGGCAGCTGAGGTGGGATTTAACCTCTAAGTCCTATAATTGGTGCCTAGGAAACGGTTTCTATTTTGGAAGAAGTGAAACTTTACATCCATGTTAAATAATGACCCATAGGGAGGTTATGGAGGTAACAGAAGCCTCAAACGAGAGAAACTGTGTGGTAGTAGAGTACCTGCTCTAGCACAGCCCACTGCCTGTGCATTATCTGTTAAAAAAGAAACCTACCAGCAAATGCCAGTTTAGAATAGATGAGGGGTTCAGAGCCATTACACCTGCTGAAACAATGCCGACTCCATGACTTCTCTGGACAACCTGTAGAATATGCACAATAAAAACTGCAGAGTTAAAGACAACAGCTTGTTCCCAGCAGTGCAGCTTCCTTCTCTCGTAGAGCTTGACTTGATGTAACTGACACGATTTGTAGGTGATAGCAGTGATGGGGGCAGTACAAGTAGTTTTGAAAAATGGCCAAAGCTAATATGACTTTATCAGATGTGTGTGTTTGTCCGTAGATATTCCGTATTGAATGTTTCTCACACTCTTTCTACATTACAACATGTAATGGTATGGAATTTAAAAGCAGACTCTGAAGTCAGACTGCCTACATTTGAGTCCCAGATGTATCATATTCTTGTGTGTTAATGAGCAAGGCTTAGTTAACCTCTCTGTGTTAGCCTCCTTATTAGTGCAGTGAGGAGGACATCTATCTATAACGTTATTGGAAAGATTAAGCAAATTATTTAAAATGCCTGATATGTAAGCCAATGTGTAAACATTAGCTTTTTTTATGGGGGACGTTTATGTGTTTTTAGTCTACTCATTATTGCTACACTGTTGTCAGAGCCCTGAGTTTATACTTGTCATCTCTTTTGTGTGTAGGACTGACTGCTGTTTCAGTCCTGATGATAAACTCATAGTCACTGGGACCTCTGTTCAAAGGGGATGTGGCAATGGCAAACTTGTCTTCTTCGAGCGCAGGACTTTCCAAAGGGTGTATGAGATCGACATCACAGATGCGGTATGTTCCTTCTTTTTCTGTCTACTCTTGAGAATGAAGCGAAGTTAGCATCTTTTGTTCTGTTTTGAATAGAACACAAAATCTGGCCTTTACAGTAGTATAATGGTGGTTTCTTGTTCTAACATAAGGCTTTTGTTTTGTTTTTGTTTTTGTTTTTTTTTAAGACAGGGTTTCTCTGTGTAATAGCTCTTGCTGTCATGGAACTCTGTCTGTAGACCAGACTAGCCTCAAACTCACAGAGATCTGCCTCCCAAGTGCTGGGTTTAAAGGCTTGAACCACTATGCCCAGCCACTATAAGACTTTTTAGGACATTGTAGACTGACTGATCTACACTGTCACTTTTCCCCCAGCATGACACTTTTTATAGACTCAAACTTTAGTCAAAAGTTCACCTGAGCCTGTGTTGTTTTTCAGACTAAGGATGAGATTGGTCGTCATGCAGTACATAAGGAGAAGTGGCCTACAACATGTGTGTTCCTGGGCAATTGTGAAATGTTATACCCTCAGGCAGATGGGAGTTTATCATTGATTCCTAAATCTTTAAGGCTTTGAAAAGATTCTGTATGCGAAGGTCATAGCAATAAGAGAAGACTTACCATTACCCAGAACCTAATTTAGTATTCAGAAGTTTAAAACATTTACATTTAACTCTGGCATATTTTTTTTTAAAAGACCAAGAACCTTTAGGTTTCCATGCATATTTATATGAACACTAAAATATAAGCATTCGTTCATTCGTTCGTTCATTCATTCATTCATTCATTCATTCATTCATTCATTCGTATCCTGAGACTGGAGCTGTGTGGAATGTAATAATGATGAAGGTTCCAGGAAGAAAATTTGAATTCCTTAAAGGTGTATTTTGTTATTTAGATGGTAAAGCAAATCATTGTAACTTTGTGAGTGTGATATAGGGCAATTGATGTCTGTGCCACTTTTCTCTGGCTCAAATCCTTAGTAATACCTCATCTCACTAGTGTTCCTCTGTTGCTTTCTCCAGTTGTTTCTTTGTAAACAGTTGAGACATATTATACACTTCAGTGATTCAGACAGTTAAACAACTGTGTTTAAGTCACCAGCACAAAGCTCATGTCTCAGATGTCTAGTGTTACTATAGGTCTTAATGTGTAAGTCCCAAATTTGAAGCTGTGCTGGACTTTATGTTACAAATGTGAAGTAGTGAGGAGACACGCTCTCGATATGCATTCAGGTTTTATGGAGTCTAATATCATGAAATAATTTGAAACTTGTTAGTGCTTGAAATACAATTTTAGGGGTACATCTTAAAGCCAATAAAAACACTAGAATCAAAGAGAAATAATTGTATCAATTTTAGTCTCAAAAAGTAAAATTTCAGTACTCATGAAATTCCCCCAAAATGTTTAAAAAGTAAAATTATTACAGTTGGTTATTTCTGAAGTAAGTTATACCTCTAAATGACTGTCCATTTCCTGTATTATTCTTGATGTGGCATCTTTTAAATTATAATTTAAGTTGAAATATAAAAACATTAAGAAAATGTAGGTGGGCCTGCACATTAGACATGCTGGGCTTCATTTACTTGTTAGAAGAACATACTATTTGCTCAGAAATTCAAGGACTCATGATGTGATCATACTCTCTCTGCTGCTCTTCCTCTCCGTGGCACTTCCATCACCTCACGGTATAGACTTATTTGTTCTTCATGTCTTTGACCAAGTTCTAAATCCCATGTGGATAGAAACATTGTTTTCTTCTCTGTGGAATCCTTGGGGTTTGCTGCATAGATAACATTTGGAAAGTACAATCATGTATAGTGCAAAATAAAGTTGTGTCCTTGAAAGTTGAAACAGGACAAAGGCTTTTTGAGTTACAGAGATGGAATTGGAATAAAGAAATCATTTTATTTTGTAGCCATTTATTTGAAAACAAGGAATGACCTAAGTTGTTGAAATGAAAGAGCTAGATTTACAAGACTGGTGAGCATTTGTATCTGAAATGAAGTTTCTTACTTCAAATCTTAGTGAACGTTCTCTGGGATAATAGTTTAAGACTAGGGACGTAGCTCAGGTGGCAGTGTGCTCTATAGGGAATCTTGAGCTCAGTACCTAGAGCTGAATGCTATAGACTGGATGTGGTGGTGCATGTTTGTGATCCCAGCAACGAAGGCAGGAGATCAGGAATTCAAGGACTTTCTCAGCTGTACTTGTCCACTGCCAAAACCATCTTTTCTGTCTACCTGTGTCTGTATCTTTAGGAAAGACACTGAACACTGTTTATTGATATGAAACGTAAGTTTTTGTTATATTTTGGGTTTACATTTTTACTACAGATGGGCAAATGAGTTTAGTGCATAAGAAAAAGTGCTTACATTTTGGGAGCATCATTTATAATTCATAGCTGAAATGGTTACTGGCTGATGAGTTTGATAGGAAAGGGTATAGAAGAGTATAAAGATTACCCTTAAGTAATAACATACGAGAGGAGAGAGCAAACCAAGAGTCACTAACAAAGGAAAAGTTCATTAAATAAAGTATACGTTATGTTAGCACGAGTCATTTTGGAGAAGCAAAGAAGCAGATTTTGAGATCCATTTGAATAGATAGTTGAAGAGAGACGTGGAGAAAGGACAAAACCGCAGGGCTTGGAAAGGCGTCTGTAAAGCATTGATTGAGTGGTGGTGATGAGGGCGTGTTAACATCAGACAGCCTCGGTGTCTGTTTATATAGTAGAATGTTAGGCTAACGGGGCTTTAAACTGCCCTTTTGACCTGTTGCTTCAAGTTTTGGCTTCTTGGGAATGTAAGAAAATAAACACATCCCTTGGAATAGATAAAGAATGAACACTTTGCTAGAAGAGTCAAAGGGAGTAAGGGACGACTACTTTCATTGTATGATATTTTGTCATTAAAGCCCCCAACACTCATCATTCTTTTAGTAATTCTGTGATTCAGTATAGTGAGGAGATTCTTGTTGAGTTTTGCTTCATATAAAAGGGAACATCTGATACTCTTAGCACTAACAGTTGCTACTGTTAGTGAATATACAGGCAGTGGCTTTAATGTCTACCCTAGATGTTGTCCATTCTCCTTAGGGGAACATGGTTGGCTTTACTCTTCCAGTGCCCTCTCCTAAAACAGAACAAACTCTTAAGTAGTTATAATGTAAGACAGGAAGCTCAACATAATGTGGACCCAAATATTTACAACCAAGAGATGTCGATATCTGCAATTAAAATTTTATTGACCAAATGTGGACTATTTTATTGTCCAAAAACAGCCTTTTAAAATATAGCAGATGCAGGCCAGCTAGATAGGTCAATGGATAAGAGCACTTGTTCCACAGGCCTGATGACCTGAGTTCAATTCCTGGAGCCCACATAAAGGTGGAAAGAGAGGATGGACTACACAAGTAGTTTTTTGCTCTCCACATGCACTCCATGGTATTTCATGAGTAAAATATACATCCCAACATTAATAATAAAATTTAACAAGTGTATTTTTCATGTTTTGTTTGAATTTGTTTTTTTAAAAATTTTATTTCAACTCTACTTTGTGCATTGTGCCAGTCTGAATATTTTCCTTTCTGTAGTTAGTGTAGACTCACCATGGAGAGTCTCAGCTCCTTCAGTAGGAGATGGCAGATGTTTAAATTTTATTATTTTCATTGCATCTAGCAATGTTTTCACACATTTTACAATGCAAGTGCAGTTGTTTTTGAAATCTTCCTTTTGTCCAACTGTACGCCCCCATATACAGACAGATTACACACACACACACACACACACACACACACACACACACACACACACACAATTTCAGATAGATAGATAACAACAATATGATTTTTTTATGATATTATTTATTGACTCAGTTACTACTAGCTTATCACTGTCATTTATTTTCATGCATATTGGTTAGATTATATATAACTTTTGATAAAATTATGTTATGTCAAAGTTCATACACTTAACAGAAAGGGGAAAATTCTTGCTTAGGGTCTATTTATCTGATAATAGAAATTGTTGTCTACATCTGTTGAGGAAAAAGTAAGGTCCATAATTCTGTTTTCAAAAAACAAGAATTGGCATGGTGGCTCATTGACTCTGAGGAGGCTAAGGCAGGAGGATCAGTGTGATTTGAGGCCAGCCTGGGCTAGTGAACCCTGTCTTCAAATACAGTAATACAAACAAATACTTTCCATGAGAGTAATGGCTGTCTCCTTCTTTATTTAATTTTGTGAATTTTTGAAGAGAACTTGAGTTCACATCTTCCCTTACCCTAAGATCTCATTCTTCATAGACACATTCCATTGAAAATAAGATTAATTTTTAGAAATTTATTATCCCACTACCCATAGGTTATCTCAGATGTGACATTAAGAGCATTGATGTTTAATAAAATTGCTATATATATTACTTTAAGCGTAGAAAATGCCAATTTCCCACAAAAGTATCACACACAATATATTTACATACATATAATACATCTTATTATATACAGTATATATATTACAAGTGTTCTTTTTAAATTATATTTATTTGCATATTTTTATGTATGAGTGCTTTATCTTCATGTCTGCCTGCATGCCAGAAGAGGGTATCGTACCCTGATATATATGCTTGTAATCTGTCACGTGATTGCTGGGAATTGAACTCAGGACCTTTAGACAAGCAGCCAGTGCTCTTAACTGCTGAATCATCTCTCCAGCCCCTCATGTGTGTTCTTACTAGGGGAGAATACTGGTATTTTAAGTGTGAAGAGTTGACGAGGAAGAACAGATGAATATAAAAGGGTCGTAAATGCTAAGCCCCTTCATGAAGCTAGCTATTTACCTTAATTTATAAGTGATGACCATTCAGACTGTAACCGTCCTCTGTTATTTATGCCTGTGGAGGAGAGCAGAAAGATAATTCAAATAAATGGATATTCCAGAAGTGCTCAGAGTTACCTTTGGAATGTGTCTTTGTTCTTACATTTGAATATAGATAGATGTGATCTGGGAATTCACTTCAAACAAAGTACTGAAGCCCAGCATGTGAGAGCTTGTCTCAGAAGGAGCAGAGGACTCCATCTGTTCTTCCTTTGCTACGGGGAATAGACTAATCATGTCTTAGTGATACGGAGTTCTAGTTCAGGCAAAATTGCCTACCCTGAAAGCTTCTAGAAGTAGAGGGGTTGAGTAGCATCTATGCCAGGTCAGGATCATCCTAGTAGTAATGCACAAGAGGTGAGCTGCCAGCAGGGAAAATGTCAGCAGAAATGAGACTCTGAAGACTGCATTTGGCATTTAGCTGCCTTCTCAAATATAGTGAAACCTTCTTAATGCAAAACACAAGGAAATGGAAAATGTGGGCTTTGAATTAACTAGCTTTCCATTATCTGATTTTTATTATAGAGCAGTCAGGCTGCTGGTTGTTTTGAATTATGTACTATTTTGCATAAAGTGGTATCAGCTTAATGATATTTCACTTTAATTCACTTCTTGAAGTATTAATGCAGATCCTAGAAGGAACCTGATCAACATATTTGTATATAATAAAGTCTGTATCACAGCCAAGTGATAGGGCAGTTTATTTAACAGAAAGGCGGGCTTTCAGAGGTTAAGTTGTTTCCTCATCTTCCATAAGTAGAAGGTGTTAGTATTTAGTGTAAATTGGCCAATGTAGCACTGGCACATGTCTAGCATGGCTCTTAGGACATTATCTATTGGCTCAGTGGTCAGTCAGTACTACTTTAATCGCCAGGGCAAAAAGATGCTATCCATTATAGTGAAAGACAGAATTTTGGTTTTGCTGCCTTCATAATATAGAAGATGCGGCACCAGAACCACACTAAGCTCGTTCTTGGGATTTCTTTAAGGAATCTGCTTATACATATAATTTGCATGTAACTAGAACTTAGCTTTTATTGCCTGCCTCCTAATGTCCAAGAAGGACTTGGTGAAATGACTGTTTTGTTCTCAGAGAACCTGAAGGTATCATGCTGTGAATGTTCCATAGCAGCAGTACTCAGGATCTAAAGAATGTCCCTCTATAGGCACATAGGTGTTGGAAACAATGGAGCCATTGATTTCCTTCTTGACTGTTAGTAACTGCCTTAATCAAATCTTGAAATATTTTAAGAAAAGAAGATGATAGGCACTATTGTACTGCTGATCCCATTGTATTGTTTTTTTAAAAAATTATTATATAATGAACTTCACCTTTTTCTAAAGACTGTGTATAGTGGAGTGATTTATAAGACATATTGTATATAAGCAGAATCGCCATTATCTTCATCATACCATCTGTGACTACTTGCAATGGAATACTTGAGAATGGAATACTTGACATTCCCTTATAAACTATAAGCCATTAATTAGAAAGGAAGATTCCCACTCATGTAGCTGGGATGTTCCCTTGACAGTAATACCACTCCAAAGCTACTGGCTTTTGCTTAATTAGCTGCTGTCTGGAGTCAGGCAGACTTTCTGCAGAGACATTATTATAGAGTCCATATCTCTCCCTGAGAACTATGATTTAACTGCCTTGTATAAAAAACTGGAGTTGCTTTTCACAGAAGATTTTTTACAACCTCCCCAAAGAGTTCCTTTCCCCTCTTCTTTAGCCTCACATTCTCATGTTTAGAGCCCACATCCTTTACTCTAGTCCTCCTGGACTTGGAGAACAGCTGGTCAATATCCTCTGCTTCCTTGACGATTATAAAGTTGCTGTTCTTGTCTTTTCTTGTCTGAGTGAACCAAGCTTATTCTTAAAAGAAGAAGAAGAAAAAAACCACACACACACACACACAAAAAAAAAAAAAAAAAAACCAAAAACCTTTTCCTTGAGGATTGGATTTTCTCAGCACCTCCATTATCTTTGATAATGTTTCTCAGACAGTCTAAGTTTTCCAGAGACTAAATTGGACTGGGAAGGCTCCTAGGGGGCTGCAGGTGCTGTGTGTGTGGTAAGTGCATGACATTCCTTGTGCTTAGTACAGCACTTGGTATGTGGTAGGTGTTTGTTAGAAATGTTTTTGTTGATCTTGCTTTACTTTTTAGTGCATTTGATTATAGAATGTTCTTATTGAGATTTAAGATTTATACTAATGGTCTAATCCCTCTCACTTTCTTTTGTTTTTATTTTTTAATGATTTCAAAAATAATTTGGAATTTGGGATGTCATAAGTATAACTTACTTGTAATTTGATGAATAAAGTGCACATTTTTTTGTCTGCTTATTTAAAACTTGAGATTGATTATCTCTTTTGCACTTACTAAAAATAACTGTGTTTGAGTTCAGTGGAAGAAACCCAGATTTGCTACAGATGCTAAAAATATTGGCAATCTAAACTCTGTTTAATGTAATTTGCTTTGGTTGTTATACTATTAATTAATGTGCTTTATTGTAAAAATACACAGTGATTTGAAGTAAAAAGGGAAAAAAATCACGTGTAGTCCATGTTGGGCTCAAACTCATGATTCTTCTGCCTCAGCCTCCTGAATGCTGAGATTGCAGGTGTGCACCACCACACTGAGCTTGAATTAAATAAACATTACATGTTAGCATTTGACTCTGTAGTGTCTTGTTAAGGAGCTGGGAGCATGGTTCAGTAGTTAAGAGCACTAGCTGCTCTTCCAAAGAACTCAGGTCAGATTCTAGCATCCACAGCTACCCACAACAGTCTGTAATTCCTGTCCCAAAGGGGTCCAGTGCCCTGTCCTGGAACTGCACACACATGGTGCACAGACACACATGCAGGCAAAAGACCCTTTAAAGTAGAATTTTCTAAATTAAAATATTTAATCAATATCTTTTTTAAGACTAGGATACAAATATATGATTATTATCTCAGTTTTTAGTCTCTTTTAAAAAGACAATTTTTAGTTTCTTTTAACAGGTGGATTCTTTTTTTTTTGCATTGTTTTTTATATTTTTTTCCATTCCCAACAAGTGGATTCTTAATTCAGGTATACTTATTAGAGTCCTGACATTCTCTTTTGAAATAGTGCTTTCTGTAGAATCAAGATTTAATCCTATAGCTGAGTAACTTTCCCTAAGATCATCTGGTTGACTGGGACCTCACTTTTGAAAGCCCCTCTAATCTGATAACTCTTAAAACTTTATATCTGCAAAAATCAACATGTGTGATGGAATGTGAGCTAGGATGGAGGGCTGTCACCTTGTCCCAGGCTTCCTGAGAGGAATGGGAACTGGGAAGAGGAGGCATCCAGTGTGTCACTTTCTTGTTAAAACTACTCCTTAGTGCCAGCTTTCCCAAAGAATACTCTCTGCTTTTGTTTCTGGTCTTTTAAAACCTTTAAGCAGTTTTCTGTGTTCACGAAGTAGAAACTTTTATTCCCTTCTCTCCACAAAAGCTTATGTTTGATTTCACAGGTGTTTAAATGTGACTGCATTTCCTTGTGTAGACATGCTGACCATGAATGGCAAACCCAGATAAATAATCAGAAGCTAGATAATATAACCTTAAGAACAAACATACTTAACTACTCTATAAAATCAGACAAAGAACCTGGAGAGGTGGCTTAACAGTTAAGAGCCCCAGCTTCTCTTCCAGAGGCTCTGGGTTCGATTTCTGGCACTTTCTTGGTGGCTCACAGCTACTAATAACTCCAGTTCTAGGAGGTTCAATGCCCTCTTCTGGCCTCTGTGGGCACCAGGCACATAAGTGGTACACAGATATACATGCAGGCAAAAAAACCAGTTACATAAAATAATAGAAATAATTGATTTAAAAAGAGAGAGAGCATATGCTTGTGTGAGCATGAGTGAGCTGTGTTCATTAGTCCATCTTGGTTTGTAGATGCTTGAAGATGAACAGGAAAGTACATTAGTCTTCACATAATTTGTAAACATATAGTAATGCCTAGTGCTCAGGCATCGCATGCACCACCACTCTGTGTTCCCTGATGGGCCAGTGAAGGACTCAGTGTCCTGTAGGATTTCCTGAGGTTTTCTTCTCCATCCTGCTTAAGGGTCTGTGCTGACACATTTTCCAGCTGTTCTTTCAGAGCTCTGGCCGAGTTTTTACGTGAGCAGAGTATAATTAACATATACCTCAGGATAGTGTTTCCTTTCTGAAATCATAGATAATGGTCCTTTAGGAGGAGTTTTCGAGATCTCAAAAGGATAAATAAGATAATATGATATTTAAAACATATTTGCTTGTGCTATTAGATAAATGATGTTATTTTAATGCCCTGTATTTTTATGCCAGGAGAGTCTACTCTTTTTTTTTCATTTCTTTAAAGTTTTTCTTGCTTAATTATTTCCATTCTTTGATCACACATATGTTTAATAGTTAGAGACTTAATATGTTGTATACTTTTGTGTTTTGTTCAGATAAGCAAAAGACTGGTTAGTATTATTATTTCCATCTCTAAATATTAACAAATAAAAGATAAAGGGCCTAAGTCTGTGTAGATTAGGTTATAAGAATTTTGATCAGGTTGGAAAAATTTGTATGAGAAAACATTCTCCAAGATAATAGAAGTGTTGCAAAAACAAAACACCAGTTCTTATGTACATAAGTTCATTAAATTGTATAGTCTCTAGGTCTGCATAATTTTGGTGACTGATGATTTTGTTTATTTCTAATTTTTGTAATAAAGTAAAAATTTATTTTAAAAATCACAATTCAGAAAGAAAGGTTAAAAAGATAAAAGATTAAGTTTGGTTCACTTAGACAAGAGAAATGTGAATATTGACTTTATAGCCTTCAAGGAGACAGAGGAAATTGACTGACCCTTTTACAACTTGGAACTTCTCAGTGGTAATGTGATATTCAAGGATATGGCTGTTCTTTTCCAGAAGTGTTAGCCTGAGGTTCCAGTATCTATCTCAAATGCCATTCAGGTCTGAGAGGCCTCCTTGTCTTGCAACTCCAGTACCCGTGCTGTGCCCACCAGTCAGGGGTTGTGTTGTTGGAGATGGATTCCCCTAGTCAGGCCTCTGGTCTCTGAGCCGTGCAGGAAGACCACCCACCGGTGTCACTGTGGAGTCCAGCTTCAGTGTCCTCTTGTTTTCTGCTCCCAGGAGCTCATCAATAAAAGCAATTACCAGACATCCTAATTTCTTCCCAAGTTCTGGGACTAGAGCAAACTAGCGTTTGTTGTTTTGAATTAGATGAGGGAAATTGTGTTTAATTTCTTTTACCCAAGAGACATTCTATTTTCTCTGAGAAATTCTTGTGATGAAATTCTTTAAGTTCATTATCAAATACAGATGTGGTTCATTTAGTATCAGGGACAACTACCAGGTTCCAGATTTTTGCTGCTTTATTAGTTATATCTCAGTTTTAAAGTACAGTCTACAGTAAGTTGATCTTAATAGATATGTTTTCCATGGATTTGTTGGGAATTAATATGATAATTAACATGGAAATTTTAAAAAGCACATTGTCTCTATTTGCAGTGGTCCTCATCCTGTGGGTCAGGATCCCTTGAGGGCTTCAAATGAATCTTTCACTGGAGTCACCTAAGACCACTGGAAAACATAGATATTTAAATTATGATTCATAACATTAGCAAAATTATAGTTATGAAGTAGCAATGAAAGTAACTTTATGGTTGGGTCCCCAGAACCTGAGGAACTGTATTAAAGAGTCGCAGCATCAGGAAGGCTGAGAAGCACTGGTCTGTCAGGCTCGGCAGGTGCAGAGCTGCAGACATGAGAGTGCTCCAGCTTTTCCCCTCAGGCTTCTGCCTGCTTTATCAAAGAAAGAATTATTTGTACAGAGAAGGAAAAAGATTTTAAAGAAAAATGACAAGTCTAGTTTATGGTAGGACTGTCTTGAAATTGGGGTATGCATGAATAAAAGGGTGGATATGTGGAGAGAAACCAGCCATGGCTGCATAGTGAGACCCTATCTCAAAAGACCAAATGGACAAGAGAAGTATAGAGAAAGTATAGAGACACTAGAGAAAGTGTCTGGCTTTACTCTCTCCATCCAGGAGATGTTTCTATGGGAACCAGGTGGGTGTTGAGGACTTTTATTTTTGGAGACTGTAGCTTAATCATCAGATTTACTTAATCATCAGATTTACAGAGGGATGAGGCCAACCCCCAGGCCCATGTGTGTTATACCAAGGTTGGGGAAAACAAGGCTGTGGGAGAGGGAAGGGAGCAAGGACAAGACTAATAGCCTGGAAGAACTGAAGCAGTTCCCTCTTCACTTTCTGCCTCCCTAGCCCAGCATTTTACTGCAGAAAACAATTTTCTTTTCCTGTGAGATAGATCACGGACTTGTAGAAATCTGGAGTGCTTTTTCTCTAGTATCTTCTCATTTCCATCTGTCTTCTTTCATTTGTTTGGAATGACACCTTGTTCTGTGTTCTTACTCTTGTGGACCGGTACACATGGCCA
This sequence comes from Ondatra zibethicus, assembly GCA_004026605.1. NCBI lineage: Eukaryota > Metazoa > Chordata > Mammalia > Rodentia > Cricetidae > Ondatra > Ondatra zibethicus. The sequence goes on along the minus strand of PVIU01000550.1, from coordinate 255,391 downwards.
CTTAAGTGTCCTGGGCAGTCCTGAGGATGGCCACAGGCAAAGGCTTCTTATGCACAGGGCTACATGATCATGGGCCTCTCCTTTATGAACAGGTGTTAGGCTGGTTATTGGGAATCACTGAAAATGTGTGTTCTTCCAAGGAATCGGGGTTTGCTTCTTTGTTCTTCTTCCACGTGACAAAAGCTAAAAGAGCACAGGCGGAGTGACGGTCAGCACCTGGGAAAGGTCAGGAAGTGGTGCTCGAACATAATTGTGTTTAAGATATAAAATTATTAAGGATGCTGGGCTTCTCTTTAATGATACTATTTAGATATATATATATATCGCACACATCTAAGATGTTGCTTGGACATTGAATTCTTTTATAGCAACATTTATGAACTTAGTTTTTGTTGTTGTTGTTGGTTTTTTTTTTGTAATACCATCTGCTCCTTAACCCTTGCATTTCTGGGGATCAGATGTAAGGTTCTTGAATGCTAGTCAAGCATTTTACTATTGAGCCACAGTCCCAGTCCCCACCCCCTTTTTCTTTTCTAAAATCAAATTGTTAAGAGTTAGGAAGGTTTGGAAATAATTTAAAGCCTTCCAGTTTTCTTCATTGTTCAATATAAGGCTCTGCATGGTATAAAATATAAGGAAATGAATTATGGAACTGAAATTGGGGTGCCTGAATGAAATTAGAATTGGAGGCACCTGGGCCATTCCCTCACCTCTGGATGTAAGTTATGTAACCCAGAAGCATTACCCTCTCACAATCTCAGTTTTTCATCTATGAAATGGAGTGATGTTACCATTTTTGTAAAGACTCAATTACATCAAATAGTATAAACTTCCAGGGCCAGTAAGATTGTTGAGCAGGAAGAGACGTTTGTCGCCAAGTCTGATGACCTGAGTGCAATCCCTCAACTCTATATGCTAGAAAGACAGACTGTCTTCTGAAAGTGACCTCTGACTTTTTTTTTGTCACAGCACGTGTGTCCCCAATTTATAAGTAAGTAAATATAATAAAATAAAATAATAATATAAAGTTCCAGGTACCTTCTAGTTCTTTTTCCTCGTGTCCTACAGCACATGTCTAATCACCACCTTTCTTTTCATCTCCCCATTCCCATGGTTTCACTTAAACCAGGAAACCACAGAAATAATTATTTGGAATTTTTGTGGCCATCTCACTTTTGCTAAGGAGTAATTCAGAAATTCCTGTCTTGGAATCTTGACACTGTTGGTAGTACGTGCTGCTCTTTTCATCCCCGCTTTCCTATTGGTCTCTGCAGGGATGGAAGATCTCTGTATGGAGCATATTCATGATTGTAACTCATCCTGGACATCTTATGATTTCCAGCCTTAACCACTATCTCTTGGTGGCAGCTGCTAGAGCTAAGTAGTTTGTGACAGTTTGTGGTTACTCTGCATGCACAGATTCTAAAATAAAACAAGGGTGAGTTCGGGTTTTCAAAAAATAAAGCTAACTTAGAGCCAGAATGGAATTGAGCTTTGACAGCTAACAGTAGCCATTAATTGACTCACAAGTTTCAGTGAGATGAAATGGATTAGTGAAAGAATAAAACAGTTTAATTAAGCAAATCACTATAGTATAGCATGCAGATTAAATTCAGAACCTAGCTCTTGTATTGCAGTGGCCTTCTGCTACTTGCTTGTTCTAATCTGGAGTAAGGCCTTTCTCTTTGGAATTGTAGGTCTTGCGTCTCTGGGCTCTTCTCTGGTCCCTTGATTTGGGAATGTCACTTGCTTTGCAGCACTGATCAGTACATGTCATGGATCCAGGCATGTTAGCCAAAGAAACATCTCTTAAAAAGAGGATGAACGTGGTCTGGTTGGCTGAGAGTAATTGCACTCTTTCTGTGGATTTATAGCTCATCTGTCTTCTGATGAGTCTGGGGTCCTAGCAGGCACGTGTCCATTGTTGTCAGGCAAAGCCCAGTATGTATGTTTGACAAGTTAGCAGTATGGCAACTCTGCTTGCTGCTGCCGACTCAGGGATTGTTTGGTTTGGCAAATGGCCAACTCTCTGCTATAAGATGCATTTCCTTGACAGGACAAAGTATGGAGGCACATTAGCTGCAGAGTTTACAAAGGTTAGCTAAACACACACAATAAATATTAATAAACAAAAAAGGCCCACCCACCTTTAGCTTTGAATTCTGTCTCTTCATTCTGTGTTTTGGAATCCCTGTAGTATTTGATTAATAACTAGTCTTAAGGTAATTGAGCCTTAAGTGTCTTTTGCCTAACTTAATCTGCTCACAGGCCCCTCATGGGCTGCTTTGATGACTCATTGCCACAGTGGATAGATCTCTGGAATAACTGTTTAGTTCAAGGGCTCCTACTTGCCTTTCCCTGCTACAGCATGAGAAGAGGTGCTTGTCCCTATGAGCCTTGAGCAGAGTGGTGTGGCTCAGAGCTCTGGAGATAAAGGATGTGAGCAGGAATAGAGGTGAAATGCCTTCAGACTCCCTGGAAAGCAACCAGACGTTGGTCTGTTGGCCTGAGCAGTTGCCTCTCTAACATTTGCACCCTCGGTGGAGAGGGAGAGAGTAACAGTAACCTGCTGCCCTTGGAAACTGCCTATTTGGCTGGGTGTCTTGGAATTTATCAGGCCTACAATGTGGATCTTTTCCAATTTTTCACCCTGCTCACTTGAAAACATATTTGAGAAGCAGTAACTGCTTAGCCAGACCTCTAGAGAACCAAGGAAGAGAGAGAGCTCTAAAGCCATGCCCTTAACATTGTCCTGGGGCTCTTCACAGCTGGCTGGGGTTCTGAAGGCTCTTGGAAGCCCCAAAGTACCTTCCTTCCCTTGCTCTCTAATTCATGCCCATGTGCTCGCCAGGACTACAGAAGGAAGGAACCAGCCCTGCTGGATTTGTATGATAGTTGGTTATAATAGTGATAAGCAGAAATCAAATTCTTCCTCTTGGAAAGGAATTACTTTTAACTTGAAAGTTGTTTCCAACTCTGCTTAACAAAGTAACCCATTCAGGCATAGGCCACACTTAACTTTTAACTTGTTTGCTGAGCACCCGACACTAAGCACCTGGAATGTAGTGTCAAACAGAACAGATCCAGATCTCTGGCCGTGGGACATGAATTCTAGTTGAGAAGGCAGAGCATAAATAATAAACAATTCACAGCCTACATTAAAGATATGTGCTATGACCTAAAGAAAAGCAGAGTGAACAGAGTTAGAGGGTCATAGTTTTGATTTTGATTGGTTTTGTTTGTTTTTTGAGAGAGGGTTTCTCTGTGTAGCTCTGGATGGCCTGGAACTCACTCTGTAGATCAGGGTATCCTCAAACCCAGAGATCTGCCTGCCTCTGCCTCTGAGTGCTGGGATTAAAGGTGTGCGCCACCACTGCCTGGCTTAAGGGATCATAGTTTTAAATAAGGCAGCGAGAAGTGACAACATTTAAGCAGAGGAGTGAGGTGGTACTGGCTCATGTGATCTTATACTAGGTAGGGTTACATAAGCCTGATGTTAGAAAGTTGTGTTTGTGACTCTTCCCATGTTTCCATATACCCAACACCAGGAAGTGTGCAGTGGTCTAGGCAGAGTTCTCCCCTTAGTTTCCATGGCACAGCACCTGCGGGGCATCAGCTGTTGACACACTTAAGTCCATCTCACCAACCTGGAGCAGTTTATTAGGAAGAAAATCTGACTTTATACATATGCATCCTAAAGTACCTTCCATGAACGTATGCACAAAGCATCAGTGACAAAGAAGGGCTGAGAACAGGGAGGAGAGAGAAAGAGGGTCTGGTGTGATGGCTCAGCAGGAAGGGGGTTTGCCACCAAGTCTGACTACCTGAGTTCAGTCTCTGGAACCTATGTAGTGGAAGAGGAGAACAGACTCCTACACTGTCCTCTGAGCTCCATGCGTGTGCTCTGGCACATACTTTCTCCCCTTTTTAGAACTAACTACATGTAAACCAGAGAGAAGTTGGAGAAGGGAAAACCCAACTGTCAAGTATAATTGATTCAAGTATTTCACATATTACTGGGCTCTTGTTTTCCTTTTAGCACTTGTTAGCGGATATTGGATAGCAGCACCATAGATATGAGGAAAATTGTGAACGGAAAGCTAAAGTAATGGGAAAACCTGCCCTTTCAACTTATATTCCTCATCCCTACCCCGCTTCCAGTGGGGGAAATACAAACCCTGTCACTCTGTCGAATGACTCAGTCCACTTCAGTGGCATACAACTTAAGAACCACCTTAGAATATTGCTGAATGGGAATTAGAAAATTTCAGGCTCTTTTTTAGCTTCCTCCATAGATTTTCTGAAAGATCAGAAAGGGATTTGCAGCCATTTAACTATAGCCAATCAGATGAGAATCAGAATTTCTACCTAGAGGGACCTCAGAGCTTCCCATTGTAATGAAAGAGTGGGATGGTTAGAGGCAGACTTAACGAACACGAAGCACAGCAGACAGAGCTCCAGGACTTTGATTCTACCCTGAGGACTGCAGATGTCAGTGTCTGACTGTGCCCTCTTTCCCCGTTAGTCCATATGCATAGCATGTCAGGAATTGGACTGTTGATGGATGTTGGATTAATGCTTCCCCGCATCTCACTCCTAACGAGTGTTGTAGAACTTGGTGTGTGGTGTTTGTGCTTTCCAGTGTTAGCTTCGGATTTCCCCCTTTGAGTCTCTCTGCTGTCCCTCCCGTCTCTTCCCTCTTACCCCAAACAAAATTGAAAACAGGTTGTGAGAACTCAGAGCTCAGGTTCTTTGGGGCCCCAGAGCACCACGTATTCCTCACCAGAAATGAATTCAGAGGCTCATAGCTTCCAGTGAGCCACCTCTTTAAAATAGAGCTTTCCATCAGGTTACTAACAAGGCTTTGCATTTGATATCTGCTTTATTTCTGTCATGGCTTTGCTGTTTTATCTCACAGGCAGGGAGAGATTATTAATTGTCTACCAATATGTGCTCTTTGTAAAAAAAAAAAAAAAAAGCTTAATGAGGCTTGGATCTTTGTGAACCAAGTAAAACAGTAACCACCTGGCCTCAATCTGAGTCCAGCGGGACATATTGTGTGTGTAAAAGCATGAAAACCAGACCTAAATCTGCCGTGGCTGTGTACTTCACAGGGGGCCAGCACTCCACAGTGCCCGGCCCACATGAACTGGATCGCCTAACTGTGGTTCCGAGGAAAGGGGGGTGTCATGTATGGAAGTGAACGTCTTGTATTTTTGAGGGTTTCACATGGACAATAAGAGGTGGGATGGAATGTAACTTACAGAACGCCATGATGTGATTTAGAAGAAAGTACCTGAAAAGTTACAGTTACTCTCACACTGGCATTTGATGTAGTAAATGGACCATCAGAGTACCAGCAGGGTCCTCCCTCCCCTCATTTTTATTTGGCATCTTGAGCTGACTTCTATACCTGTCCTTTCTAGAGCGTTGTCCGCTGCCTGTGGCATCCAAAGCTGAACCAGATCATGGTTGGAACTGGAAATGGATTGGCAAAAGTGTATTACGACCCCAACAAAAGTCAGAGGTATTTCATAGGAGTCGCCAGTTTGAGATGGATGACAACAACTGGGGGAGGCTTGGTTCACCCCTGCTTTCATTCAGTTCTCCTTTGATGGGGATCCACCCTTTTAGAAGAGGCAGCTGGTACAAAGTAAAGCCTCAGACTCCGAGCCTTGTGCTTTAAAGGGGATTTAGATCTCACCCTTGATCTGCGTTGAATTCAAAGCCAAAGTTCCCCGGGGATTTGCAGTCCCTTGGCTGAAATGCTGAGTGCAGGGAGGGAAGTCCTGCTTGCTCTAGTACACCCTGGACAGTGGCGTCCATCAGCAGTGCTGCATGTGCGGGGTTCACAAGACAGGACACCGGCCACTCACAAGAAACAGAAGCGGCTCTTCCATTTTCTTACATTTCTCACTTGGTGTTTAGTGTCCCTGGTTTGGATATCGGACAAGGTTATGCTGTGTCAACAGAAGGGAACACCACATGAACTTTCCCCACAGCCCTTAGCTCACCCCAGGGCAAACATAAGCATATCAATTTAATCCCAAGGTCCGAAGACTTCATGAAAGCTCATCTAGAGCCTCAGCTGTTTCCATTTTCTTTCTCATGGGGTGGACATATGTTACCACCCCCAAAAAGATGATCTCTCTGTTAGTATACAAAGGGCAACCTTTGTGTTAGTATACAAATCCACATGCTGAATTTGTGGTCAGCCTGTTTTGAGGTCTTATATGCTTTCAGAAGAGAGCTAATCTTCATGAGCAAGGTTTCACTGACTACAGTTTTGCTCTAAATAGAAGCCAATCCTTTACAGTGAAAAGGTTGGTTGATTTGTAAAATTTCTTTATCATCTTATATTTTAAAAGTATTTTTGTAGGTTCCTCTTTAAGTTTGTGTCTTAAACGCCTTGACACCCCTTTCAACCTTTCACTTGGATGGACACTGACTGGTAGACTTGAATATCTGGATTCAGTAATCATTATCATCAAGACCCCAGAAAGTCAAGGATTTTGATAGGGTGGTCTGCATGGACTGTTTCTAATGAAAATGCTACAGTGAGACCTATGTTTTGTATGGGATCCTTAAAACTGATTTAAAAAATTAATTGGCCAAGCCAGGCAGTGGTGGCGCATGTCTTTAATCCCAGCACTCGGGAGGCAGAGGCAGGCGGATCTCAGTTCGAGGCTAGCCTGGTCTACAAGAGCGAGTTCCAGGATAGGCTCCAAAGCTACAGAGAAACCCTGTTTCAAAAAACCAAAAAGAAAGAAAGAAAGAAAGAAAAAAAGAAAGAAAGAAAGAAAGAATTGGCCAAGAACTTCCAGTGTTTCAGTGTTACCTACATCTATCATGGAGTAATTTCTGTTGGGTTCAACTATATATAGAGGTACAGAAGTAGGGAGTGTGTGTGCGTAAATGCTTCAAGGAGTCTCTAATGGAACCAGAAATTCAGTGTTTCAGCTCTACCCATTCCTAATATTAACTAAAGAAAATTTGTTTTAACTCATTATAGGGGAGCAAAATTATGTGTAGTTAAAACCCAGCGGAAGGCAAAACAAGCTGAGACACTAACCCAGGACTACATCATTACCCGTAAGTTGCTGTTAGCATTCCTCTCTGTCTTACATTGCTTTTCTCTGACATCTTATTCATTGCTTGTTGAAGGTTGGAAAGGCCCTAGAGTTAGGTGGCATCTATTATATCATCTCCTATCATGTGGACACAGGTACAAGTCTTCTGACAATATCACTTTAGGTTCTTGATTTTTTTTTTTTTTTTGCAGAAAATGATGCTTGCTTCATGTAATTCCTCATCCAAAGGAGAAGCACCTATCTGAGCTGCTTGTATTAGTCTATCACAGCGTCTTAAAAACTAACGTATTATTTAATGAATAAACAAGAAAGAGTGCTGAACTTAGATTTAGGAGCCCTGAACTTGTCTGTTTGTACCATGGACTGGGAATGTGATGTAGAACAACAAACTTATCAAGGAGATTAGTTAAGGAATCTATGACCATGTAGCAACATACTTGTATTCTGTATAAAATCTGATGTGTGAAGAGAAAGCTTACCAGGGCATAATGGTTTTGCTCAGGTGGGTCATACAACCTTGTTAATTTGATAGGCAGGCCTATGTTCCAAAATCACAGCCTCAGACCTCTAACAGGCCAGGAAGGGAATCTTGGTTGCCACAGAGTAGAGAGTAGCCCTTTAGATTTTACCTGTGTCTCAGACTGAAGTCCAAGGGGTGCTGTACTGCTGGCCTTCTTTCTGGTGATGGGTCTCTTGTAAAACCAAGTTCCATGGGGCTTATGACCAGTCAAGAGATCCATGACCCCTCTGCAAGAGTAGACGTGTTAAACTGGGGCCGTAGCCATTCCAGCGCCTGGGACTACACATGGCCCACTTGAAGTAAAAAGTAATTTTTTCCTACCTAAAAATACTGTGTGTCGTGTTGCCTGACAGTGTTGAGGGATAATGTGCTTGGTTAGCTTCCCTGACTCAAGGCAGGCATGGCTTCCTGTGGGCAATGCAGGCTGGCCTTAGCTGGAAGTAGGGTAGACGGTCTAGGTGGTTGACTGGAAGAGTTTCTGAGTTGTTAGAGATGTTTCACTGAAATTATAAATTCCATTTAACCTTTGTCTTCTGCAGTCCCCTGAAAATGTGTTCTCCTTTAAAACAGGTTTGAATCTGTATATACTGGCTGAAAGAAATTCCAGGTCAACAAAAAGATAGCTATTTAATATTCCACAATATTCCTTCCCCTCTAAAATGTTACATAGTTTCTCCTTAAATCCATGTTATTTTTATGTTTAGAATTTAATTCTGGAACTGGGTGAACACTTGACAGTAGTTGAACACATGCGCCCAATTTTTATGCCCCTCTTGTTTTGTGCACCAACCATGTGGAAGGAGGGCCAAGTGCCCACGCCGGTAGGGAGAGTCAGGCAGCCCTGCATTCAAGGCAACCTTTATCCCACTTTGAGTGCGCTAAGTGCTCCTCCCTTCCGGTTGCTCAGTGTTGTCGCTCCTCTGCTGAGCGGCGGTCACATTTCAGAAACGTGTGAAGTGATTCCAGTGTTTATGAGGACTGATGGGTGCACTGTTGGCGTTACTCGATTTGGGTGCTGTAAGAACAAATAAGAAAGTCGTTCCATTAAGTGTTTTCAAAACCACAGAAATTGAGCTTTAACCCATGGTTAGGAAGATGAGACTCACCAGTGTTTCCATGACAGTGTTTCCTGAGTGTTATTAGCTGCCAACAGAGGTGAACAATGAGTCTGGTATCAAGCAAAATTAGCTAATTGGTTACAGTAAGGCTGTCTTTTATTATCAAATGAAGGCTGTCATTATGATTTCCATTTCATGTTCCAGTTAGTCATGCATTAGTTATGTTTTTGGATGAAGGGTTATTATTATAATGAAATTTTTCAAATGTGACTTCTCACAGCTCATGCCTTGCCCATGTTCCGTGAGCCCCGCCAACGAAGTACGAGGAAACAGCTGGAGAAGGACAGACTGGACCCCCTGAAGTCACACAAGCCAGAACCTCCTGTAGCAGGCCCAGGTGACTGCGGTCCAGCCAGTTGTCTGGCAAGGGAATGAGGGGCCAGGGTGGTGTCACTAATAGGGAGATGGTAGGAGCTTTTGGGCCTTGTGCTTCTTGATCTTCAGAGAGACTCTTGGGGTTTTCAGATGTTTTCTAGCACCAGAATCCCAGCGCAGAAGACTGTTAGAGCTTCTGTGCTGGAATAGAGAGGCCATCTGGGGCTTTCTCCTCTCCTGCTTGAGCCTTAGGTGACCTCACTAGAACTCTGGGGCTCCTTGCAAGTCAGTGTTGAAACTGCTGCTCTCAGTTTTGGCTTAATATACGACATTGGTCTCTTAGCCTGAGATCCAAGCTGGGTAGGTTTCACACAAGGCAGAAGTGACTGTGACATATAGTCCAGTGTGATAAAATGGAGCTGCCCATTTCACTAGATGGAATGAAATGAAAGACTGCCGGTAGCAGGAGACAGCATGGCATGCTGTCTATTGTATGTAGATACTTTTACTAAATTTCATTTTCTACTCTCACTTGTGGTTTTTGTTTGTCCTAGGCAACTGAGTCTATAGCCTTTGACTTGTCCATTTATCTGAGTCTCAGCCCTAGACCTGCTATTTGAAATGTCCTTATTTATATTTTGATTATTTTTAGAACTTCCTTGCTACCAATAAAAGTTTCTACATAATAGTCTTGCCTAGATTATTTCAAGTCCTTCTATTTAGACAATATTATCTCCCCATTCTCTCTCTCTCTCTCTCTCTCTCTCTCTCTCTGTCTCCATTTCTCCTCCCTTTGTCTTGCATACAGCTTTTATCCCCTGTTCCTCTGGTTTTCATGTTGCTGTTGTGCCCAAACTCCACCATTTTCCCCCTACCCCATATACTTTTCTGTGTCAAGGTTCTCTGCAGTGCACTGACTCATCTTGGTAGTTTTGCACTTCATGCCTCTCCTGCTGTGATCCTCAAACTTCCCTCTTTCGGCAGTTTTGTACGTAACTCATATGCTCATTGAAAGTAATACAATAGTAGTAGTAGTAGTAGTAGTAGTAGTAGTAGTAGTAGTAGTAGTAGTAGTAGTAGTAGTAAGGCTTTGTGGGCCTCCCCAAAGTGATCCATTGCTTTCAGAAGCCCTTTTCAGCCACTGCAGCCTGAAATGTTGTCTCCTTCCTCGAAAAGCTGTAATAGTTATTGGCCACACAAATAGTTGGCCATTTTTTTTATTTTCTTCTTAATTTGTGAAGGTAATCTTCCAGTATTATTTGGTTATTCATGTGTTTATCTTTCTAAAAATCAGATCAGAAACAAACTTTCTAAATGTCAGCCCATTTTGTTTACCAGGCACCTTGCTGTCTGGAGAGACCCAGCAGGACGCAGCTTTTTGCCCTTGAGCTTGTTGTCTGCCTAGGCAGTCACAGCAGACAAGGAAGAAGAGTCAGTATATTCACATGGCTTGTTTTCTCTCAGAACTCAGAGTAGCACGTCTATAACACAACATACACCGACTGTGGGAAGCCAGCCCTAAGATACATTTGTTTCTATTGTAAAATAGCAGCTGATGAATAGTGGTTACTTTTAGTACTGAATTTCAATAAATTCATACTAGAGATATTTTTAATACAATCTTTAAGAGATTGTTTTTTTCTTTTTTTAAAATCAGTATCATTTTGCAAATTAAGCAACCAAAACATTTTTAAATGTCTCTTTCCTGTTTTTAAATGTTAAAGGATCTTGGTTCCTTACTTTTTTGATCCATGAAAGCTGAAAGGATGATGTAGGTACTATTGAGATCTGAGCTCAGTATGCAGCATACACAGCTGTAATAATGTGTCATTAGTTCATTCTGTTTCTAATCTGGGGTTTGTCTTTTGAAACAGGTCGTGGTGGCCGAGTTGGAACCCACGGGGGCACCCTGTCATCCTACATTGTGAAAAACATTGCTTTGGACAAGACCGATGACAGTAATCCCCGAGAAGCCATTTTGCGTCATGCCAAAGCAGCAGAAGATAACCCATATTGGGTTTCGCCGGCATATTCCAAGTAAGAAAGTAGCTGTGTAAAGCAGAAAAGTGGGGCCTGGTGAGATGACTTAGTGGTAAAGGTGCTTGTCTGTGCCTGGTGACCTCAGTTCAATCCCTGGAACCCATGGAAAGTTGCAAAGGAAAACTGACTCTACAAAGTTTTCTTCTGAACTCTGTATATACACCATGACACGCTCTCTTCTCTCTCTCTCTCTCTCTCTCTCTCTCTCTCTCTCTCTCTCTCTCTCTCTCTCATGATACTAATAATAAATTTTAGAAGTAGGACTGGCAGTATAGTAGAGTATGTCCTTAGTGTGTCCAAAGTCATAGATTTAAGCCCCAACACCAAAAAAGTAAATAAAAATGAAATAGAGAAATTATTGTGTCTAATGAATTGGGAAGAGCATGACAATAGTAATTGTTAACTTTCTCTTCTCTATGCCGTATTTGAGCACAAAGGATGGGCCAAGAAATGTGGGTGTGATAGCAATGCCTGTAATCCCAGCATCTAAGCAGCAATAGCAGAAGGGGTGAGCTGGCGACTACCCTGAGCTGTGAGAGACCGTCTCAACAACGGGACCAGGGACTCAGAATTCTGATGCCTAGACATTTGCTTATATTGTACGGCTCTAAAACTTAGACTCACAGCAGTTTGTTATCAGTGTTAAAGCCAGGAATAAGCCTTATGTGTTCCTTTGACCTAACACTTTAGAAAGTGACACTGTTATCTCAGTAGAGGGGAGTTAAAAGCAAGCAAAGGAGAGTGACTTGCCTGTCTTCTTATAAAGGACTGGGGAGTGAGGGTGCTGTGTTTTGCTTTTAGTTTGATTTGCTTTTCACTATGTAGCTCCTGCTGAGTGGGAACACACTGTGTAACCAGGTTGGCCTCAAACTTGCAGCTATCCTCATGCTCCTGCCTCAGGCTAGTTCTCCTATAAGAAGCTATATATAAAAAACTCCCTGTACAGTGAATCCAGCTTTTTAAAGTCCCTCAAACAGCTCAGCATGGTAAGTGTGTAATGGCTTTAATGCCACCACACCACCCACATTTATACCGAGGAAAGCACTGTTGTTGAATTGTCAATTATTAACTCTTGAAATTTTTACTAGGACTAGTTTTAGACTTAAGCAGATGTTAACACCTTACATAACCATCTATAATTGATTAATCTCAGTAGTAGTCACCACTGGCCAATTGTTAAACTGACAATATCTTTATTGATTTATTTGAGGGATTTTTTCCCTCAAATATTGCTCTTATCATTAATGTACTTTATTTAAACTGCATTTACTTCATTTGTTTGATCTTCTGGAAAGCCCTTCTACTTAGTTTTCTAGCCGGGTGGTGGTGGCGCACACCTTTAATCCCAGCACTCAGGAGGCAGAGGCAGGCAGATCTCTGTGAGTTTGAGGCCAGCCTGGTCTACAAGAGCTAGTTCCAGGATAGGCTCCAAAGCTACAGAGAAACCCTGTCTCGAAAAACCAAAAAAAAAAAAAAAAAAAAAAAAGACCATTTGACAGGTGAAATGTTAATAAATCTTGAGTTTATAAGATGAAGGACTGTATCACTCTTGATACCATTTCCATTTATTCTACTTCTGATATCCCTTATAAAAATCATATCATTTTGTTATCTATCAAAAGATAATGGATTTAAAATTTTGACATTCCCAAAGGAATTCCCTTTACATAAAATTTTTTAATTTAAAGACTCTCTCAGACTCCTCCCTCCCTCTCTGTATCTCTCTCTCCCCTCCCCCCGTCTCGTCACAAGGTTAACATTGGAGCAGTACTATGGCTAAGCTGCATACATTCCTTGGTCTTGATCAGGTTTTCCTCTCATGTCCTTTCTTTATCCCAGAAGCCTATGCTGTGTTCCATTGTTTTTCTCTCTCAGTAATTTTTACTTTTCATGATCCTGGTGTCTTTAATGAATAGTGGTCATCGATTCTGTCAGTTTTCAATTTGGGTTTGTGTAGTATTTTTCTCTTGATTGTAATGAAATTTGGCATATTGGGTAAAAATATAAGAATGAGGTTAAAGCCATCTCTGTGTGTCCTGTCGAGGGTTTCACGATGCCAGTGTGCCTTATTAGTGATGATGCTGACTTTAGTCACCGGATGTAAGTGTCGCCTTATGAAGTTCTTATCTCTGTTTCAGATCAACACATTTCTTGGGGGGGGGTCTGTTCTTCCTCATACTTCCCGTTTGGGTTTTGTCCACAGTAGTTTTGCCTATGGCAACCATTACTGTGGTAGTTGTCTCACAGTGGATTTCTTTCTTTCTTGTTTTCTGTATGTATTGTTGCAGTCTCCTAAAGAAATTCATTCCTTCTCCTATGTTTTTGTCTTGAGAGTTTTTATTCAATATTAGTAGGAACTCTAAAATGCTTATTTCATTCTCTGAGGCTATTGTCATGTGGTTTGTTGTTCGTCTTGTCCCAGCTTTGGCCAGTAGAAGGTCCTTCAGAGGAAGTAGTTATTGTCCTCTTTCAACAGTGCAGCCTGCACCCATACTCTTTAGAGTGCTTCCCCACTTTCTGATGCTCCAGGTTCAGCTGAGTAGCACACATTTGTAAGTTAATCATCATTGACAGTGAGGTAAATCTCTGCATCATGTGTTAACTCTTCTCTTTGTAATGAAGTAGTTAGTTGTCTGTTATTGCTATAAGAAACCTTGTTCAGAAAAAGCCACCGATTGAGGAAAGAAAAGAAAGCAGAGATACAGTCTGCAGCATGCTGAACACAATGAATATCGTTTTGATGGCCAACTGTTCCAAATGTGTGTGTTTATACACGAAAGTAAATCATTGAAATGTCTTCAAAATGCCGATGTCATACTTCTTGTTAACTGTTGTTAGATCTTAGTAAAATCTACCATATTAATGTAATCCTTAGGAAGATACCAAAGGCCTAACTCATCGCTGAAGAAAATGAAGTTCTAGACGTCTACTTTTGGGACCTGCTGGAAAGCAGCTCATTGCTGCAACCTGGAGCAGGAGCTTGGCCCTAGAAATCCTCTGTTACAGTTCTAGTATCTGATAACAATATTTTTGCTAAAGGGCCAACTTCAATTCATTACGTAATTTTTGTTTGAGTTTTTAAGCAGTACATTGATTGTATAGGTGGGGAGTCCATGAGTACTAACTGGGAAACTCCAGGCCCTCATTCTCCTGTTGAGAGATACTAATGCTACGATGTTTATGCTCCTAAAAAGAACTCATGTATAAATTATGAGCTCTCACATACTAATTGCGTTTTTCAAAAGGCTCAATACACTGTTCATTCCACTGGTATGTGTAGAGATTTTTACATCATTTAAAAGCACAGAGATAGGGATAGGCAGTGGGCTAGCAGGTAAAGCACTTGTTGCCAAGCCTGACAACTCATCAGTCTATGGGACCCAGATGGTGGAAGGAGAGAACTGACTCCCAAATGATGTCATTTGATAGCTACATGTGTGTTATGACAGGCATGCATGAGTGCACACAAACTTACACACATGATAAACAAATGTAAAAATATATAAACACAGGTGTATAGCATGTTTAACACATTGTTTTTTTATTTAGAATTTATTTAGAGATTGGGCTAGGTCTCTACCCATTGTATATCCAGCCCATTTTTTTTTACTTTATATTTAATTTCCATGTAGTACATAGTTATGTTCTATTTTTCTGAAACAATGCCCTCTAAAGGTAGTTCTGTTGTTTTCATGCTAACTCTCATAAACAGTACTGAAGTTAGTACTTTTGGGGTCTATATTTGCCTACTATATAAAAATTCTAGGAATAGAGTTGCTGTGGATTTCAAATATGTTTGGATTATACCAGTTTTTCCTCCAAAGGAACTTTTAGTTAGCCTCTCCAAAATATCAGTGCCTTATCTCATCAACGTTTGTTCCTACTCTATCTTTTTGTGCTGTTTTAAGTAGAATCTTCTACTAGATTTATGATTCCTTTCTATATGAAAATGCTTGCATATAGAGTGCTATTTGTGTGTCATGGTGTCCAGCTACTCATTGTATTTTTATTATTTTAAATAATTTTTATACTAATTTCTGGGCTCTCTGCATATAAAACTATATGTAAATGATGTTGACCTCCTCATTTCCAATTTTTATACCTACTGTTTTTTCTTCTTACCTGATTGCCTTGATTATTTCCAAAACAATACTAAATTGTGTCTGTGGCTTTGAGCATTCTTTTCTCCCTTTGAACTTTTAACAGGAGTCTAGTATAATATGTGAATTTTCCCGTTTTGTATGTGAAGAAAGTCAGCCAGCAATTTCATATTGTTTAATCTCATGTTATTTCCCCATAAAATATAAAATATACATACAAGAATTTAAGGACAGCTTTTGAGAGTAGATTTTCTTCCTCCACTCTGGACTCTAGCAATTGGACTCAGGTTGCCAGGCTACTGCTTCTGCCCATCATTGTTTAATTCCTTTATCTCTATTGAAGTGACCACAGGATTTTCCTACTTGGATCTACATGTGACAGATTTTGATAGAACCATCCTGTAGTTTGTTATCTTGTTGTTAGGCTGAGTTCTTTTAAAAAAAGGAAAGAAAAGAAAGAAAGAAAATAACTTTTTTAAACTTAGCTATTTTGTAAATACATAATTATCTTATAAAACTTGTAAAGTGTGGTGCCTCTGTGGAGGGCAAGGCGGAGAGTAATGTCTTTACCCACCACCCCCAGTCATGTCTTTCCCACTGTCTCCTGTCTAAGCCTGTCTAGTGTTTTTGACTATTCCCAGGAGCCTTCATAATTAATATATTTCTTAGACAGTCGTCCATCTGGGTTTTCAAGTTTATTTAAATGGAATTAATGGAAGCTCATTGTGCTCGCTCATGACTGTGGTCCCTAAAGACTGTTTTTTCATTGTACGTGGTTTATATTTAGTTGAACGAATGTACTAGGTGGGAGGAAGTGCACTGCCATGCTGCCCTGTGCTTGAGTGTGCTTCTGGAGGGTGGAAGCTGGTGCTGACCTCAGTGCCTTGAACCCGAGCACTGCATTTGTGTGACCACAGCTTGCTTTCTGCTGGATTTTCTCCCCACTCTTTCCTTCCCTCCATTTTCAGTGCCTTACGTTTGTTGCCAGCTAACTAAGTTGAAGGTGTTGCCTGTGTGTGGCCTGTACTCTTGTTAGCTGGGCTCACAGAGCTGTTTCTTCTATGTTCACTTGCTACAGTATACTGTTTACTGCCAAGTGGCAAAGTGTTTGAAGGAAGCTAATATTTAAAAGGATCTTTTCGTGAAGGTCACTGTAGCTGAGAATATGTGTCTGTTTGTTTTTCTTTGCTGCAATTGCCTTCTGTCAGTGATGAAATGAAGGCGTATTTGCTATATCTCGCTTTAACACAGAAAAGCACAGCTAGACATCTCTCTCCTGCTGCACACAGCATATATGCACTATATTCTCCAGCTGCCAATGAAGTCTGAACACTTTACATGTATCCCTTGAGGATCTAAGCTCGAGTCCTGACACTAGCAATGTAATAGCCATGCGAGTTTTCAAACACAGCAGGATTATAGAGGACTCTTGTTCAGCCGCACATGGACAGATTCAGTTACAGTTCCTTGTTCAAAGATGCTGCTGGAGGGAGGGAAGAGAGCTGGCTGGAGAAGGGCAGGATGTGGATCCAGAATGCTATTAGCTTACACATCGGACAGGATAAATGAGTGGGAGCTCGGAGCCTGGCCAGCAGCCTGCCAGGGTGACAGCTCTGTCAGCCATGGCGGCCCGTCTCGCCAGATGAACTACCGTTATTGCTGGTTCCGTCAATTTAACTTCACTGTGCATATCTTTTGAAATACAAGATGTGTGGCTGTGTTGTTGTGTGTGCTAAAATATGATTCCCACCTATAAAGGATCCATTTAAAGTCATATCAAGTTCAGAAGCCATATTTAAAGCACTCATTGTGAGCAAGGAAAGGTTTATATGTGATTTGTGTCAGGAAGAGCGGTAAACCCACAAAGAGAAAAGTATCTTTTTTCCCCCCTGAGTTATATTTATGTGCGGATTGTTACAGCCCACCATGTTCCTGTATAGAGGACAGTATTTCTTAGGCTGGTTTTATGAACTGCCTGCCTCATAGGCAGTCAGGGAGGGGTTTAAGGAAGAGGACTCAAGTGTGAATTTCCTGGTCCGTTCCAGATGAACAGGCTCTGTGGGATTCCAGCTGAAAAATCTACATTTTAAGAAGTGCCAGAAATGATGGTTTTGCACACAAGTGCTTGAAAACAATACAAAAGTAATTACTCAGAATCATAAATTATTCCTCCTTAGGAAAGTTAACATACACTGGACAACTTCAGTTATAAAAGACTCATACCAAATCATTTTCATAGAGAAAGAATTCTCCCCAGGATTTGAAAACATAGCATGTTGCAATGTTGTATTTAATGTACGAATTCTTTTTTTTAATATTTTTATGGTTTATTTAACTTTATTTTATGTGCATTGGTGTGAAGGTGTCAGATCCTCTGCAACTGGATCTTCAGACAGTTGTGAGCTGCCATGTGGGTGCTGGGAATTGAACCCGGGTCCTTTCGGAAGAACAGTCAGTGCTCTTAATCACTGAGCCATCTCTCCAGCCTAATGTACGAATTCTTTTACTCAATACATTAGTCCTAGAACTTAGGAAAAGATATCAATTGTATGATGTAAGAGCCCCTATTATCTAATGTAGGTTATGTAACACTAATGATACTTTTATTGTACAATACTGTGACAGATTTGTTTAAAAGCTCAGTATGTTTTATCATATAATCCTCATAACCCATTAAGTTAAGCAATATTATTGTCCCTGCTTTCTGCATGAGGAGACGGAAACGTATAACTTGACTGATGCCCCAGGTATCAGGTGGCAGGGCTGGGGCTGGGTATAGATGGTCTGCCTTCATGATAGGCTTAGGGTTTCTCAGTAGTGAGGTTGTTTCTCCTCATGGTGCAGCTAATAGTAGCCTCTGGGATGTTGAGATGATGCTTGTGTGAGCCAGCATGGCTTAGCAGAGGGAACCCTAGACCGAGCATTAGAAGTCCCGAATGTAATTCCAGCTCTACTGCTCCTGTTAAGTGCAGCACTTGTCTTACTAAGGCTGTTTCTCTTATCTGCAAGAATAGGTAGGGCTCCATCCATGCCCACTTGGGCATATACTTAGAAACACATAAATGAGAACTTAGAGGGGCATTCATGAGACCTTCCCTGTCTTTGATTTTCATTGTTCTTGCTTATTTACCCACTTGATAATAAGGTGCTAATAATGCTGATTTTACAGGGCTCTTCTGTTTGTTCCCCCCTTTCATTTTTTATTCTGTGACAGCATTTTTAATCTCATAGTGTCTGGACTCTCAAACATAAAATACTGCACTCTATGAGTCCAAGAAGTGTTTATTTTCCAAAATGTTATGTCTTCATTTCCTGAAGAAATTAGAAAATTCTTTATCTAGAAATGCCTTATTGCCTCTGATCTTCTTACACATCCCCAGTGTTAAAAAAAAAAAAAAAAAAAAAAAACAACAACTGTTGATTAGCTCATCACAGACAGAAGGGGCCATTTCAAGTAGAATCTTTTGGTCAAGCCTTTTATTTAATCTTAATAATTCCGCAATTGTGACGACTGGGTCAGAGTTCAGCCAGGCTGTATTCATCCTAACAGGGCTAACAAGTGTGTCAGATGTCGAGTCATGGCTATAATTGGCTTTGGCTTTGAGGTTTTCCTTCATAATAAACAATGGGCCCCAAGCCAAAATAGCTTGTGGTTTATACTCGCATTCTCAGGATGAAATATTTTGAGTGATTTCCCCTCATATTCCTTCTGGTACCCAGGAGCTTGCTCTCTGCTTCTTGTGCAAATCATATCATAAGCACACCCATAATTAAAGAGAACATGACCTGTGGACTTTCCATTGCAGCTGCAAACATCGTAATGACGTCACCCTGCTCTGAGTGTTAAAGAAAGGGTTGCAGAGACACAGGTTAGAGCTTTTAGGAGAGAAAAGATACCTGGAGGCTCTCATACAAACCTGAGTGCACCCTAAGTCGCCCTTTAGAAGACTGCGGTGTGGGACCTTTGCTCATCGCTGGCTGCTTGAGAGGGGAACACTGCAGGGCACTCACTTCCGTGAGCTCCTGTCATCCAGTTGGAGTGCACACTTGCTACCACTCAGGTCATACAGATAATCCGAAGAACTTCTTTTAAAGTGTCAGAGGGAGTAATGGAATAAGGGTAATACGGAAGCAGGCAGGAGGACCATGTAGGGGGAGAGAGAGACCAAAAGAAGACAGGATCAGAGAGGGAAATGGACAAGATAGAATGACATAGACATATGTAAACACATCACTGAAACTCATTACTTTGTATCCTAACTCTCAGCTCTCACAAAGAACTTCAGCCAACTAAGGAATGCTGAGAACAGGAGGAGTCTGTCCCAGAGAAGAGCATTTGGTTGTCCAAAACCAAATGATTAGCCCTGAAAATGTACAAGTAACAGTATATCGCCTGAACAGGTGTTATATAGAATATATAAGCATATACATTTATGCATATAACAGAAACTAATGAAAAAAGAGACTATAAATTTCAAAGAGAGCAAGGAAAGGTCTATGGAAGGGTTTGAAGGGAGGAAAGGGAAAAGGGAAATGTTGTAATTATAATCTCAAAAATAAATAATAAAAAATTTAGATTAATTTTTTTAAAAATCAAGAAAAATTAGACCAGGTGTCACCAAATTATAACTTGTAGACTTGATGGACATTTGCATAAGCTTCTGTATTAGTTCATGAAATCGTATTGACTGTTGCAAATGCAGAATAGACTGGAAATGTGACAGAGCAAGACAAAAAACACTCCTTCGATTAGTTTA
The DNA here is from genome assembly GCA_004026605.1 of Ondatra zibethicus. Lineage (NCBI taxonomy): Eukaryota > Metazoa > Chordata > Mammalia > Rodentia > Cricetidae > Ondatra > Ondatra zibethicus. Next base: position 235,450 of record PVIU01000550.1, on the reverse strand, counting down.
TTTAGTGGTTGGCAGCAGTAATTATACTGAAATTTAGCTGTCCTTGGTAATCTAATGAACTGTTACCAAATTTAATGAGATGAAAAACTCTTATCCAAATGAGTTAATCAACCTGGAAGGTGCAAGTTTCAAATCAGCCATTCAGTACATTCAGGTTTTTGACTAACACATGAAAGTAGTTAACGATAGCCAATAAAAGAATGGGTCTGGGTGAAGCTGATTTTAATAGTGTAGACACTAACCGGCTTTTCCTTTGAAATTTATGGTGTCCTCATGAGCCTGCCGACACCAAGGATTCCTATGTTCTCTGCATTTCTTTTAAGCTGAAAGGTTCTTGGTTAGGACCAGGGAGGTGAATCTGTCATGATGCTCCAAGTCCAGGGAGCTGGCTATTAATAGTTAGAAGGTAAGGGGCTAGGAAGGTGGCTCAGAGGCTAAGAGCCCTGGTTTCTCTTCCAGAGGACCTGGGTTCAATTCTCAGCACTCATGTGGTGGCTCACAGCATTTATAGTCCCAGTTCCTTTCCTGGCTTCTGCAGACACAATGCACATAATGCAGAAACATGTACAGGTGAAACACCCATGCACACAGAATAAAAATTAATAATTCTTTAAAAAAAACAAACATAGAAAATAAGGAATGGTGGGCGATGTGGAGACTGTGCTGAGATCAGTGTATCTATTTCGTTTCCATAAGCAGCTCTGAAAGGAATCCACACTGCACAGACTTAAAGGGTGTGCTATTGCTGTTGTTTCCTGCTGGCTCCAAAAGCAGGAGTTTCTAGACCAGCTTTAAATTGTTTTCAAATGCATTAATACTTTGTCCATTTGCATGTGTCACATCACTTCTCCTTGGCCCTGTTGATTTATTTTTATAGTATTTTTGTGTGCCAAGGGCAAATTAGGCTGTTCCCTAGAGAAGAAATCTGCTCGGTCTATTCTTAACTTTGTTTGAGATTGCCCAATCATCTCTGTTCTTCATTGTCTTGGTCAATGGTGACTAAAGAGAGTCTGTTTAAAATGCCCCAAGACCGACCCGAGTTGAGCTGCTAAGATCATTCTCATGTGTGGAGCTACACTCTTTCTCAAAACAATAACTTGTGGAAATGAATTCAAAGGCGAGGGTGGCTCTGAAGAAAGCTGCGAGGTTGAAGGCCACGATTGTTCTGTGCTCCTACAAAGCACATTCATTAGGTCATAGGTGTTCTGTGAACTGGTTCAAGAATCTCTTTAAAAGAACCTTGTCTTTATTTAGCAAACAACAAAGAGCTCTTATTAATGCTTCTAGACTATCCTTTTTGAATGTTGTTTTGGGGGCAAAATGGATTGTTTCTGTGAGCTGCACCTCCCATTTTCCCCCGCTTCCCTATTTTTCCCTTTCGGGAGTAAAGGCTATTTCTTTTTCCTTTTAAATATTTATTTTATGTACATTGGTGTTTTGCCCACATGCTTGTCTCTGTGAGGGCATCAGATCCCTAGAACTGAAGTTACAGACAGTTGTGAACTGCTGTATAGGTGCTGGAAATTGGACCTGGATCCTTTGGAAGAACAGCTAGTGCTCCTAGCCACTGAGCCATCTCTCCAGCCCTTAAAGGCTACTTTATAAAGAATGGACCTGAGGGGCTGGAGAGATGGCTCAGTGGTTGAGAGCACTGACTGCTCTTCCAGAGGACCCAGGTTTGATTCCCAGCACCCACATGGCAGCTCACAACTGTCTGAAGATCCAGTTGCAGGGGATCTGACACCTTCACACCAATGCACATAAAATAAAGTTAAATAAACCATAAAGAATGGACCTGAGAGTAAAACCCCAAACTTTGTGCCTTATCATTTTCAGTAACTTCATACAGCTTCTCCAGATGAGAACTATCTCCTCATAGTTGGAGCCAGTTATACCTTTATGTTAGGGAGATACATTCTTCACCTTGTTGTAGAGGCCTGCTGTTCCCATTGCACTCCCCACCCTCACCCCATGCCCTGTGAGTGTATTTGTGTATCCGTATGTGTGTATTAAATATGTACATGTCTGCATTTGGAGGCTAGAACATATCAGGTATCCTCTTCTATTACTCTCTGCCTTGCTACTTGAGTCAGGGTATCACACTGAACCTGGAATTTGGCTAACAGCCAGCAATCCTCATCCATCCTCCATTACCTCCCCACTCCCCAATGCCTGACTTGCCAGGGTTATAGGACTGTGTAACCATGTCCAAATTGTGCATGGATGCTGAGGATTTGAACTCAGATCCTCACATTTTCATAGCAAGCAGTTTTACACATGAAGCCATCTTAGTATCCAGGGCCAAGGTTCATGTTGAGTTATATATCCTCTCATTCCTTGGTTCTGAACCTTATCATTGTTTTGATTGTGTTCACTAATGAAATTTATTGAGGCATAGTTTATATACAGTAAAGTATCAAATGCAACCATCTCAAGTTTTGGCAAACACACACACCTATGTAACCAGTACTTCAATCTCTGTCCCACAAGAACATGATCTCCTGCCTTTGCAGCATTACTCTGTCCACCTGATGTTAAACAGACCAGTCACCAATGTGCTGTAAGTACTCTTGGAAGTAGGTGGGCCATGTCAAAGTAACCTCTTCAACCAGACAGCTCTGGGTGTCTTTCCTGGGGCCTGCCACATCCATTTCATTTATAATAATCTCTCTCCAGAAGCATCCCTGCTGCATCTTACCACCTAAGTCTTATCACAGTTGATGTTGGTGAGCTGGTGTCTGGTGAAATATTGCCAGATAGCATTAGAAGTTAAGTATTTATTTCAAAGAACTGTTAAAACTTGCACATGTGTTCCTCTGTAGAATTGTCCAGTGGTCAGCATATTTGCTAGAAGATAACATACAGCAAACACCAATTGCTTGGTTGCAGCATATTTGAAAACCCATGGTCCTGCTTTCTAGTAACTGGGACCTATGAAAGTCTGCAGCTGCCTTTTGAATTGTTAAGAGCTGTGAGCTGTGTGTAGATGCTGTAATCGTATCTCGCCAAGACGAGTTTAACAACTGAAGTGGGTATAGAGTAGCTTTGGCTCTAGGTAGTTGTACAGATCGCAGCAGCTTGAGCTAAGGGGGAGTACATTGTAACCTTCTGATATTTTCTTGGTATTTTCTTCTTTGGAATGGTGGTAGGAATGTCGTTGAGCCAGGTCCTCTCACGAAGATTGCCTGATGACTTGTGTGCTGTCTAGCAGAGTTAATGTATGGCGGTGTCTCCAGTGTGTTCAATGATGCATCCTCAGTGCTTGGCATTTCCATGTATTGATCTGGAAAGGGGAATCAATTGGTGCTCATTTGTTTTACTTTGAAGTTTTCTACTGGTACTAGACACTGTATGTTTGTTATTAGTTTAAACTTACCAGATAAGAAAACTGTTCTTGTTTTCTTCCATGTAGCTTGTTCTTCCTAATAGTCACACTTCGGCTCTGTTGCCTATAGAGGGTGGTTGTGATACATGAGAGTCCACTAGATTCAATTCAATTTTGTTTTATTTAAGGGAAGGCCAGCATACAGTGTCTGCCACACAGGGAAAACCTTCAAAAGAATATTTGGCTCTTCTCCTGAACATAATTAAATTTTCACTATGCTTTTCTTTGCCAGAAGTTTAATGATTTATATTTAATAATTGAAATGCAGTCAATTCCCCAGGCTTACTCCTGCTTGATGAAAGAGTCAACGCCTAATGCAAGAAACACCAGCTCACACTTTCCTTCTCTTCTTAACTTTTGTTTTAGAACTCAGCCCAAAACCATGTTTGCCCAAGTGGAATCTGATGATGAAGACTCAAAGAATGAGCCAGAATGGAAAAAACGTAAGATTTGACTGTCATTTAAGAGCTGTTTGCACAGAGCACAAGGACAGGTTGCAGTGTTCCCCACCCCAATGCTTATGAAATAAAAACATGCATTTTTACAAACAGATTTTGTCCTTTCTGTTATTGAATTGTTCAAAGGTTGATAGAGGTTCACGCTGCTTGTGTTTATGTTTTCTTACCTATAGTTATTAGACTGTGCTACACGTAAACAGACTCAGCTGATTCCTAAGTACTTTAGATGTTTTGAGGCTTTAACAATTACTGCTCTTGTGCAGATACCCATAGCCTTCGAGAGGAAAACGTGCAGTGAGCTGTTTATCTATCTTGAGCTTATCTAGGAACATAATGTGGAAATAGGGAGTCAAAAAGCTTAATATTTCTGTACAGTGTCACAACCGCTGTTTACACGACTGTAGATAATTAGATGAGTTCAGACCAAGCGTGGCTATGCGAGGAAAGAACATGTATCTGATTATGTTCCACTGAAGCCTGTGAGGCTTAGGGCTAGGAGAGCGTGCTTTGAAGTCAGACTACTGTAGGCCTTCACTTTCTGAGTCTCCCTTCTGGCCTCAGGGTGGTAATACTTACCCCCTGGGTTTGTCAAGAGGGCTAAATGAAATGCCTATGTAGAGCATTTGGCACAGCACCTGGCATATGGTGAATCTATACCAAATATTTGGTGTTTTCAAATATGGTTAACAATATCTTTTGTCTTTTTTTTTTTTTTTGGTAAGTAGTCAATTAGGAAGGAAATGCTTTGAAAACACAAGGGCTATATAAATAAAAAAAATTAAGAATAATTCTAAAAGTTACTTTTGTGACTGGGCAGTGATGCACATACCTTTAATCCCAGTACTCAGGAGGCAGAAGTAGGCGGATCTTTGTGAGTTCAAGGCCAGCTTGGTCTACAGAGAGAGTTCCAGGACTACATAGAGAAATCCTATCTCAGAAAAACAAAACAAAAAATAAGTTGTGTTTGTAAATAGAAAATGAAAACAAATGTTGGTAGTTTGCCCAAAGTAATAATATTTATTTTTATAAGAATAAAATTTTATAAGAATAAAATTTTAGGGCTGGAGAGATGGCTCAGTGATTAAGAGCATTGTCTGCTCTTCCAAAGGTCCTGAGTTCAATTCCCAGCAACCACATGGTGGCTCACAACCATCTGTAATGAGGTCTGGTGCCCTTTTCTGGCCTGCAGGCATACATGCAGACAGAATATTGCATACACAATAAATAAATAAATAAATAAATAAATAAATAAAATTTTTTGAAAAAGAATAAAATTTTATGGGCTAATTTCCCATACACATGGGTCATTTTTGCATGGTAAGTAACCCCCACTAGACAATTTAGTTTTAATACTTGCATTTTACCCTCCTATTCTCATTTGTTCTAAGAATTGAATTAAGTAGTTATAAATTAAATTATATACCAGAAGTATACCCCAAAGTCCTGGTTCTATACATTTCATCTCATCCCCTTTTAAAGTCTATTTTAGCAAACTCATGCCCAGCTCTTTCATTGCTACAGTTCTAGGGTGGTGGTGGCCATACTATAGACAAGGTTTTATTTTTTTTTTCTTTTCTTTTTTTTTAGACAAGGTTTTAGAAACATCATTCTTGTCACTTCACCATCACTTATATCCCATCTCCTTCTCTTTGTGACTTAAGCTTATGAGGTCACTGGTGATATGAGAAAGAACTAGTGTTGGCTGAGTGTGGTTTACATGGTAAGTCCTAACCTTGCTTTTTTTGCTTTAAATGACTGGATTCCCATGAAGACCTCATGATAGGTACAATTACTAGATCAGCTTTGATGGGACACAAGGGGTTCCATTTGGTCTATGTAAGGTCACATCCATAGAGGCCGTGTGAAGATTCAGGGTCTCTAGGCAGTATTAAAAGATACCCCCAATTTCCTGTTCCTGTTGAGATGCACTGTATCTGACTAATACTTTGTTCCACATGCTTAGAATTTATAAACTTATTGCATCAAGGATGAAATTTATCAAAAGTCTACCACATACATCACCGCCACTGCCACCACCACCACCACCTTACCAACTGCAAGGCTCTCGGAACTCATTACCTGCCACCATTTAACCATATGCCCTCTACTGTGATTACCAGTTGCCCAAAGAAGAAAGCTAGAAGCTGTCATTATGATGTTAACCCCATTGATTATGTGCCATTTCTGTCCATGTTCTATGAGTCTCTTACTTTTACTCTGCTCCCTTCCTGAGAATCAGGCCCTCTTTCAGCCTTCAGCATCACTCAGGAGCCTCCTTCCCAACTAATCTTCTCTGTCTTTAATCTGGCCTTTCTCTAATCCATCATTCATGATTAACTTCAAAGTTAAACCTAAAATCTATCTAAACTAAACCTATCCAATCCAAAATCTGTCATCTTACTCCTTTGCCAAGAGCCTTCCAGGGTCAGTAATTCTAATCCATTTATGTGGCATCTAAGATTCAGCCTCTTGTCCCTTTCTCATGTAGATTTCTAATCTCACATGTTTCCATTACACAGAAGGTACCATGTGTTATCTTCTCCCTTCCCTGTCAGCTTAGAGAACTCCTACTTCTTTTTATTTGAAGAGATCGGAATCTATCACCTTCCCTGAGCATGGCTCCCCCAAGCACAGTCTCTTCCCCCTCTGCCCTCATGATCGCTCACAAGCCTCCTAGCATCACCTCCATTTACATGGCATTGCCTGTGGAGTGCGTACACATGCATGGTTTTGTGGTGTGTGTGTATGTGTGTGTGTCGGGGAAGAACATTTGGTTGCAAAGGGTACTTCCTAAGAAGATTTATGAATTATCAGAAATTTTAAGTTATATTTAAAGATTTAAAAACCAGTTTTTAAAAAGTACTTCCCAAGTGTCCACTTGCAATCATGCTCATACAAAAATGCTAGGAAAGGGGGCTGGAGAGATGGCTCAGCAATTAAGAAAATTGGCCACCCTACCAAAGGACCTGTTTTTTATTCCCAGCACCCATATGGAGGCTTGGAACTAACTGTAACTCCAGGAGATCAAGTGCTCTCTTCTGATCTCCATAAACACTAGGCACACAAGTGGTATATAAAGTTCCATGCACGCAAAACCCTCATGCATATTAAGTAAAATGAGAAAAAAGTAGTGGGAAAAGTTGATAATACTGATATATTAACTCGACCACAATTCTTTGGCATTCTTCCCAGCTCTGTAGCAATTTGACCAGTAAAACATGACCCAAATGAGACCCAGGACTTAAGAAGCTTGCACTTTCTTTCTCTTGGGACCCTGTTCTGGCAACAAGGTAGCCATGATGTGAGAAAAGCTAAGGACCCAAAATGGACAGGAAGTAAAGGCCTGCTGGTCAACAAACCCCAACCAAATCCTCATCTGACCAAACTCCCTCTCTTTTTGAGACAGAATCTTGTTAATTTATCCCAGACTGGCCCCAAAACTCACAATCCTGATGCCCCCACCCTGCTGGTGCTGGGATGATAGGTGTGAGCTCCCGCATCTGGCCTCTGCCCTCTGTTCAAGCAGATCATTTGGTTCCAGTAGACCAGCTGTGGTCACATGGAACGAATGTGTCAATCCATATATACTCCTGACCAAGATGTAAATTAATGAGCAAAATAAGTGATTGCTATCATTTGAAGCTGCGGAGCTGTGAAGTTATGATACAGAAATATAACCACAACAGCTTTACAGATTAACTACTCAGCCATTAAAACAGTAGCACTAATGTTTTGATGAATCAGCTCTGAATTTTTTTTTTTTTGGTTTTTTTTTTTGTTTTGTTTTTTGTTTTTTTTTAGGACAGGGTTTCACTGTGTAGCCCTGACTCTTCTGGAACTCACTTTGTAGACCAGGCTGGCCTTGAACTCACAGAGATCCTCCTGCCTCTGCCTCCCGAGTGCTGGGATTAAAGGAGTACACCACCATTGCCTAGCTCTGAATATTTTTCTTGAATTTTTTTCTAATCCTTAAGCCTTAATTACAATAATACTTAGAAATAAAATACTTATCTTTTACTTGTTCAACATGTAAAATTTGCAATTCTAAGAACTTTATATACAGTTTTAGTAGCCTCTTAGTCCGTTATGCATGTGTAATAATCTACTTAACCTGTTACTGCAAATGTAGATTGTTTTTAAACTGACTATTATAGACAATGCAGACTTGATTGGTTCTATGCCTTAAGTGTTTTATGCATGCTACAATTATTTTGTTAGAAGCTGATACCAAAATATGGACTCATGAAAGCTCAAGAAGAATGCCTCATATTTGCTAAACAAAATTGTTGTAATCTTGGGTAGTGCTTTGCCATTGAATACCCAGCTAGTGAGAAAAAAGATGTTCTGGGCAATTCTCTTAGCATAGTGAATTGGGTAGTGTGCTTCTGGAATCCATGTCCACCCAGAACCTTAGAATATGACTTTATTTGGAAGAGTCTTTGCAGATATTAAATTAAGATGAGATCATACTAGATTAAGGAAGGTCTGCAATCCAATGGCTAGTGTCCATATGAGAGCAGACAGAGCCCCATACACAGAAAATAACCCTGGGGAAGCAAAGGAAATTATGATGTAGCTACAAGTCAAGGAATGCCAAAAGTTGTGGCAACGGCAAGTTAGGAAGAGGCAAAGAGGCAAGGAAGGATTCCTCCCTGGGGTTGTAAGAGGAAGCATTTCCCTTCCCACACCTTGATTTCTGATTGCTGGCCTCCAGAGCCATGAGAGAGTAAACTCAAAAGGAATTTAAGCCATTCCATCTGCGGTACGTTTTTAAGCATCTTCTAGAAAACAAGTACGCTTAGCAACAAGATGTGAGGAAATGCTTGGATCCAGATGAGGCTGCACAGTTTTTTTATCTCCTCACTTCACTAAAGACTCAGAAAATAATGAATGAATAAAACCACAAAAGATGCTGAATGTCCAGCGTCAGAATTTGAAATTCTCTTCACTGTCCTTTAGTGTGGGTTTGGATAATAATTTTCTCGATCTACTAAGTTTTGAAGCAATTTGTTGAGTACCAACAAACAACTAATATGATTTCGAATTTGGATGATTGTTCTTACATTTTGAATACCTAGCCATCAGTTTGGTACTTCTTGCTCAAGCTTCTAAGGTGATGTACTAAGAATTTTTCTTATGGCAATGTAATCTGATTACTTGATCTTACTTCTGGACTGTTTGCTCTATAGAGTAGGATTATTGAAGCCGGGCGGTGGTGGTACACGCCTTTAATCCCAGCACTCGGGAGGCAGAGGCAGGCGGATCTCTGTGAGTTCGAGGCCAGCCTGGTCTACAAGAGCTAGTTCCAGGACAGGCTCCAAAGCTACAGAGAAACCCTGTCTTGAAAAAACAAACAAAAAAAAGGATTATTGATATGAATCAATGATTTGGGTTGGCCTGGAAATTATAACTCAGGGAGATAATGGTGTTTCTTCCCTTTCCATTCTTCTGAGGCAGAAAAGTCGCTGTCTCCTTCTCTGTCCACTCCCCACTGTTTTACCAGGTAGTGGTTACCAAAACCACTATAGCTTCTGCAGTTGGTTGTATCCTTGGGACATACACAGCTAACTTGTAGTTTCCTAATTCCAAGTATCCTTGAATATGTGAACAAATCTTTGCTGCTGAATAACCAATGATGGTTTTGCTGTGTATCATTCACTTTGAAGTGTGGGTGGCTGACAACTGGTCTTTCTCCTCATAGCTGCCTGACAGTGCATGACCAGATATCTGGTGCCTCTCCTCAGATCTCTGCTGTTCATCAGCCACCATGAAAGATAAACATATGATGGAATTCTGTTTATTACATTAACCATGGTGTCTTAAGTATCATGATTGGTATCTTAGAGTTCACATGAAATATGAAGTCATGAGTTTGGAATTACACTCATTTGCTATGTCATGACTGGGTGAGCATATTAAAGACATAAATTATGATCTTTCTGATTGTCTATAGAATGGGCATAGTCTTAGCCATCTAGTCAACATCCAGAATGGTTGTTTTTTTCCTTAATTTAATTTTGGAGACTAGAGAGGTGGCTCACTTGTTAAAAGCACAAGCTATTCTTCTAGAGGACCCAGGTTTGATTCTCAGCACCAACATAGTGGCTCCTACCATCTGTATCTTCAGTTCTAAGGGATTTGATGCACTCTTCTGGTTTCATAGGTACCAGACATTCTAAGGGATTTGATGCACTCTTCTGGTTTCACAGGTACCAGACATGAACATGGTGCACAGATATGCATTCAGGCAAAACATTCACACACATGATGATGATGATGATGATAATGATGATGACTGACAATGTCTATGCACCTGTGTCTGTGGAATGGCATGTGTGCGGATAAATGCAAGTGTCTCCAGAAGCCAAAAATCATTGAATTCCTTAGAGATGGTGTTATAGGAAGTTGTAAGCTGCTTCCTGGAAACCAAACTCAGGTCCTTTGTTAGAGCAGTACATGTTCTCAGCCCCTGATCCATCTCTCTAGCACCCAGAAGAATGTTTTATGGTATAATTAAAAGAGAAGAAGAAGGGAAGAGGGGAAAGGAGAGGCAGAGATACTGTCAAACTATGAAATACTAATATGGTTTTGGGCTTATATATTGTTAATATCTCAGCAAATATGCATGAAAACCCTATTTTTGGACAACAGTCCAAGTCTGTATCAGCCCCATGATCACAAGAAGTTGTGGTGTCACAGGGCAGGGTAACCTGCCCTCTCTTAGGACTGGAGGGGAAAAGGGGAGGGGGAGTGGGGAAGCAGGAGGGAAATGGGAGGAGCGGAGGAGGTGGAAATTTTGAATGGTACTATTTATAATGCAATAATAAAAAATTAAATGTGGAAAAAAAATAAAAACAGCAAAAAAAAAAAAAAAAGAAGAAGTTGTGGTGTCCAAGGAGGATGATCTGTTATCAGGGAAATTTTGATTCTGCATGTTTGAAAAGTTACCATTCAACGTGAAAGTTATCCAGGATTTGGCTAAGGTTATCTTGGGTGAGGCTCTGGTCTGGTTGATTCAGATTCTCCTGGAGTCAATTGGGACCCTGACTTAGTGCCTATCACCCTTACTGTTGACCATGTTCAACACAAGGGATCTCATGATGCTGGCTGTGACAACATCTGAAACCTCTCCAATTCTAGAATAATGGGAAAGTTGTCTTCTGCATTTCTCATAGGCTATTTTGATATTGCCTCTCTCTTTTTGCCCTTGTTCACCCCCCCCCATATGAACAAGTATTGTGCTCATTTCATGGGGAGCTGTTTTGTTCCTCTGACTCCACTGCCTCTTGTTTATGAAAAATAGCCAGCTAACCATGACAAATGGCCGGCAGCAGTCCTGCCTCTAAAGTACAGAGACTTTTTTCTTCCCCTGATTTTGCTTTAAAAGCAAGAAATCTGGCTTTCTTTGGTTGGGGGAATCTTATCCTTTAAAGGTACACAGAATAGACAAAAGCTTTGGAGACAACAGACCTGGGTTCAGCTCCAAGAGACTGTACAAGTTATATGGTTTCTGTAGCTCCTCAGTGACTCTGAGGAGCGCTACAAGGATCACAGAGTTTGAAATCACTCTGAAAGTAACAAACAAACATCCTAGGTCCTGTTTCTCTTCAGAGAGACCCAGCATGAGGAATACATAGGCTCTCTGCTCCCTGCCCCCAAGATTCAGTTTGGTTTTTTTGTTTGTTTGTTTGTTTTGAAATTCAGGATAAAGACATATTTGTGTTTTCTGAAATAAGAAAACACAACAAACCATGTTATAGATCTCCCTGTTTGCTTCAGAAGTCTGTAGTCCTTTTGGAATCTAGCCCCTTCCTGTTCAGTTACCTCTTACAGCCAAGGATCCTCCAAGGAAGTACAGGCTAACTTCTGGGTCATGCCCCGAGCCTTTCTCCTGTTGATGGCATATTCTTTCTTCTACTCAGAACCAGACTGGCTCAACCAAGAGTTATACATGCTAACTTTCCTTTTTCTGACAGTGAAGCCTAGTGCATCCACTTCAGGGCCAGATGTGAAATACCAACCTTGCTGTGATTGCAATTCCTTGGCTCTTCCAAGATTTGGGTCATTATAAACAATCAAGAACAGTAAGCCTTATTATGTTCATTTATGTGAAGTCATCTTTCAATTTTCTCCTTTATACAGCACCGCAGAAGTGCGAGCAAAGCGACAGAACACCACCACTAAACATATGATCTTCTTTTATCTCTGAGATCTGACAGACAGTCCTTGCCTTTGCCTCAGTGCACCCTGGACATTGCATCATAACCTGTGCTGTGGCAAAGCAGACACATGTCAAGCAGATTGTATTTACCCTTAAGAACAATGTTATAACTGAGAGGCTTAGAAGATCAAGGACTGAGTATTCCATAAGTCATTGTTATGACCGACCATGTGTCATGAAACCCAATAAAGGCAGCAGAAGGCCTCCAGAATGATGTGCATAAGCAAGTCTATAATTAGAAAGATGAGTAGCCCTGGAGGGAATATGAGAGACCTCCACTCCAAGATCTATGTTCTAAAGACCAGAAACATGAGGCCCTAGGGATTCAGCCACTAATGCCAGGATATACTGTTAGCCAATAGTAGTTACCCAGTGCTTCTTTAGCTTTGCCATATGTGGGTCCTTGTTTTGTAATCACTCATCAGAATGGTATAGGCCTTTGCTAGGATACTGGTTCTGTCATGTATTGTGATCTGAGTCAAGTTATTTCACTTCTGTGAGCCTTGGTGTCCCTATTATGGGTTGAATTGTACCCTCTACAAATTGATGTGAATCCCTAATATCCCAGTACCTAAGATTGTAATTATTTAGAGATAGGGCTCTGCTTGTGTTTTGATCTTGAGAGTCCTTCAAGCCCTATGTGTAGAACGTTTGATTCTCAGAGTGGTACAATTGGAAAATACCTGTGGGAGATCTCCCGGTCTCCATGGGAGCATGCCAATTGAAAGAAACTGTGATACAGACCCCAGCCAATTCCTCGCTCTTTTTGGCATCTTGACTCTGAGGTAAGCAGCTTTGTTCTATCATAGTTTCCTTGCCACGGTGTGCTGTCTCACTATGGGCCCCACATAATGAGGCCAGTCAACCATAGTTTAAGCCACCATAACTCTGAGCCAATATAAATCTTCTTCATGTGTTGATTATTTCACATATATTTTAGTATAAAGATAGAAAACCAGCTGATACAGAGGCCCTTAAGGAAGTGATCAAGGGTAGACAAAGCAATCCTCAAGAAGAACACAGCTGGAGGGATTACAGTACCTGACTTCAAAGTATACTAAAGAGCCAGAGTGACTGAGGCAGTGTGGTACTGGCACAAAAATCGGCATGTAGACCAGTGGAATAGAAAGAAGGGCACAGAGATAAGTCCACGCAGTTATGATCACCTATTTTTCCCCAAAAAATATCAACAGCATATACTGTAAAAGAGAGAGACAGAGAGACAGAGAATCTATTCAACAAATAATCCTGGAAAACTGGTATCTATCTGTAGGTGAATGAAAATAAGCTCAAAGCTCTCACTCTGCACAAGGATAAATTCAAAGTGGATCAAAGACCTTAATTTGAAACCAGAAATGCTGAAAATGCTAGCAGATAACATAGAGAATATTCTTGAAGTTATAGATACAGACAAAACCTTCCTGAATAGCACTCCAGTAGCACAGGACACAGACCCAAGAGCTGACAAATGGTACCAAAGGAAATTAAGTTTTTCTTTACAGCAAATGGACCTGTCAGCAGAGTAAATATGCAGCCTACAGAATGGGAGGAAATTGGTGCCAGCTATACATCAGACAGAGGATTAATATCTAGAATGAGCTACAAAAACAAACAGCAAAAACCCTTATCTGAGAGTCAACAAATTGGAAACAAAAATAAACACAGTTCTCAAAAGAAACACAAATAGCCAAACGTGCTTAATGTCCTCAGTCATCAGAGAAATGGAAATGAAAACTGCTTTGATATCCATCTAACCCCAACCATATGACTGTCATTAAGGACAACAGCACATGCTGGTGAGGATGGAGGGAAAGGGGAATCTCTAATCATTTCAAAATTTTTAAGCTTTTTGTATGAGGGTGAATTTTGTTTAGCTTTGTTTCTTTTTTGAAATTTACTTTACCCTGCACAGTATTGAGTTTCATTCTGGCATTTTATTTTCTAATTATAATATTTTTATTAATTTTTTGAGACTCTCATATGTGTGTGAACTAAATTTTTTATTGTATTCAGACTCCACTCTGCCTCACACTCATCCAAGATCCTCCCACTCTCAAACCCCCAAAAATGTAAAAATAGAGCTACCGTATGACCCAGCTCTACTGTATATAGCTTTAAAGCTACCAAAACCCCCTTGATACCTGCACATCCATGTGTGTTGCTGCAGTATTCGCAACAGCAAGACATTGGAAGCAGCCAGGATGTCCAGCCCAGAAGAATAGACAATTAAGAATGTGAGAGAGATACACAGTGGAATTTTTTTCAGTTCCAATGAAAATTGAAATGAAATTAGCAGGGAAATAGATGGATCTGAAAAGTAGGTGACTCAGATTCAGAAAGAAGAAAATCTCATATTCTCTTTCATATAAATCCTAGCGTTTTATACTTATGTGTATAAGTGGGGTTGAGAATAGACTGTGAAACTAGAAAGCAGATCCACAAGCTTGTGGTGTGTGTGTGTGTGTGTGTGTGTGTGTGTGTGTGTGTGTGTGTGTGTGAAGATGTTGATGAAAGTAGGGACCATAGGACACAAGTGACATGGAAACAGAAAGGAGGCTGTGGTGGTTTAGATGGAAGAAGTGCAGGAGTAGAGGGTGAGAGGGGCTGGGGAGAAGGTGATAGGGGAGAATCAAGAAAAACAATTTCTGCTTGAAAATGCCAGCATTAAAGAATATATGAAGTTAGGAGGTGGTGAGAGGTGGGGCAGAGTGGAGTCTGAATATGATCAAGATATATTTTACACACATATGAGATTCTCAAAGAATTAATAAAAACATTATAGTTAGAAAAGAATATGTCAGAACGAAGCTCAATACTGTGCAGGGTAAGCTAAATTTTAAAAAAAGTAAGAAACAAAGCAAAAAAAATCCACCTTCATACACTCCATTTGATTTGGTGTAGGAAGTGAAATTAAGATTTAGCTATATTATAATTAAATTGAAAGAGCATAGGTCAATGTTATGAATATTAGTAGAAATCAGACAGCACCAATCAAACTTTCTGATCAGTTTCCATAAACTCTAGGTTGAAACAGTGGGGATGGAGCTAAAATTCTCCTGCTGGGCTCTATGTTCAGTGGAGCCAAGAAAGCAACATTCTAATGATATATGTGAGATATCCCCTTATATTAGGAGTGTAAATAAGTCTACTTAATGACTTGTTTTCACTATTCATTAATGGTTTGGCGCAGCAAATACAAACATAGAACTTCATAATTATGTTTACTAGCTGTTTTTTCAAGTATTTAACCATATAAATAAAAATGACTAAAAGGAGAAGTGATCAAGTTAAAAAGAACTGACAGAAAATCCTGATCCATTCTGACTTCCATGAAGAGGAAATCCTTCATGTGTAGGCCCATAACCCTAGATAGTACTGAGCCTGAGGCAGGATCTGTCTAGTCTACATTGTGAGTTCAAAGCTAGCCTGGGCAACTTAGTGCGACTCTGCCTCAAAATAAAACTATATATAGAAAGGGGGCTGAACACATAGCTCAGCAGTAAGGCACTTAGATGGTATGACTAGAGCCCTGGGTTCAATTCTCAGCATTACTACCCCCTCCTGTAAAAAGTAAATTTGGACCCAAGAAAGGGCAACATTGATGGACGTGTGTTCATGGAGAGGTCATGTGAGGACACATTGAGAAGGACAGATACTTCAGAAGACACCAGACCTGCCAACACCTTCATTTGGGACTTGTAGCCAGCTTCTAGAACTGAGACAAAAACATTTCTGTGTTTAAGCTACGCCACGTGTGGTAGTTTGCTACAATGTAGCCCCCTCCCATAAAACTTGAGATGTGAATACTGAGCTCACCTGGGTTGTCGAGATCAAGTGAGATATTTAATCTAAGAAAAAGACTTAAACTTAGGCCAAAATGGTAAGTAGCAGTGGTTTGGTTATGTAAAGGGACAGTGAGGTAGAACTAAATCACTCAACTGTGACATTAGTTTGTCTTAACTAAAATGAACTTGCCTGTAATTCATTTTCTCTCGGTTTAGTTTGCCTTCTCTTGGTCTTTGAAAGGCTTATAGAGCAGATGAGGTTGTCTGAGTGTCCTTTGTCTCTTAAATGTGGACCAGAGAAACTGAAATCCAACTTTTCATTTTATCCTGATAACTGCCATCATTAGTCATATTGGAATCGACTCCTGCGGCTGAGATGTCTACTTAGCACTCATGGTGTTCCTTTCAAAATAGACACTGGTGAATGCAAATTATTCTGAGACCTCTCTGAAGACTTCAGACTCTGCAGGATTCTGAGCAAGAGTCACCCTCTAAGCTTTTGCCTTTGCTGGCTTTTTAAGCCACCCTTGCCCCCACCACCATCACTTAAAGCTGCTTTTAACACATTGAGATGAAACAAACACCCCGGGATCCCCAAGAGGAAAGTGTAGAAGTGAGGAAGGGCTGCACTGCCTGGAAGCAGCAGAAAAGAAAATCCAGTATGTCTCAGTTGTGAGTACTGAAGTCACCGCCTCCCTGTACTGTCCCCTGAAGTGACCCTTGCCCTTCCTCCAGGATTATGCAGTGTTGCACACAGCAGCAGCCCATCTTGAGCTGATTGCTCCAGCTGAGTGGGCATGTGGGCTCTTGAATGCAGTGAGTGGAAGGATCTGAACAGTAGAAGGCCATGCTCTGAAATGCTTGTGTAGGATGAGAAGAGGCAGCTGGGTCCTCTTCAGCTCTCTTCCCTGAGTGCATTGGCAAGACTCAGAATATGAGCCACAGCAGGTGGCATAACATGCCCATTTTGAATTTCACCCAAATCCCAGGGAACATAATTCACACAAGGGCATCTGAGCGTAGGCTGGGGTTTCGCCTCTGTGCCACCCAGCTTTCTGCAAATCCTGTCTCTTGATCCTGGCCACTCCTCTCGGAGGCAGAACAGCACAGAGTTTCTGTTTTGCTTCTAAAGAAACCAAGGCACAGGGTCTTACAGGCGACTTAAGTGAGCAGGTGTGCATAAGCTGACCCTGAAATCAAAAGCTTCTGTACCCCAAGTGGCATTTTATGGGTATTGTTCATAAATATCTCAAGTATAGGGAATGTCATCTGGTCTCAGAAGAATGCAGACCAGAGACCCCGCAAAAGTCAAAGTCATGCCTGGGGTGTAAGTCATACACATGGGCAGTGTCTGGGTGGCACATAGCTGTGGTCATAGCTGCATTGCTGGCTTCTCACTAAGTCATGTGTCTCAGCACTCATTCTTTGGGAAATGGGAGTTGGACCATTCCCCATTCTGAAACCCAAAATGCCACCAGTGATACTCTTATTTACATAGTCCATTCTCATGGCTTGTGTGCTCTTACCAGCTGCTGAAAAAAAAAATGTTGCCTGGAGAGACGGATAGAGACAAGCTGTGCATTCAGTCTCCCAGAGGAGTGTCTCGGCGCATGGAGGTGAGCCAATATGAGCCCAACTGTTCTGAAGCTTCTGGATGCACTAGTCATTTGGTGGCAACGGTTGGAAATGCCCAACCCTGGGCCCTATCCCCAAATATTTAGCTCCAACCAGAGCCCTGGAGACAATGAAACTGGAGGTCACGTGTGCTTGCTCATGAAACACGGACAAGACAACATGCAGTGCTCATGGTTTTCTTTTTTCCCCCTGATTCTGAGCCTAAGTAAGTCTGAGACATATTTACTCAGGTTCTTTCAAGAACTTGGCGGAGTTGAGAGGCGACACCCAAGCAGTGCTTCAGGCTTAGGCCCTTACAATCTCTAGATCTTGACTTTGTGAATGAAGCAGTTCATTCCCTAAATTCTTAAGCATGCTGTATGAGAGCAGGTGATACTGCATAAAATGTGTGCTGCCTTAAAATAAGATACCATTTGATAATGATGGCTTTCACTTTACTTTTGGATTTTCAATTTACCGACTCAGGATGTCACAGTGAATTATTTTCACTCATGAAGAAATGGAGGCCCAGAGATGTGTTCTAGAGCCATCAGTGACATCCAACACCATCCTGCTGTCTGGAAAAGTGAACTTGAGCCTGGAGCCTGCAAATGGCTATTGGAGAATCGATTCCATGATGACATCATTGAGGACTTTGTGGTGTTTGGCTGTGGGAGTGGGTTCTCTGGACTCTTGTGCCGAGATTTTCTATTCCTTTGGTTTCTTGTGTTCACTAATCCCAGTTTGGAACACTATCTAACAGTTAGTGGAACAATATTTCTATTATGCCCTCCTTCTGTCTATATAAAATGCATGAAATATGTGTGCCTATTGATACTTGATTATGGAGTATAGGGGTTAAATTTATTATATTACTCCAGATGGTTATTACCAAATATATGTTTTAACCTTCAATAATGTAGCAGGATACAAGATTAACTCAAAAAATCAGTAGCCCTCCTTTACACAGATGATAAATGGGCTGAGAAAGAAATCAGAGAAACATCACCCTTCACAATAGCCACAAATAGCATAAAATATCTCAGAATAACTCTAACCAAAGAAGTGGAAGACCTGTATGACAAGAACTTTAAATCTTTGAAGAAAGAAATTAAAGAAGATATTAGAAAATGGAAAGATCTCCCATTCTCTTGGGTAGCTAGAATTAACATAGTAAAACTGGCAATCTTACCAAAAGCAATCTACAGATTCAATGCAATGCCCATGAAAATCCCAGCAAAATTCATCACAGACCTCAAAAGAACAATACTCAATTTCATATGGAAAAACAAAAAACTCAGGATAGCCAAACCAATTCTGTACGATAAAGGAACTTCTGGAGACATCACAATCCCTGACTTCAAACTCTCCTACAGAGCTACAGTACTGAAAACAGCCTGGTATTGGCATAAGGACAGGAGGACCAGTGGAACCTTATCGAAGACTACACACACACTTATGAACACCTGATTTTTGACAAAGAAGCAAAAAATATCAAATGGAAAAAAGAAAGCATATTCAACAAATGGTGCTGGCATAACTGGATGTCAACATGTAGAAGAATGAAAATAGATCCATATCTATCGCCATGCATGAAACTCAAGTCCAAATGGATCAAAGACCTCAATATAAAACCAACCACACTGAACATCATAGAAGAGAAAGTGGGAGGTATACTTGAATGCATTGGCACAGGAGACCACTTCCTAAATATAACCCTAGTAGCATAGACAATGAGAGAAACAATTAATAAATGGGACCTCCTGAAACTGAGAAGCTTCCAAGGAGTTCTGTGTGCAGGGAAAGTCTTGTTCTCATGAGGGGCTAATGGGCGCTGGGCTGGTGGCTGGCCATAAACCGGGAGGCCTGAGCAGAGGCCAGGGAGACTGAGCACGTCTTCAGGGTGAGATATTTGATTACACAAGGGAGGGGGGCTGATTGCCAGTCCTCCCATCTGAAGAGAAGTTTCTAGGTGGCAGGAGCTAAGGATAGGGTGAAAGAAAGTGATACACTGAGAAGAGTGGGGTGAGGTGAGGAGAAGAGGCCGGGCCTGGCCAGACTCCACAGGCTGTGGGCAGCCAGCTCTGCCTCTCCTGTGTTTATCTGAAGTGGAGCTAAATGTGACTAAGCCACAGTGGGGCTGGGCGCTCCCCCTCCCACCCAGCAGGATGAACCCTTTGGAGAGAGGGTTAACCTTCGGTCTTCCTTATCAGTGGCACTAAGGAGAAGGCAGACTCTTCTGGAAGATTCCTGGCTCCTTGAAGTAGAGAGGCAGGGTTCCTTCACTATCTTTCCCCTACAGGTGAGGCTTTCTTTGTGAACAGCTCTTCTACGAAGAGCCCTAGCTGTGTAGGGTTCCACCAACAATGTCAACTAGAATACATAATGGCAATGACCAAGGTATCTTCCATACTTATGGGGCCAGTGTCTAAAGCCGTATCGTCACAACAGCACCGACACTGTTATCACGTTACACAACCCGCATAGATTTTAAGCATCCAAAGTGTGGTAAGACCTTAGAGAACCTGGAAAACCATAAAGAATCCATCATACAGGGAGGTAAGAATGAGTGAAGAAAACACAGCTAGTACAAGTCCACTCGCTGAATTGACTCATTGAAGAGCTTGGAAACTGTTCACGTTAAATGGTAGCTCAAACACGTGTGACCCTCCCTATACCCGTCTCTCCTGTTCTGAAAGCATTAGAATATTTTACTTACCCCAGGCCCTGTTGAGTTCCAGCTGGATTTCCCACACAGCCTGCTGCACTGACCACGTGTTGGGCACGTGCCTCAACTCCAGCCCTGTGTGAGATGCTGCAGTGCCTGGAAAGACAGTCCCGGGGCTGGCGGAGAACCTGTACAGCAGCACAAGGCCATCAGAAACCTGGCCCTGTGCTGGGGACTCAGTTTCAGTACCTGACACCAGATTTGGGGGTGGAAGAGAGCTAAACCACCATTTCACCACTAAAATCAGAATACTTGGAAAGAAACTGATAGTTATCCTGCTCAGTCAGTGAACCAGAGGCTCCATGGGCATGTGAATGTCTTATTGCGTATTAAATAAACACACAGTTACATGAATCTATGACCTCTTGGTTCTCTTTCTTTGAGAAATGGGAAGAGAGATCTGTAGATCAGCTGTATTTTTAATCATACTTGTCTGTCCGGTCTCTGCAAAAGCCTGGTTCAATGAATGAGCTGAGTGCCTCCCGCCCCCTTTTTTTCATTTCAGAGATGAAAGATTGATGACCTATTCAGCAGAAAGCCCCACTGCAAGCACCTCATTGAGCTTGTTACCCGTTATCTTCCAAATATCAACTTGGATTCAAAGGACTGCCTGGCCCCCTGACAAGTATTCCCTGGCTTCTGCACAGCGTGTTATTGTACGGCACTTCCTCAGGAACTATAATTAGGTGATCATGTAAGGGGTTCACAGTGCACGTTTGAATAGTGACTCTTATTTGGCTCATGATGTCACTTGCTCTCTCTGGTACCTTCTCATTATATGGCATTTGCCATGGTGTGCTGGCATGCAAAACATGTGAAGTCAGGCCGTGGGCTTTTTGTGAGGTAATGACAGCCTTAGGATGAGTCACTTGATATGTACCTGAAATAATGATGGCTTTAAGTGTCAGGCGGGTTGGGAACCTCACATTTTAACTACTTGGTCACTTAGCTTTCCAAAGGTTTGTTTGTCTGGAAATAGAGGGTTCTGGTACTAGTAGCCTCAGCTGGATTAGTATGTCATAACAGAATTTCACAAACTTGGTAATTTATTAAAAAAGAAATCCATTCCCTAAAGTTTTGGAAGCCTAGAAGTCCCATAATAAAATGTTGGCAACTGGCGAGGGCTTTTATACTTTATTTTCCCAAGGCAGAGTGAACATGTGAGAGGCCAGGGTCAGGGTCCCACCCTGGGATCTTTAGTCCACTTCTGCAATAATATAGTAATCCATTTGTGAGGATGGAACTCTTGTGACCCAACTACTCCTAGCACCATTGCACTGGGAATTAAACTCCTAACATGTAACTCTGGGGGACACAGCCAAGCATCACAGTGAAGGCTCAGTGTGTTGACTTCCTCCTCTCACATTCATTCATTATCACATTGAACATTGCATCTCTTAAGCATCCCTAATCTCTCCCTACAGTCACCACTCTGGGTTGAGCCTTAGATGACTACCAGTGACCTAGTCCTTGGACCAGTTTCACAAAACCCACTCTACACCTCAGACAAACCAGACGCTTCCGTGGAGACCTTCAGGGGTAGATCAAGAACCTTCCATTGATGTCTGTGTATCTTTACAGCTTAGATTCTTGATGATCTGTAAATATAGCTTGATCTGCACTAGGTTCTGTCTCAACCTTGTCAAGCCCCTCCTTTCCTCATGGCCTGCTTCCCAGCGAGATGGGCATCTCTTCAGCAATGCAAGAGCATCAAGAGCACCAAAGAGCACCAAAAAGCATCAAGAACATTAAGAATATCAAGAAAGAGCATCAAAGAACACCAAGAAAGGGCATCAAAGAGCATCAAGGAAAGAGCATCAAGAACACCAAGAACATCTGGAGCCCTTCTCTAGCCACACCCTGCTAATCAAATCATACCTCAATAACTTTCTCGGGAAATCTTCACTTCCTAACCACCTCCCAAGCAATCCTTCTTCAGAAATGTGTTACAACTCTGCTGAGACAGCTCTCTGATTACCTGAGTGGAAAAATTCTTTAAAACCTGTCTCCTCTCTAGCATTGTTTCCTTTTTCTCTTCCCTGAAACAAGGTTTGACTTTAAACTTGCAATAACTTTCTGCCTTAGCCTCCTGAGTGTTAGGATTACAGGGCTGGGCCATCACACCTGGTTTGGGACTCTTTTTTGATTTTTAGAAGCATTGCTATGTTGGTGGCTCTGTTTGTCTCCTGGAGGCTTAAAGACCTCATACTCATCTTCCTCCTTATGTCTTGTGGGCTTTTAAATGTACCTCCTCCAACAGAGAATACAAGAAAAAGCAACATGACCTGCTGTCCTCAAAGGAGGCTGTGCCTTCCATCTATCCTTTCATCCCGGGCTGATCACGGCTCATAAGGCTATCCCAAGCATTAGCGCCTCTGCTTGTTGACTCAACTCTCTGTTGCTTTCCTGAAACTGTGGGCTTCATCTACAGCTACTGGCAAATACTCACATAGCATTCAAGACTTAGTGTAGGCTCCTCTCCTATTGTTTTATTTCCTCTCTGCCCTTTGGGGACCTGCCACCCAACTACCAAATAATCACATGGATTCTTATTCTTACTTATGAGTGTCTGGCATTAGCTTGGCTTATTTCTAGCCAGCTTTTCTTAACTTAGAGTATCCCATTTACCTTTTGCCTCTGGGCTTTTACCTTTCTCTATTCTATATACTTTTCTTTACTTCTCACTCCATAGCTGGCTGTGTGACTGGGTGGCTGGCCCCCGGCATCCTCATTTCTTCCATTTTCTTGCTCCTCCTCTTCTCTTTTTCTCCTCCTACTTATTCTCTTTCTGAAAGCCCTGCTATCCTTCTCCTGCCTAGCTATTGACTGTTCAGCTCTTTATTAGACCAATCAGGTGTTTTAGGCAGGCAAAGTAACACAGCTTCACAGAGTTAATCAAATAAACGAATGCAACACATCTTTGCATTGTTAAACAAATATTTCACAGCATAAACAAATGTAGCACATCTTAAACTAATATTCCACAACACTCTCCTAAATAGAGACACCCTACACGTCTCCTGCCTTTATGTCTATTTTTCACCTGTACACAGACTTCACTTTCTGCACAGATGATCTTTGGCAGGAAGTGATGTGAGATTTTTATCTTTGAAATGAGGACAATGATGACCTCAGTTTCATAATGTTGATTTGAAACATAGCACTTGGTCTATTGTAGATATCATCTGCTGTAATTAGTACATTGATGGCAATACTGGAGGGCTAAGTGGTGAAATTGCTATGAGAAATAGTTGGTGGGACCTGAAAAAGCCAAGAGCTCCCATATAACCTCCCAGCAATTCCATTCCAAGGAATAGATTTTTTTAAAGACTTTATTTATTATATATCAGGCCAGAAGAGGGCACCAGATCTCACTACAGATGGTTGTGAGCTATCATGTGGTTGCTGGGAATTGAACTCAGGACCTCTGGAAGAACAGTCAATGCTCTTAACCTCTGAGCCATCTCTCCAGCCCCCAGGAATAGACTCAAGAGAAAAGAAAACATGTACAAACAGAAGCTTGGAACATGAAAGTGTTTTCAACAAGATTATTCATTATAATGAAGAGTACACACTGCCCAGTTGTCCATCAGTGATGGATGTGTGGTTAAGCAAAAAAATGCCACTCACACCCTCCCCAAGTCCTGATGCATACTGCAGCATGGATGAACCTCCAAAATATGCCTTGTGAAAGAAGCACTCCTTTTCTATTGAAATATCCAGGAGATGCAAATCAATAAGATAAGAAAATAGATTTTTGGTTAAGTAGGGATAGAGAGAAGAGGGAAAAGGAGCCCGGGGAATAATTACTTAATGGATAAGACTATTTTTCTAAGTTAAAAAAAAATTTCGAAACTAGAAAGAAGTGTCAATTATACAACTAAATGATACCAAAATGTACACACTAATGGTTATTTTTATATTATGGTATGTTTGTCATCAACTAAAAAGAAAAAACAATAAAAGAGGAAAATGTTTGGGAGGTGAGAAGAGCTCAAGCTTCATCTTCTTACAGTTTGGTTGGATTCTGCTATGGCTCCATCTTTCCAAGCGTGAGATATTGAATTACTGAAAAGGTGATGATTCACTTCTTCAGCCTAAAAATCTGTATGCAGAGAGTCTGTGGTAGGCACCGGAAGCACAGAGTTTCTGCTTTCAAAGAGTCATGTAGGTCCTGTTCCTAAAGATAAGAAAGTATTACTGAAGCCAGGACCATAGGGGGTTTGTCTCCTTTGGGCTCCCGTATCTTTACGTCCAGCCTCAGTTTTATATTGTGTTGTGAATAATCAGTTCTTGTCCTTCCACAGGAGACTGAGTGGTCTTGAGGGAAGAGGTCATGTCTTAGTTCACACATGCTAAGGGGAACAGGATTTTGCTGCCTTTAGTCCTTTGAAGGATATCTTCTGATATGGCATATCAGAAGGCCATATCTTCCCTGACATAAAATACAAATGCTTCTCAATGGATGGCTAGAAATGGGGGAGATGGAGAATTGAACTCACCTATTTCTTAGAAAAAGACAGACTGGCTCTAGGAGAGGTCAAAGGGTCACCTCTTCCCTTCCTTCTAGCTCCTACATTTTTGCATAAATTTTGTTGTTGTGATGTGAGGTTTGGAAATTCTTTTCCTGGATAATGGGGATGTTCAGGTCATTAGTGATGAAGAGCTGATATGTGATGGCACAAAACTATAAAAAATTCAAGAGCTCAGCTTGCCAGATCTCATAGTACAAACAGGCCAGGTCAAAGGCATGAATGCAGTGTGACCATGGTCAAGAAACCTCCAGATGGCTGGACCTCTCCTGGGAGGATTCTGGCTGTCAGACAATGGGGTTTCTGAGAGCTAAGTTCAGTGGTTCAGAGATCTGCCTTGCTGCTGCCACCATTTGAGGACACACCATTCTATTCTGTGAGCCAGAAAACAGACTCACATCAGCTAGACATCAGCTTCAACAGTTGTAGGAGTCCGTTTGTTGGTTCCTGACTGCTCAGCCCCGAAATAACCGCACAGAAACTATATTAACTAAATCACTGCTTGGCCCATTAGCTCTAGCTTCATATTGGCTAACTCTTACATCTTAATTTAACCCATTTCTATTATGGCCACGTGGCTGTGGCTTACCCAGTAAAGTTCCGGCACCTGTCTCTGGTGGGGCTACATGGCTTCTCCCTGACTCTGCCCTCTTTCTCCCAGCATTCAGTTTAGTTTTCCATGCCTACCACTATTATGCTCTGTGCAGGCCCAAGACAGTTTTTTTTTATTAACCAATGGTATTCACAGCATACAGAGGGGTATTCCACATCAAAAAGTGCCTTGATCTTTTTGATTCCAAGTTTGCCTAAATGTAGGGGATAAATTCTGTTGTTTATCAGTTACTCCAGTTTGTGGTATGTTGAAATGTTACAGGACCCAATTCAAGACATCATACTGATTTAGCTGCCATGTCCCCTTCTAACTTGGGAACATTTCTCCAGGACTGGCTAGCTATTTTTCAGATTGCTTCCCAATTTGAGCTTTTCTGATATGTTTTCAAAATCAAGTGAGGTTTTACTTTGTTTGGAAAAGCAATCCAGAAGTGATGTATCCATCTCAGTATAGTACCATATAGGAAACATGGCGTCAACACACCTCACTATTAGCAACCTTAGCTATGATTCCTTCAATAAAATGATGCCTGCTGTGACGTTTTCCTCTATGTAATAAATATCTTCTGGGAGATAGTTTGAGATTTTAGATTATCCAGAAAAGCCATTCCGCTACAACATCCGATCACTAATTTTAAAAATCAATGATAGATTTGTCTGTCAAAGTTATTACTGTGACTGACATACACCAGGAGTCTGTTCACAAATAAACATGAGACGAGCAAACAGAGCTTTCTATTAATTGAAACTACTTTGAATTGTCTTTATGACTGAGTCCATTAGCGCAGGATTTTAGTATGACAAATGGCATAACTAAATAAGTAAATTCCTTTTCATTCATTTATTTCTTCCATCCATCCCTCATTCGTGAAGTTTCCTCCTCCTCTTCCTCCTTCTTCTCCTCTTTCCTCTTCCTACCCTTTTCTTATGTCTCTTTCTCTTTATAAAAGAAAATAATTGAGGGACCAATATTCATATTTATCTCAAATGTGCGCTACCCACCTGCCCTACTCCCTGCGGATCTGATTGAATTGTTATGTAAACTCAATCTTATGGCCAAATCAGTCAGCCAAGATAAGAACATTAATTTCTTTGAGCAGATGGTTGCCAAAACTGATATGAATAAAGAAGAGTTAATTTGTTTTATTGGAATAGGTGATCACCCAAACTGGACTCTGTTATGGACATCTGTTGTTCTTGCATGTTTGGAGTCTCTTGCCCCTTTTTCAAGTCATAGTAGTCAAATTTCCTTCTCAGAGTCTCACCTCCTTTGTTTTGTGTGTGTGTGTGTGTGTGTGTGTGTATGTGTGCACACGCATGTGTGTGTGTGTGTGTGTGCATGTGTGTACAATGTTAGGTGTCTTCCTCTATTGTGCCACATTACTTTTTGAGACTGGGTCTTTAACTGAACTTGGAACTTCATTGAGTTGCCAAGACTAGCTGGGCACTAAGCTCCAAGGGTCCTCCTGTTACTGCCTCCCTAGCACTAGGATTATAGGTACACACTGCAACACCTTCTTACATTTCTGCTGAAGATTCAGGCTTGGGTTCACATGCTTATGCAGCAAGAACTTTACCGATGGTGTGAGCTCCTCGTCCGTATTTGTTACTTTTCTGTTGCTTTGATAAAATACTATCACAAAAAGCAACTTAGAGGAGAAAGGTTTATTTTGGCTTACAGTTTTAGAGGGATAGAAGTCATCATAGCAGGAAGACATGGCAACAGGTAGATGTGGCAACAGGATCAGGAAGCTGGATGATCACATTTCATCCGTATGTAATGTGCTGGTTAGTTTTTTGTCGACTTGACACTAGCCAGGGTCATCTGGGAAGAAGGACATTCAGTTGAGAAAATGCCTCCAGCAGCCTGACCTATAGGCAAGTCTGTTTTCTTGATTAGTGTTTGATGTAGGTTGACATCTGCTTCAGTTTCTGCCTTCAAGTATCTGCCTTGAGTTCCTACCTTGACTTCCTTCAGTGATGGCCTGTGACATAAAAGAGCAAGCCAAATAAACTCTTTCCTCCTCAAGTTGCTTTTAGTCATGGTCTTTAGCACAGCAATAAAAAGCAGACCGGAATATATAGGAAGAAAAGAGAGAGAACAGGAAGTCAGAGCCAGGCCAGAAAGTCTCAAAGGTCTCTCGCAGTGATAAACTTCCTCCAGCAAGTCTTCACCTTCTGAAAGTTTCATAGCTTCCCAAACAGCACCACCAACGTGGAACCAAGTATTTAAATGCATGAGCCTCTGGGAAACATTTCTCATCCTGACATCACAGGACCCATTACATGTTCTTAGTCCATATGATTTAGGTAGAATAAGCCCACCATCATACACCAGAAGCAGACACATGCTTTAAATCAGAATAGGAAAAAATCCATCTCTTACATCATAGAAATTGCCAAGAAATTAGCGTTTGGTTCTAATTGGTCAACCATCATCTCCCCAATATTCTTGATGGAATTACCAAATGGGAAATTCAATCTTTCTACTGAAAAAGTGCAGAGTTTGGCTTGAACCTGTAGCACCACATATCTTCACTCCCATATGGGGGAAAGACAGTCTGAGAATGAAGCTAACAGGAAAATAGTGATCTGGGAGAGCATGAGAGGGGTTATGCCTCATGGCATCATGTGGTCACTTTTTCTAAAGCTGGGTCTCCTTAGGATTCTTCAGTTGTCTGAGCTCATCCATTCTCTTTTATTGTTTAAATATGTTGTGCTATGTTTATGTCACCAAAGTCCTGACAAATATGGGTGATTTTCAAGCACGTGAAACACATGAGGTATGTGCTCAGGAACCTACAGACCTGGCCCTTCCTCTTAAGGAGCCCTGGACTTATCATGGAACACAAGATCAATGTGCATCTTATCTGTGTGTGCCAAGAAATAACTGCACGGATGTTATGGAATAATCTTTTTGTACACTGTAAAGATGTGTCTTTGCCAAGGCAACTTCTGATTGGTTTAATAAAAAGCTAAATAGCCATTAGCTAGGCAGAAGGTAGAGGTGGGAGACCCAAACCAAGAGGACATTGGGAAGAAGAGGGGAGGAGTCTCGGGAGTCACCGCAAGATGCAGCGAAAAGCAAGATGGACTTGTCGTGTTGAAAGAAAGTGCTGCCCCTTGACAGAAGGTAGATAAGAAATATGGGTTAATTTAACTTGTGAGTGCTAGTTGGTAACAAGCTTAAGCTATCAGCCAAGCATCTATAATTAATATTAAGTCTCTGGTTATTTGGGAGCTGGCCAGCAGTCCCAATAAAAAACTTCACCTACATAAGAAGTCCAGTCATCAGATTGACCAGCATACACAAAGGACTCTGACCATAGGATCCTAGTAAGAGTTATAAACACCAGATGAAGAGGTGGGAGCATGGAAAAAGGGGGACCATTCTTTCTAGAGGAAGACATGACTTCGACAATGGTGTTATAGTGACAAAGGGCTCAAAGCTCAGCATGCGTTCTGAGGTTCCACAGAGCATTCAGAGAAAATGAAGGCAGAGTTCAGGTTCAAGGGGAATGAGTTGGGTGGGAGGGAAACAACAACAACATTCAGCCAAAGAAAATATTCCTTTGAAAATTTTGTGGGGGATCTGATGGTTTGATGGTTTGATTGGCAAGATAATCTGACCACTGGAGGCATTCAGTTGTCCAGTTGAACCATAGTGTAGGGCTTGGAAAAACCAAATAGAAAAATAAATCTAGTAGTGATTGGGATCCAGCTACTGAGAACATTCTGCAGACAGGCTTTGGCCATATTTGCTCAAGATTCTTTCCTGTGGCAATGTTTGAAAGCCATACTTTTTATTTCATGCTAAACATTGTCAGAGGGAGCAGTGGTAGATTCATCCCAGAACCCTAGCCAACCTGCCTGGCATGCATGATTTTAATGGCATTCCAGAGCTCTGGTCTGGCAGGCTCCCTCAGATCCTTGCCCCTGCATTAGCCCCTGCTCTACCTGGAGTTAGGATGCTAGAAGGGAACAAGGATCTTCTTACTTTCCCAACATGACAGGTCTAAGACGAGACACCAGCCCTCACCCACATCTAAAGCATCGCTGCCCTGGTGTCAGACTCACGCAGTTCAGATCACATCTCAAGTCCTCTCAGCCTCGCTCTCCTCCACTGGGTCCTTGAGCAAGCCTGTCAGCAGCAGCATTGCTAGGCTCTAGTCCAAGCCATTATCACCACTGGCATGGATCCTCTCAGGGGCCTCTCAGCTAGCCTCCCTGCTTCCACTTTCATCATCTCTATGATCTAACCTCAACAAGGCAGCTGCAACAGTTCTCTAACAAGGTCCTACTTTCTCAAAGCCGTCTTCCTTTCAGACTCAAAATCAAATCTTCAATTGCGACTATAGCCCGGAAGACCCCACAGTCTATAGAATTTGGGCCTTGACTACAATTCTGATGTTACTGCTCACTTCTTCTCCACCCCGTTAAGTCCCTCGGCTAAGCCATCCTTTCTATCTCTGCTCGAGAGACTGGCTTCTCTTCATGGTCTAGTGGTACCTCATCATCATAAATGTGTGCACCTGTGAGGATGAGCCAAGGTACACCGACGTAACAAACAACCTCCATATCTCAGTGGCTTACAGTAATCAGGGTTTATCTCATCACCATGGCAGTTACGGATTGGTAATTTGCATGGCTTCCTCATAGCCACCTAAAACGGGCAACAGCCTCCCTTCTTCAATGTTGCTAGCTCAGAGGGAAAGAGGGTCTCATAATGTTAACAAAATGCTCAGCTCAGAAGGCGTGCATGCCATTTCTGCCCCTACTTTTTTGCTCAACTATGGTTGGCTTCTGGGAAGACGCCCCTCCCCACCAAGAAGTAACCTGCCGTCCGTCTCATGTTTGCAGTTCTTCCGCGAGAGAGGCATTCTTTTGATTCTAGAATACTATTTCCTATGTTGCAACCATCAGAACACTTCTATTAGGAGCCAGAGACACTCCTTGGTCAAACAGGATTGTGAAATGCTGGAGTTGAATGAGATTAAATGGATCTTTCTTCCACGGGCCTCTTTAGAAGCTAGTTGAATACTCTAATGGACATGTTTCTTCTTGAGAGGTGACTGGCATGACAGAATTTCCCTTTTAGTATCACAGAAGCCCAACCTCTGTGGATACCTCTTACAGCTCAGGGGTTCAGTTTAGACAATGCTGGCCTGGAAGCTCTGGCAGTCTTTTTCTTTTTTGTGTATATATATATTATTCATTTTACATACCGACCATGGTTCTCCTCCTAGCAGTCTCTTAACTGAAAAGACCTTGTACGTGAATGAAAGTCACACAGTCAAGGCCTTGGGAGGGTAAGCCAGGGAAAGGGCTGCCATCTTAGTCACTGTTCTATTGCTGTGAAGAGACACCATGACCAAGACAACTCTTACCAAAAAAAAAAAAAAAATTCCAAGTTCTGGCTATTACGAATAATGCTGTTATGAACACGGTTGAGCAAATGTCATTGCGGTATGAGTGTGTATCCTTTGGGGTATATGCCCAAGTGAACTCTGGCTGGGTGTTGAGGTAGATTGGTTCCCAATTTTCTGAGAAACTGCCACACTGATTTCCAAAGTGATTGTACAAGTTTGCACTCCCACCAGCAATGGAGGAATGTTTCCCTTACTTTGCATCCTCTCCAACATAAGCTATAATTGGTGTTTTTGATCTTAGCCATTCTGACTGGTGTAAGATGGTATCTCAGAGTTGTTTTGATTTTCATTTCCCTGATGGTTAAGGATGATGAACAATTCCTTAAGTGTCTTTCAGCCATTTGAGATTCTTTTGTTGAGAGTTATCTGTTTAGATCTATACCCAATTTTTTAATTGAATTATTTTGTATTTTAATTTTTAGTTTCTAGAGTTCTGTATATATTTTGGAGATCAGTCCTTTGACCAATGTGATGTTGGTGAAGATCTTTTCCCATTCTGTAGGCTGCCATTTTGTCCTTTGCCTTACAGAAGCTTCTTAGTTTCAGGAGGTTCCATTTATTAATTGTTGTGCGTCCATTTCTCTTCAATGAGGTTCAGTGTGGTTGGATTTATGTTGAGGTTTTTGATCCATTTGGACTGAATTTTGTGCATGGCAATAGATATGGATCTATTTGCATTCTTCTACATGTTGATCTAAGGTTATGCCAGCACCGTTTGTTGAAGATGCTTTCTTTTTTCCATTGTATTATTTTAGCTTCTTTGCCAAAAATCAGGTATTCGTAGGTGTGTGGATTAATATCAGGTTCTTTGATTTGATTCCATTGGTGCACCTGTCTGTTTTTATGCTAATACCAAGCTGTTTTCATTACTATAGCTGTAGAGTAGAGCTTGAAGTTAGGAATGGTGATGCCTACAGAAGTTCCTTTCTTGTACAGAATTGTTTTGGCTATCCTGGGTTTTTTTGTTTTTCCATATGAAGTTGAGTACTGTTGCTTTGAGGTCTGTGAAAAAATGTGTTGGGATTTTGATGGGGATTGCATTGAATCTGTATATTGTTTTTGGTAAGATTGCCATTTTTATTTTGTTTTTCCTACTTACCCAAGAGCATGGGAGATCTTTCCATTTTCTAATATCTTCTACAATTTCTTTCTTCAAAGACTTAAAGTTCTTTTTGTACAGGTATTTTACTTCTTTGGTTAGTGTTACCCCAAGATAGTTTTTGTTAGTTGTGGCTATTGTGAAGGGTGGTGCTTTTCTGTTTTCTTTCTCAGCCCTTTTATCATTTGTTTATAGGAGGGTTACTGATTTTTTTTTGACTTGATCTTGTATCCTGCCACATTACTGAAGATGTCTATCAGTTGTAGGAGTTTCCTGGTAGAATTTTTGATGTCCCTCGACTGAAGAATGGATAAAGAAATTGTGGTACGTTTACACAATGAAGTACTATTCAGCAGTAAGAAACAGTGACATCTTGAAATTTGCATGCAAATGGATGGAAGTAGAAAACAACCATCCCGAGTGAGGTAACCCAGACCCAGAAAGACAAGCACAGTATGCACTCACTCATAAGTGGATATTAGACACAAAGTAAAGGACAGCCAGCCTAGAGTCCATGATACCAGAGAAGCTAGGTAACAAGGAAAACCCTAAGAGAGACATACATGGATCCCCCTGGGAAGGGGAAATAAGTAAGATCTCCTGAGAAAATTGGGCATGTGGGGTGGGAGAAGAAGGGAGGGCAGAAGTGGAGGGAGAGGGAGGGTGTAAGAGGAGGGGGAGGAGATAAGGGGAGGGAGGAGGAGAACATGAGGGAACAGGATGGTTGAGCTGGGGGAAGAACAGAGAGGGAGAGCAAGGAAAGAAATATCTTGATTGTGGGAACAATTATCGGGCTAGTGTGAAACCTGGCACCAGGGAAATTCCTAGGAATCCACAAAGATGACCCCAGCCAAGACTCTAAGCAATTGTGAAGAGGATGCCTGAACTGGTCTTCCCCTGTAATCAGATTGATGACTACCTTGATTGTCATCATAGAACCTTCAACCAGCAACAGATGGAAGCAGATACAGAGATCCATAGCTAAGCACTGGGCTGAGCTTCTGGAGACCAGTTGAAGAGAGGGAGGAGCAATAATATGAGCAAAGGGATCAAGACCCTGATGGGGATACCCACAGAAACAGCTGACCTGAGCTAGTGAGAGCTCACAAACTCAGAACTGACAATGGGGGAACCTCATAAGATCAAACTAGACCCTCTGACTGCGGGTGCCAGTTGTGTGGCTTGGGTAGTTTGTGGAGCCACTGGCAGTGGGACCAGGATTTATCCCTAGTGCTTGACCTGGCTTTTTGGAGGCCATTCTTTTTGGAAGGATATCTTGCTCTGTCTAAATATAGGGGAGAGGTTCTTGGTGCTGCCTCAAAGTGATGTGCCACACTTTGTTGACTCCCCATGGGAAGCCTCCGTCTCTGAGGAGTGGATGTGGGGTGAGGTGGGAGGAAAAGATAGGGGGAGAGAGAAGAAAGGAGGGAATGGGAACTGAGATAGGTATGTAAAATGAGAAAAGATCATTTTTAAAAATAAATCAATAAAAAAATCGTTTAACTGGGGGCTTTCTTACAGTTTCAGAGGCTTAGTCAACTTTGTCATGGCAGGAAGCATGGTGGCACAAACGACCCTGGATCAGTAGTTGAGAGCTGCATTCTGATCTGCAGGAAGAGAGACACTGGGCCTGCGTGGGTGTTTGAGACCCCAAAGCCCATCATCCCCCAGTGACATGCTTCCTCCAACTAGGCCACACCGTAGTAAGCTTCCTTGTCCAACTTTCTGGGACCGTCAGCCCACAAATAATGACATGGAGATTTATAATTAATTATGAAATCTTGCCCTTTCCCTTAGTCTTGTTCCCAACTAGCTCTTATAACTTAAATTAACCTGCTTCTATTAATCTCCATTCTGCCACATGGCTTTTATCTCTTCTCCATTCTGTATGTCTGACTTGCTCTGCATCTCGCTGGCATCCCCGCTTCTCTTCCTCCCAGAGTCCTCTCTCTCCCCAGATGTCCTGCTATTCTCTCCTGTCTAGTTATTGGCCACTTAGCTCTTTATTAACCCAGTCAGAAGGAACCTTAGGCATAGACACATCTTTACAGTGTAAGTAAATAATTTCACACCACCATACCTCTGAATACTTTCAAATAGTGCCATTCTTTGATGACTGGGCATTCAGATATTCATATATTTTGAATGGCCTGTTGGGGGCCATTCTTATTCAAACCACGACACCTGGGGAGACAGAGGGTCTAAAATGGGGAGTCAGGCAGGGAGATGAAAAGTGATCCTCCCCCAAGAATGGCCAATGACCTGGCAGGATAAAGTCCAATGCCCTACCTCACCACCCTGCCTGTAAGGATGTCCCATAAAGACCACAGCTGATACTATGCCCATACCCAGCCAACAGTGTTTATAATCCATGGCTGTCCTCTGCACTTCTGACCAGCTCCCACCTGGAACATTTCTATAAATCTTTTGATAGTTATCCAGGCCATCACCTCTATGAAGCCATTTCGAATTCCCTTCGCAGTTCCATTCGACCCAGATGACTCATCCTTCCATAATCCTTTGTGCCCCCCAGTGTTTCATGCTGCTTCTTCATGTAATTTGGCAGCTCCTGGATGGATTTTCTTTCACATCTCTGTATCTTCCCATCACAGGTCTTAGATGCTCAACAATGATTTGGGTAATGAGAGTCAGGGATGACACAGGGACAGACCGGGTTAAAATTTCTTACACATACTGCTTTAAGGAATTTCCCAAGTTTAGAGAACTTCTTCTGCACATTCAAAACCTTTCCCCCGTCTCTAGCGTTACACAACTCCATGGTGATCTGATATCCTGGGAGTGCAATCCTCCTTCAGCTTCCCTCGCTCTCCACACACCTGGTTCATCTTCCCTCTCACCTGCCTCTCTGCTTCTGTCCCCTTGGTGGCTAGTGTGTTCTAGGACATTTATTCTAGCATTTCTAAAAAAAAAAAAAAAAAAAGAAAGAAAGAAAGAAAGAAAGAAAGTCATTAATCAACCCTGGAAATTAATAACCGGTCCTTAGCAAATGCAAATATCTTGAGAAGACAATCCCACTCCGAGGATGGGAAGGAGCTTTGCCAAGGTTGAGGTTGGTTTTACAATTAGCAAGAGGGGGGAACTTGAAGGTAAGGGAGCTGGGAATGGGAGTGTACGCTGCCAGTGGTCCACTTGGGTTCTATCAGGACTTTCGTGGCTCCAGGAACTTCCACCTTAGTAAGCATCTTCTCCATTAAAAAAACAAAAACAAACAAACAAAAACCAGAAAACATGTTTTTTCCTGTCTTGTCGTAGCAACTAATTTAATACAGGTTGGATTCATGATCATATACATTTATTATTATGTCAAAAATAAAATAGGCCTTAAATATGTTCTTAATCCAGGTGGTTGATAGTGGTGCATGCTTTCAATCCTAGGGCTCGGGTGGCAGAGGTAGGTGGATCTCTGCGAGCTCAAGGCCAGCCTGTTTTATGGTGTGAGTTCCAGGACAGCTTCCAAGGCTACACAGAGAAAACCTCCCTCAGAAAAACCAAAAAAAAAATTTAATATTTCCTGGATTTCCAAAATTACTGCGCTCCTTTGGTGCCATGTTAGCTATCCATATCTCTTGAGGCCACTTTCCTACACGCTGCAACTTGAATGCCCACTGCCCTTCTGTCATTTGGGTCACACCATTCCTTCTGCCTGAAATGTCTGTCACCCAGTCCAGCCCAGTCCGGTGCAGCCTCTGCCTCACTCTTTGCCCTGCCCTACCCAGACCCTAAGTTCCGTTACAATGTCATTTTCTCTTGCCAGACTCAGCAATGTAAACTATAGGACACCTAATTACATTTCAATTTCAGGTAAATAACCCATGTTGTTAGTGAGTATGTTTTATACATCACACATCCCAGATATAGGAGGAGGCATGCTTCTACTAAGAAATTATGTGTTTATCTGCGTTTAACTTTAGCAGGACAGCCTGCTTGTATTTTATCTGAGAACCCTATTCTGTGGTGTCTTTCTGTTGCTCCTGTCAAGGCGCTTTCTACATACTTCTGTCACCATGTACCTCCTGGGGAGTGTTGCTGGCTGCCCCCAAGCCCCCAGTCTTCAGTCCCATCTCCATTACAATCACCTGCTGTGGCCTGGGGATGTGGCCAGGGATGAGTAGTTATGTGTGACTAAATGTGTGTTTTCCCTTATTTCCCCAACTCTCTGTTTATTTTCAGGGATGACTTGGCGGCATTTGGTTTTAATTTCATTCAGGATGTCGTGTGGCTAAGGCTGAAGATGAGTTAACTATTGCTTGGGATTACAGTAGCAACCCTGCTAACGTGTCTCGACAAGACACTCAGGATTCAACATGTCATCACCCAGTGGAAAAAAGCCAGAGGCCCCTGGCCGAGACCTGAGTCCCTCTCTGCCATTTGCAAGGGTGGACCATGTGGTGGTGCTGGCAACGTCTCAGGTTCCCTTTTCTGGGGGATTCTGTTTCCAGAGTGAACCGGTTGTGGTTCAAACAGAAAACTGTGTAGGAGATGCTCTTTTTGGTTTCCAGTCTCAGGTTCAGAAAGTGATGAGATTAAAGGCACATGCCACCATGCCCTGCAGGAGTGGACCCATTATTTTGAAAGTGATTTTAAGCCTGCTTCACTTGGCACTCACCCTTGATTCCTTGCCCA
The DNA here is from genome assembly GCA_004026605.1 of Ondatra zibethicus. Taxonomy (NCBI): domain Eukaryota; kingdom Metazoa; phylum Chordata; class Mammalia; order Rodentia; family Cricetidae; genus Ondatra; species Ondatra zibethicus. The sequence goes on along the minus strand of PVIU01000550.1, from coordinate 198,943 downwards.
ACACTGGAGAAAACCCTTATCAGCTACTATGATCACAAGCCGTGTGAGCTTGAAGAGCCTGGTGCCGGTGGGAGCGGCTCCTGTCTGAGGACCACACCTGTGAGGAAGCCAGCTGCCAGACTGGGGCAGCATGACCCTGGTGAGAGAGTCACAGGGGATGGTGAAAGTTCCCCTTTTGATTTTTAAGGATTTCCCAGCTTTCAACACAGTCACTCTTCTTGGTTGAACTTGGTTGAATTTCCAAAGTTGGCCACTGGTTGTTTTATTTTTCTTGGTGAGCCATAAACCACAAAGCCCAAACATACCAAATAGTGTGTGTGTGTGTGTGTGTGTGTGTGTGTGTGTGTGTTCTACTCCTTTCATTCAATCCAGGATGATCTCAGGTCCTCTCTAGTCTGTTCCCACCAGAATACAGTAAACGACAGCTATCTGCACAGTTCGAACAATTTTGTTACTTTGCCATGGAGTATCAGGGACTCTGTCTAGGCTCTTGTTTGCCTCAGGGTCTTGCATAAGTTTCTGTTTCTGCTGGGATGCTTCTGATTGGTTGACACAACTTCTTATATTTAGTCCCAAGGTCACCTATAAGTGGGCTCTACTGTTATTTTTTATTCCAGTATCCTGCTTGCATTCTTGGTAATACCCATTATACCTAGGTCACTACAATATTGAATACTGTGTCTTCCTCCAAACAAAATCTCAGTTCTCCAAGGCCAAGGATTTATTTTTTTTATCTATTTATCTATTCATTACTTGCCACTTTTGAATCTCCAGTGTTCTGAATGATTCCTGACACAATGTAGGCACACCATGAACATTTGTTGAATGAATAAATGAAGAACAACTTTACAAGCCTTCCCCATCCTGAGTGGTTACTGTTTATGAGGAGTTGATGAGCACGGTAGTTGACCAACCATGGCACTGTATGGTGGTGAAGGGCACAGCTCTCAGTTAATCTCTGATGCCTGCCTGGCCCAGCCAGAGTTCACCGGCATTTGAGGAAATAAATACAAAGGTACAGGAAGCAGTAGAAATGAGCTTTTATTTGTAAAAAGTTACAAAATGATATTGTACAAAAATAAAGTCTGTAGAGAACTTTGGTTGTATAACACAAACGACCGAGACAGATCAGGGAGATCAGAACTTCCAAAGAAGCGTGCTCCTTACTGTGTTAGATGGTGATTACAACAATAAAGAAAAAAAATCACCAACTTTACCCTTCTGTGGACTAGGGGGAGCAGCTTGCTCCCATTAGAACCTGCTTGCAGTGTGTAGATGATGCTGAGCAGAGACGCCCCCGAGAGCTGAAGGCTGTGTCTGGACCTGGGAATATCAGCTACCACATCTACCAGGATTCTCAGAATTGAACAGAAGATCCTGAACTACATCTGAATCATGCCAGGCAGCTGAGGGCATCACCATTTTGAGCAGGAGAGGGCGAGAGCACAGCCTTTGCCTCCACTTCTCAGTCCTGCAGAGGGTGTGTAACCATTCATAACTTGGGTCTTTAGGGCCATGGGTCGGGGAGGAGATGTCCAGCAACTTTTACCTCTTGGTTACTTTGACATGATTATTTGAGATAGGCCAATTGGTCCTACTTTGGGGGTTAGCAGCTACAAAGGAAGTGATAAATTAATTTCTGCATAAAATTCCATTTATGAAATGTGTAACGAGCTCTAACATAGGACTCAAGGCATGACCTGTATGCCAGCTACTTGACAGGTACACTATAGGGACAGTGAGAGGTGCCATTCCCCCATCTACTTCCTCCCTTCTACACAATGAGGGTGGGCCTCCTATGTCCTGTGGCCATCAGATGCCTCTTTATGTCAGCCTTTCTTCCTAGAACTCGTTGGTTTGGAAGGGATCGCAAATGTTGAACCCAGATGACAACAGACCTGGCAAAGGACAAGGCAGATGGCTTCTCCCTCCAAGATTCCCCATGTGCTTCTGCCTGTGCCCTCAGGGAGGAGGTAGGTGGGCAAAAATGGAGGCAGCGGTGCCATCAGGCAGGGCTAAACCTTGGCTACCTGGCAGGTCCTTCATTTCACTTTTAGGTGACTGTAAATCCAGGACGACCAAGGGACATTCACCCCTCTGTGTATGTGGCTATGACGTCACACATGTAGAAGGGAAGTGGAGCTTGGGGCCTCTCTGCTCAGTGATGGGGCAAGGATGAAATGGAGCTGAGTGGCAACAGCACTGGGACTGCAGGTGAGGGGGCGGGGCTGAGATGCTCCTTTAACAGGGTGTAGCTCAGCTAGTAGAGTAGCCTAACCCGGATGAGGCCCTAAATCCCATGCCTAGAGCAGAGATAGGATGAGTTGTCTGAGATCTCAACCCCACAGGAAGTTGGAGGATTAGAAAGCCAGGGTCATCCTCGACCAAACAGTAAGTTCAAGGTCAGCCTAGGCTACAGGAGAGCCTGTTCACAAAAAGAGGGGGAAACCTGGGTCAGTTAATGAGGGGTTGTCTTATAAAGGTAAAGTAAGTGATTTTTTTGCCTACTGGAAACCCTTTTAATACTTTGAAGAGCATGGACCCTTGTTCCCAATTAATACTTCCTTTTGTCACCTTTTCTTTTGTATTTTGTGAGCACATATACTTTGGCACCTTTGAAAAGAGACTTTAATAAATAAGGGAAGAAGAGAGAAATTCATTAGTGAATGGTAATAAATAACAATAACTTAAATCTTAATAAATATCTTTTCTATATCTCTGTATCTGAAACAGATGCATTGCATCGAGTAGCTTCTCTGGTCACTGGTGACCACGCATAAACGGAGCTGTGTATGTAACGTCAGTCTCTGTAAACCAACAGGCCCCAGGGTCTCCCTGGTGGGGGGGGGCAGCTGGGGGCCTTCCCCACTAGCTCTCCTAGGAGGATGCTGCTGAAAACCACAGCTTTCTTCCTGTTCCTGAGGACATCAAGGAAATGCCTTCTGGTTTGTTTTTAAGCAGGAGGACAGCCTTTTGGGTTCCTAGCCAACTTCTCCCTACTCCATACACTGTGTTCATATTCAACCACCAAGTGTCCCCCCACCCTCAAATGCTGGATGTAGTCAACCTCAGGCCTCGGTTTTCAAATTCAAAGGTTATGATCTCTTTGTACCTCTGCTTTTGTTCCCCCCTCCTTTCTAAGGTGTGAATCCGTTGAGTGACAGGAAAATACATCTTTCTTATTTTCATCAGTAAAATGTAGTGACAAGAGGTGACACCAGAATCGTCACATTTCCCTGGTGTCTTCAGACACGTGAAAAAGAACCACTGGCTTGGTTCTTTGCATGCATCGGTGACTCGGACCGCAATCGGTGACCATGGATGTGTCAGTTAGACGCTGGCAACAGCTAAGCAGGGATGCCAGCCTTGAGCTTCTGGTGACATCACCTGCCCTCCTGGAGTGCTCAGACGGCTGTTCTCACTCCTATCCAGTTGTCTGTAGCTGGGCCTTCTTTTACCAGGCTCCCACGATGGATGCCTTCCTCTTTTTCTTCCTCCTCTCCCTCTTCTTCCTTCTCGCCTCTGCCTCCTTGGTCCTCATCTTCCGTTCTGGGCAAACATTTCCTGGGAACCTTGGTCCCTTTCTTCGCACTGTAGCAGGAATGCAATACACCGCAGTCTCTGGAGCCGGAGTCAGATGCATCCACACCGTTTAGCGGAATGCTTTCTTAGAATATGGTAAACCAGGTTATCGTCTAAAAATGACAGGTCGTCGTCAAACGCGACCGGTCGGCAACATGCCTGGCCTGCTTTGTCACTCACTAGTCTTCTACTTCGGGACAAGTTTTTTAGTATTTTGTCATACATTGTCTCGGCCGCATCACAGGAGCCGCTACAATACCGAAAGATCAGTTCCTCCTTGGTTTCGTAGCCCAAACCCAAGTCAGTGACATTTAAATGTATTGCAGTTAAGACACAGCCCCGATTTTTGCCCCTCTGGCCTCTGCGACCCTTCCCTCTGGAATTCTCTGGGCTGGCAGCTGAGGTCTGCCGATTTCGATCTCTTCGAGGAAGCACCGCCACTTGTTTATCCGGTGACCTCTTCAGTCTCTTAATGGTGGCTTGAATGAAATCCATGACATCATCAAACTGGTCAGGATAATCTTCAGGCATATTGGCTGTTCAACAAAACAGAAAACGTCACATGAGACAACCATGATCATTTCAGGCAGTCTTCTAAATCAAAGCGCCACTGGAACTAGCTAGAATTGTACCACAGCAAAGTGATCATCCATTTATGCTAAGCATTCGTAGTGGTCCCCTAGAAGCAAAGGCTAAAATGTGCTGTCTAACGCTTTGCGAAATGTTGATGTCAAAAAAGAGAAGAGTGTTGACACCGTTCCTTGTAGGAAACAAGGCTTTAAGGGTGAGTTATTCATCTGAATGATGTCTGCCAGGTTAAGCAACTAGACAGGTGGCTGTGACCAGGGTGACAACTAAGGTCCTGTTTTATAGTCTTGAATACAGCTGTCATTCAATGAAACCCTCTCAAACACTCTCTGAAATATAGATTCTGGGGTCTCAAACCCAGACACCTTGGTGCCCTGGTTTGGGGAGGAATGGAGGCACTTGCATTTTTTCAAGCTGTTGCAGAATTCTGGTGTATGTGGGTATCAAAGCAAACTGAGAAACTAGGTCTCAGAGGCTGAGGAAACATGATGTCTTTTAACTTTGCTATACGTTTACCCTGACTCTGCCTCACTGAGTAGAACCAGATTCACACAGAGCAAACAAATATCTTTAAAATTCAACTCCATTTTAAAACCCATCCCCCAAACCTGAGGAAATGGAAAGGCAGATTATATTTGTATTTTACTGATAAACAAATGGCATAACTCTAACAAAACAATAAATAGAATGACTTAAATATAAAGGAGAGGTTGGGTCCAGGGGTGAAGCCAGCTAAGGCTGCAGCTGCCACAGGGATCCCACTATGAGGTTACAAACAGGAGAAGAGACCCCATGGAGGAAAGATGAGAGCACATCAGGATGTTTGAGACTTCTGGGGAAGACATGGATTTATAATCATTGAGATTCTGAGTAGTTCAGCATTTTACCTTGGATTGAGAAACTAAGGGGAAAATAGTCATGGGATAATTTAATACACACCAAGTAGAGAGAGAACCTAGCCCCTCCCCCACATGCTTTAAATCAGGTACTAAACTTTTATGGTCCTCTCATCCCTTTCCAGGCAATTCAGTAGGCTTTGGGGCATATGTGGCTTATAAGCTGTTAGGAAGAGTCGGTGGGTTTCCATTTTGGCAAGCTCAGGAAGATTACATTGTGTCTATTCTACCTCAAATTATTCTATCATAAACATTACTTATCTAATGGTTAAAATGTGGCAAGAATCCTGTTATGCAAAATGAACTCTAGCTAACGTGACTTGACTGTGTGTGTACGCACGCGCATGTAGCATGCATGGGTGTGTGCAAGAGGTGCTAGGTAAGTGCCTAGCTCAGCTGCTAGATTTTACACACACACACACACACACACACACACACACACACACACACACACACACACACACCCTCAGTATGATAAAAAATAATGAAAAGACTGGGAAGACTGGAATCAAAAGTACACTGTTGTTTGCTATGTGAAAATTAGCAGTGGATGGCTCAGTTACTCTAAGTGACAGACTGCTCCAGTACTGACTTAAGTCCCTTTACCTCTTGCCTAAAAACTTAACCCTTTACCTGAGCTGTGTCCCTTATCTACCTCCATCTCTTCTCTCTGTGTGTGTGTGTGTGTGTGTACACGTTTGTGCAAGTATGGGTGTGTATGTGGAGTCAAGAGGTCAACATGTGTGCCTCTTTCAGTTGCTCTCTTATTTTGAGATATGATTCACTGAACTTGGAACTCACAGGGCTACCCTGGCCAGCCAGTAGGACGGACACAGGTACCCTACCATCTCCACCTCCCTCAGGCTGGGACTGCAGGCATGTCTCTGGTCATGGGTTTTTATGCGCCTGCTGGGGGTTGAACTTCATAGCAAGGCCTTTATCAGCTGAGCTATCTTCTCAACCACCCTCACCACTCTGCAATCTGCTTTCCACTCAGTGGCAAACTCTTCAACTCAGATCACTTGCCCTGACTGCCCAGAGTGCTCTGAAGTTTGCTGTTGCCCTCATCTAAGAGCCGAAGCCCAACTGGCAGAAAGACTGTACCTACCCGGGCCTCTGCTGTGCCCAGCCTTAGTCATCTCTGACCTCATCAACTCGTATTCATTCTCCCTTCCCAATGTTTGCTGGCATTTGAGGGACGGGGCGTTCCTTGCTTTAGGAAGCTGTCTTGTGCACAGGATGTCTAGCTGAGTCCCTTGCCTCTACTTGGTTCATGATGGCTAATCTAAGTAGTCACCTTGACACACTTGGGGAGAAAGGACCTCAACTAGAATAATTTTCCTCTATCAGTCTGGTCCGTGGGCATATCTGTGGGTCCTTTCCTTTCCTTCCTTTTTTTTTTTTTTTTTTTGGTGAATTGATATAGGAAGGCCCATCCTGTGGGCGGAACTATCCCTGGGATGGGGGGGGGGGGCTGAGCTATATAAGAAAGGAAGTTGAAGGTGAGCCTGAAAGCAAGCCAGTAAGTGGAGTTCCTGCATGGTCTCAGCTTCAGTTCCTACCTCTAGTTTCTGCTTTGCTTTCTTCCCTCAGTGATGGAATAAAACCTACGAGAAGAAGTAAACCGTTTCAGCCAGATACCTAGCACAGCGACAGAAACCCAAGCTATAGTACCACTCTCCATCCTAATAACAAAACAATGAAAATGTCTCTAGGCTTGGCCAAATGTCCTTAGGGTCTAAGTCACCCAGATCAAGAAATACAACTTAAACACGGGCCTTCGTAGGGCTGCCTCTGCCTGGACCACTGTTCTTCACAGTACCATATACCTCTCTCACATCGCCTTTAAGTATATTCTTGATGGTGACGGACTCAGTCACTGGCTGACCTCTTTGTTGAAAATGCAACTCCTCCCAAGCCTCTAGACCCTCCACCCTGTTCTTCTACCCCTGCTGTAATTCCCTATGTGCTAACACCATCTAACGTGTTTTTCATTTGTTCTCTGTGGTCTCTAAGAGGACAGCAATACAATCATGCGAAACTGTATCTGCTTCTGTTGTTGGTTTTAAGACAGGTTCTTGCCTTGTAGTCTAGGATGGCCCACATTTGCTTTGTGCCCATTTTGACCCCAAACTTGAGATCCACTCCGGCAGGAACTGATAGATTACAAACAAGTGCTTGGGGTTGAATTCTGAACCAGGAGGCCCTGATAATGGAATGAGGTCACTTTTAGAGGGGAAAGGAAAATTTTTAAGATGATACTATGGCTTCTATGGAAAACTGCGTCTTCATGAAATGAAAGGCTCTAAAATAACTCAGATCTTGGGGGGGGGGGAGGAGCTGGCGAAGCCCTGAGCAGCATGGATACGTCAGACCTGAGAGGAGAAAAATCATTTCCCCTCCCTCCCTTCGAAGCTTAGTCCAATGGTCTCTCAGGCATGTGTTCTGTGAGAGGAAGACCAGACACATTTCCAGAGGCTGGACCCGAAGAGTGTGCTTGGTTTCCATTTCCCTAGAAATGTTTTCTCAGTGCACTTCCTTTAGGGGGTTTTCTTAGAAAGACATCAGTTCCTTCAATTATTCTGCTTTAATAATATGGAAAACTGCTTATTTTCAAAATGATCTGAGTGTGCTTTTTGTTATTTTTTTTTCACAAATAGTGGAATTAGCGAAGAGAAAGTAAAGTGTGTCTGTGTTTAGTTATAAAAACTATAGTTTTTTCTTATATTTGTAAAAATGCTTATATAGAAACCCAAACTTCTAAAATAGATATATTTGAAGTGACTAATTAAAATACAATGGTGCTTTTAATTTCTTAAAAAGGGTTTTGTTTAACAAAGGACTCACACTGTGGGATCTTTGACTCTGTTTAAAATTTCCTAAGTAGATCATTAAGTTAGGAACCCTGGAGGATAGACGGTAAGACTGATTACTAATCAACTGAAGATTAATCAAAAGGGAGGACGAAACACAAAAACTCCACAGACGTTAACAGTAAAACGTTGGAGCTACAAGAAGGCAAGTTTCCTGGTTTCAGAAACTTGCGAATTTACACGCGACACAATTTCATATTATCAGAGTCTTGTGATGACCTGAACCAATACTCCAGGGGCAAAATTTGGCTCTAGCACCTTCAACCTTATTAAGAAAAATTTCCCCATTTTCCAGACTTGGTGGCCACACAGCTTTGTCACAGACTCTGTGCTGAGTTAGGTTGGCATCTGAGATAAGTACTGAATGAAAATGATTAATAGTTCCAAATCTAGTGTGGGACAAATTATAATATTTGGGACATAGTTACGTCACTATGAGACAGTGCTTTTCTCTTATTTTAAATTCCTCTTGGCTCTTCCACAGAACCAGGGAAGAGCCTTGGCGAAAAAGCTCCTTGTTCATCACGAACCTATACTCAAACCCACACATGTACAACACAGTGTGACCCGCGGACTTCAGGTGAGTGCAGCAAATGCCATTCAAGCGAGAGGTACTGATAGCACAGGATGTTGGGGACAGAAGGCGTGTGGGCGATTTCTGTACCTTCCTTTCAATTTTGCTGTTATCTTACTTAAAACCACAAACAAAATACAACAGCAACAACAAAAGTGAGCCAGGCACGGTGACGCGTGCCTTTAATTGCAGCACTCCGGAAGCAGATGCAGGTGGAGTTCTGGGAGTTTGAGGCCAGTCAACCTGGTTTGCATAGTGAGCTCCAGCCCAGCCAGAGATATGTAGTGAAACGCTGTCTCCAAACAACAAAAGGCCTTACTGTCCCTGGGACACACCGGTTCAATGTGCTGAACTGAAGGTTTAGCTCAGGACTCCTCTCTTGACGGGAGTCTCCCTTCCACATAGATGCCAAGGAGGAATGCCATTTAAGCCCCAGCTCCAGGCTTTACTGGACTCTTTACTGAGTTGAAGGGTAATTTTTTTCTGTCATATTCTTAAAAAAAATGATCAAACACAGGTGTCAATGTGGAAAGCTTTCCATATGTAAATCGTGGGCTTAAGAATTAATAATCAGAAATGAGGATTAGACATCATATTTTTCAAACCATGATACGATTCACTTTTAGTTCCAGGCCTTTTGGTGCCACTGAGTTTCCCTTGAAGATACAGCCTCGCTTTATCATGCTTAGAGTTTAGGGGTTATTAGTGGCCAAATGATTCTGTAGAAGGGTGCTGGGCAAACCTCACTGGCCTGTTCTTAAGAACTCTACAGAAACTTCTAGCCTTGTCCAGGCAAGTAACATCTTACCTTGAATTCAGAGGCCTACAGCTCCTTTAACTTGCTAGGACTTCACTGAGCTGAGGGGCTTGGGTTTAGATTTTCTCCTCTACTATGACCTAAAGGCACAGCACGCTCTCACCCTACGAAAAGTTACAGAATGTGAGGGCTACAAACATCCCTGCCAATATTAACTTACCATAAAATACTTGCAAACCACAGAAGCAAAATAAGATGAAAGTAATGTAAGTAAATAGATAGTGAAAGCTGGTAGGTTGAACGCTTGCTTATTTCCCAGATATGGTTGGGAAATATGTCTGATTGAAAGCTAACGTTTCAAGATATCAAAGTTTTCAGTTGCTTGAAGTCATCTTTCAGAGTGTAACCAAATATTTTGGCATTGTTCTGTTTCAAATATTTTAACTCTGATGTGTCCTTTGTATAAACAGTGCTATTTAAACAAATGAGACCTGTACGGGGTATGACTCTGGGAACAAACTGTTCACTACAAAGGTTTTGTCTTCCTTGATTATGGTGAAAAATGGTAAGGCCACCTTAAGAACTAAGGACTGGGATAGTCACTATTTTGTAAAACCAACTGAATTTTTTATAGGGATAATAGCAAGGGCTGTGAGCATTCCTTTTAACAGCTAAGCTAAAAAAAATTCCAAAATTCAGAGTGTTGTCTTGGTTAACATGGTTAAAATGTCAAATTTTTCTTAAAAGCTGTAGATCAGTCATATGTTAACCCAAAGGTCACTTTTGTATTGGTAGCTATGTGTCTTCTTCATGCTGGCCAGGCCAATATCTCAGCCAGCTGTTAGCCAATGCAAGCGGGAGGTAACCCGAAGTAGTCCACAAAACATGGGCCTGTGACTCCTTCCTACTCGGGAAGTGGACGCAGAGACCAGTGGAGGGTTTCTGCAGCTGTGAATGTTCCAGGAAAGGGGGAGGGGTTAGCCCTAGCACCATAGTGTCTCTATGAAAGAAGAGATTTTCCAGGCCAACCTGAGACCTGCCAAGTCGCTATGGAAGACACAGGCGCTGATCGTGTGGGAGGCTCTGCCTCTCTACTGTACAAGCCTCCAGCTCACAATCTGGACCTGCAAGGACAAACGTGCTGAGCTCACAGTGGGAGCCATGGGCTTAGCTGGCCACACAGATAAGAAATAAAGTTAGAAGTCAGTGTCTGGAGGGCCTCGCCCACTTCTGAGAAGGTGCTAGGCTTGAGGAGTGAGGCACCTTGGAGTGCTCTTGTTGTGATATGCAAAGTCTCCCATGAGAGACTATCCATAGGCTGAGGACAGGGAAACACCCTGGGAAAGGGGGGATTCGATCTGAAGTTCCTACCTCTACTGCAGGCAAAGGACACATTGCCATGTAGGCTGAGTGTCTGAGAAATAGAATCATCTCTTGTGCATAGGCATAAGCAGATACTTATGTGTGTCTACACACAAACGCACATGAATGTTTATTTCTATGAAGACATTAGCCTAGGATTAGTATACTTTCTCAAGAATGACTAATGTCATTTCATAGGAATCAGTCATCTGTACCTTTCAGAAAGGTACAAACACAATTTTCTTTCACTCATTTTGAAAAGTTATTGCAAGAAGTATGTGGCTGTTATTACATTAAAATTCTTCATATTGCAATGTTTTCTTAAGTGAGGTCTTAAACAATAGCTTCCTTGAAGCACTTAGCATAGGATTACGGTGGAGTGGTTGCTTAGTCTCACAGGGTGAGGGGAAACCTGACGAGACTGCTGCCAAGCTGTGTGGAACTGGACATCTCCATACATCTCCTTACAGACCGGAAAGGCTCAGGGGAGACATGTTTGCTCTTGACCTGTGTGTTTAGTAAGTAGAAATTTGGCTGGTTTGGTTTTAAAGATCAGGGTAGGTCTTGTCCTGCATGATGCCTTTTTGTTTCTAAGTAAAAAGTCTGCTTTAGAAAGCTGCTCTGTAGCTTTCTAAAGTCTGGTGGCAGAGGGAAATTAATGCAGAAACAAGGGCGAGATATACCAGTTTTGAGATTTGGATCAGGAAGTGGGAAATACACCTGCTATGGGAAAAGTTCGGTATGAACTCAGGTGCATTAAATAGATCTCAAAGTTAGGCCACCATGGGCCACAGAACAAAGAGTCTCTGAGAAGGGAAAAGCCATGCCTTTTGGGGGCACCTCTCTGTCGTCTTGTTCTTGTATATCACTCTGAGGCAGATCGGCCAGTTTCCCAGTCGCAACCGGAACACCAGCAGCCAGCAGTGGGGGCAGAGTCAGACGGAGAGGCCCCGTCTCCGGAAGCTTCTCCTGCTGAAGCTGGCACCAGTGACCAAGCTCTTGCTGCAGAGTTGGAGAAGACAGAGCCTGAGATTCCAGGCCTGGGTCAATCACTGACCAGCGTGTGACCTTGGACAAAGTGGCTTAGACATCCTGAGGTCAACTTGTTGTCCTTTTGGGGCACCCTCGCTCTGAAGCCCTAAGATGTGATCAGTTTCAGCTTTGGCCAGAAAGTGCTAACAGGTATTGGCTTCCAGCCACCTATTCAGGGAGCAGCATGCGGCTCAGCTACCATTATTAGCCTCCATGCCCCTACACTGTGAAGTCCCGCGGAAGGTATTCTGGGATCTAGAAGGCCTCATCACTTTACCTTCTAGCTCAGCTGAACCTGTCTGTGAAATTTAAAATAATCATTGCCAATCTTCTACTAAACCAATAGAAATGTAGAAAGGGCATTGTATTTGTACCACCAAATGCCCTGGCTCCAGGAATTGTCAAGCCTGAGTTTCTACCTGTAGAGGTAATATTGACCCTTTTAGCCTCTGAGGGAATGTACTGTAACAACCTGTTCTAATCTGTCAGCCTCTGTCACTCAAAAGCCAGGTACAACTTCTTCAAGATCTCAACTTTTACCCCTTTGTTTTTGCTGTTCCAACTCTGTTTGAGTCGTTTCCAGCTCCCTGCTTTAATTCTACAATCACTCATGACAGCTGCCACAAAATGGATAGGGGTTGGGGTGCTCCACAGCTTGTCCTAGACCGAGAAGGTCATCTGTCAACCCTTGTTTCTTGCTTGCCTGTCGGGGACCTCTGAAATGTGTGGCAAGAGTGTAGAAAAATGTTCTGAGGAGTTCTGCATAGCTTTATCGCTGTGCATTGTTTAAAAGTCTTCATTTTATCACATACTTCAACTTAAAATAAATATATCAGAGATCACTAAGTTCCAAATGCTGGAATATCTTTCTTTATCCAAGGACTGTCTTGCTCTCCTATTTTGGGTACAGAACAGATTAGCTAATAAGAGGCTACTCTTGGTTTAACCAGAAGGGGCTCAGCAGCATCTGTTTTTCTGAAGCCATCAGCAACTGAGGCAATTTATGAAGCCACTCTGACCCTCTCCAGAGTGACCATGCTCTTTTCTCATGACCAACAATGACACTGGACTATTTAAAGAGTCTCCACACTGTAAAGACACTAGTGTTTGGCTGTTGTTCTTTTAAAGCATTTCTGGATTCCCTCAAGGTAGAAGAAGATGACCAGTCAGAATGTACAGCACTTCAGAATACAGAAAAAGAGCACAGGGTATATTTAAAAGCCACCTGAGCAACCAATATACCATTTTATTCAGCATCTGCATCTACTTTGACCAGCCCGGCACATACTTATTAGTTAAACATATTTTGAGCTGTTAGCCTACAACTCAACTAAGAAAACTTAATAACTACACATGAGTACAAACAATCAATAAAAACTCCAGTTGTGGAACAGTATATTAATTTCATTATTCATATTCCAAGTGCTCTGATTTCTATGTATGAGGTCCATACTTTTATTACAGTAGTGATAATGGTTTTCCAGCCATACACCATGGCTCCCTGTGGGGGAATGGCCATTCTCCTGCTTTTAAGTCAGGAAAATAGCCACCAGGGTGTCCATTTGTCAGCTAATCCATGAACACCTGGTGTGATCTAAAAGCACTCCACAGCTAACAATAACTACCCCATGCTAATGAGGACACGGCATGAGCTCTGGAAAAAAAAAAGAAAAGAAAAGAAAAGAAAAGAAAGAAGAGAAGACTTAAAAAATTAATTGTGCAAAAGAGCCACTAGGGAAACCGGTCCCTTGTAGTGTTATCAGTGACAGTGGTACTGGGGTCTGAGGGCCCTGGTGGAAAGTCTCTATTTCCTCCTCCCTAAAGAATCCTGTTCTAATCCCTAGGAGCCACAGGACTCTACAGGGCATCCTGAGCCCCTGGATCTTCCCTGGGGTAGAGGTGAGAAGTGAATTAAAGTAGCTCTGAGGGCCTTGGGGACTCCAAGGAGAACAAGAGGTATTAAGAGAAGATGGCAGAGAAGTAAAGAGGGCAAAAAAAAAATGCTCTTCATCACCTGAACTTGTTTGGTGGATTCCTATAGTTCAGCGGTTCTTAAATGGCCCTCATATTACAACTCACAAAGGTTGCAAAATTACAGTTATGAAGTAGTTTTATGAATGAAATAATTTTATGGTTGGGGTCACCACAGCATGAAGAACTGTATTAAGGGTGGCGGCATTAGGAAGGTTGAGGAACACTGCTCTAGTTGGATATGAGGAAGGCGTTTCTATTCTGTTCATGTGTCGACAGAAATCTCTAAGAGTTCAGGAAGACTTCAGAGAACTAGGCACAAGCATCATGTGGAGACAACTACGTTTGTAAAACCTCAGTGCTGCCTTCCCTCCTTCCCTCCCTCCCTCCCTTCCTCCCTCCCTCCCTCTCTCTCTTTCCCTTTTTCTCCCCTCTTTGTCTTTCTTTCTTTCTTTCTTTCTTTCTTTCTTTCTTTCTTTCTTTCTTTCTTTCTTTCTTTCTTTCTTTCTTTCTTTCTTTCTTTTCCTTTATGCCGTTAGGCGAGTCACATGTGAGTGTCCTGGGGTAGCCTGTTTTAGTCTTGTGGTGTGGGGTCGAGTGTGAATATGAGCACAGGCTGCCCTGATTCAAAGTCTGATTATGTGGTGCCCCTGGATGCTCTTCTCCCCACGATGTCCTAAGACAGGAACAGTCAACTCTACCTTTAGGTCAAGATTAACACAAGCAAAGGTTTGAGTTTGGAATGAATGGAAAGAATGGTTCTATGAAGTCAACATAGTGTGTCTGTGATCATTCTTCATTGGTATTTATACCAGAGGCAGGGGAACAGAAACCACTGTGCATCTTCATGCAAAGTACAGAAGATCCACGGCTGGATCCCACTACAGTTTAGACTCTAAAGCATGTATGACAGAGGACAGACCTTTGTCTAGGCTCTGGCTCAGTGATTTGTGGGCAGAGGGAACCATCAGTCTCAAGGGTGTGCGCTGCCTCTTCTGTGTTCCTAGAAATGCCTGACAATGAACCTTCTGAGCAGCAACAGACTCAACAGAGCGCCATGAATGGGATTTTTCCTGTATTCATCTGGAGGCACATGTCCCCTAGGAGTATTATGAGAAAGCTTCCCGCTGTACCAGGGGAGCTTCATGGGGTTTTGTCTATTCCTCAGACTTCACTTCTGCTGTGTCTCTCAGGCCTATGATGGCCCTGCTGATGACCCCCCCCAAGCCTTATTAGCCTTTCTGGTTCCTGACTGTGTAAGGGGTACTTCACACCCATAGTTCTGATGTCATTGTGAGGATCTGTCTGTCTCCTGTGCCAACTAATGACAATTCAGACACAGCTAATTTAGGACCATGTGGTGCTAGGTGCTTCTGATTTAAGATTACAGCACCCACGGACAGAGTTGTTCAAAGAAATTTACTTGAATCTAGCCATATAGAAATAGTCAGGTAAGTTCAAACTGAGGAGTGCTCAGGGAAACAATAGGCAAAGGAGGCCCTCCCCCCGAATGTCAGCATCAAGGATTGCAAGGAGGGATTAAAGAAGAATAAAGGAACCAGACAATCATATGTACCATGCGATTCTAGGCTTAAAAAGTAATATAGAGGACATTATCACCAGGACTGGTGAGGCTGGACTATTTGTTGGATAAGTGCCTTACACTAATGTCAAATGTCCTGACCTTGTAGCAGAACTGTGCTTCTGCAAGGCATTAGAAGATATGTGCTAACATACTTAATGTTGTGACTTTTGTAGTGCATCTCAAATGGCTTGAAGGGAAAAACAAATGAGGCACGTGTGTGTGTGTGGTTCCTAAATGGTTCACCAATGACCTATAACTACTTAAACTCACGATAGAAGAATTTAGATGTCCACCTTGACGTGTAGAAGATATAATTTTCAATATTAATCATCTTCCCTTCTGTGCCTATTGAACTATCAGTTGGAGTCACAGCCCTGGGCCATCGGGCCCCCATGCGACCACAGACTGTTGAAGTCATGCCTTTTCAGCTCCAATATTTTCTCAAAGCCTCACAAATGCCCAGCTAGCCAAAGTAGTGGTTGTGTCTTAGTGGTGACACATGCTTTGTTTCTGAGAGTAGTCACCTCCTGTTGCCCCTGGCACTCATGTCTTGCCTCCGCCTGAAGGTTGCCTGCCACCTGGCATGGCAGCAGGGGACTGATCTGAGAACAAGTGTGTTTCCCAGAAGTTCTCCTGAAAGTTTGTGTCCGTTTTGTGGGAATCCTTACAGAAACCCATGTGTCTGATGTGGGCTTTGAGGGCTTCAATAATGTTGCCTTAGACCTTATCAGGCCAGAAAGAGTCAGGAAAGGGACCAAGAGGAAATCTAAAACAGATTTTCCTGGAAATCTATGTTTTAGGGCTAGTTGATAGATTTGCGGCTACATACTTGTCTTATTTTTAATCTACTAACTTAGAATCATAGTCTATGTTGAGGGATGGCTTTGAGACTAGATGCCTAACTGAAGTTTGAAATATGCCTTCCCTACTTACTAGACCTGTAACCTGGGACAGAATCTAAATAGATCTAATTCTTTCATCTATAAGATGGAGATAACCTTATTCAGTAGAGCTCAAACTAGCTTAATTTTAGGATGTTAAGTTATTTGCTCCAAACCAGGTTACTCATGTGGATAGTTAGAAGGTGCTAAGACACTAACTTTAGTAGTGAGATATATTTACTTGCCCCTGAGGGTGAGTGACTTGATTTGATTGTGCTCATGCCTTGAAGCTTTTTAAAAATAAGAACACAAAACTACAAGCGAAAAATTATTTGCCTATTCTGAAAGCCCCACTCATGAGTAGTGAGCTAATATTTGCCACACATCAGCTGTATAGCAGAGGCCACCTGTGGTCACCTGCTTGCCATAGAAAATGGGGCAAATGCATTTTCCTAGATGGAGCACTCCATAATCACCCGGGGAGACATCTCCCAGTTCCCACCACATCAGTACCTCCTCCATAATCACCCGGGGAGACATCTCCCAGTTCCCACCACTTCAGTACCTCTTCCAGCTTATGCCCACTGCTCTGTCTCCCTTATATGTCTGACTACACTTCCCCTATAGCATGGCCACAAGTTCCTCATGTTGCTCTCTGGTCTGGAATGTCTCCCTCCTTTTCCTTCTAAATACCCACCATTCAGACGTGTCTTAAATCCCTTTCCTGGACTTTTGTTGTCCTGCTCTCTAAATCCCAGTAAGTACATTGCTAGGAATTCTTGGTGGCATGACTTTAGTCAAAGGATAGGTGTATCTATCTGTCTTACTGCTGCCTGTCCAGTCACCTTTCCACCTGCCTATCTGTCTACTTATAATTTACAACTAGCCTTTTGGATGCTACCCATGTCTGGCATATGGAAGGTATTTAATATAAAATTGCTTCTGATGGAGCTCAAATGATTAATTACACCATAAGTATTTTCATTAAGTGAAGGCCAAGAGCGCTGGATTTTTTTTTTAAAATATCACATATACAGTAGGAAAGGAAAATACCAGACATTTCCACTTTTGTGTTAGCTAACATTGACTCTTCTGAGCATAACGCTTAGGTTGATGGGCCAGTGCAATGTCCTATGGCTGCTCAATTATATGTGAGCCCTGAAAACATTTCTCTGAATAACAATTATTAGGGCTTAAGGAAGAAGGTGCTTGTTTCAGATCTCAAGGTATCAGTGTCCCCTAAAAGAGTCTTCCTCACAGATTTTAATTTCAAGAGCCCCTTTTCAAGAGTCAGGTCTCCTTTCCCACTTATATAGCGGTTCCTATTGGTTCCTCCATACAGGTGGAAGCAGTGAGTGGGTGGTGCTTACCTATTTAGAGTTCCACATCCCAAAATATGAGATTTGGAAGTTTAACACCATCTAGGGTACAGTGCTGGGCTGGCTTCATTCAACTTTTCAGTTTTAAATTCAATGTTTATTCTAATGGCTTCTCTACATACAGTTCATACTTCAGTTCATACTTCCTTGTCTCTTACATGAGATATTATGGGATATGGCACCCAGGGCAGAGACCCTTACCTAGTAACCTTGTGAGTTATGGTTCAGTTTCATCATGGTTTACATGGGTCTTTTTATGGGTTATTCCCTGAGAGCTTGATAGCTTGACCTAAAAGATTATTTCTACAGAACATTTCATGTCCTGCTACCAAACTGGCAGGCTGTAATCCCACTGTATTATAATAAATTGGAACTACCTGAACTATAAAAAATGAAAGCAAACAGTTTTAGTTATTGGTTGAAAACCATCCAACCCTTATAGAGTTTCTCCCTTCCATACAAAATATATTTTAGTGGTTTGGGTAAACACTGCCCCTAGTATCCACAGACCGGTCTGCTGCCATCATGGGTATCTGGCAATTTTTAGACTTCACCTTTTCAGCTCTCAGAAACATCAAGTTTCCCTATTAGCCTTAAAATGCTATAGCACCTGTATATTCCACACTATACACACAGACACCACCCTACACTATCTCTAATCCTCCTTCAGAGAAGACAATGGCAGGAAGAGGCACAAATGAACAAGGGGGCGAGAGACAAACTTTTGCGTGCTTCCAAAGACAAACTGCAACCAAGTTTCTGAGTAAGTTTAAAATGGCCACGGGCCGTCTATTTTATAGCCAACCTTAAGACAAGCCAGCCAGTTGTTACTTCTATTTGCTTAGTCACGCCATGTATGAATTTGGGATGCTCAGTTTGCAATGGACCCAGTGGCATGGATGCAGACCCACGAGTGAATGTTCTGAGTGGATGGACACAGCTCCAGTGCCCTGATGGACAGTGCTCAGTGACTGTTAAAGCAACAGAAGTTCTTTTGCTTAATCACTAAATCCCAAGCACCCGAAGGAAATCATAGCGACCAAAATTTATAGCACTTTTTATTTTCAAATGAAATGAAATGACTTAATGTTTTTCTATACCAGACTTAGCCAGTTGCTCCACGTACAGTGCAAGATATAAATGTCAGCACTGTGGCAGGGGTGTGCTGACACTAGTTGAATATTTAAAGTCTGCACACTGTCATTATTTTGCCTTCCCAGCACTGACAGCTTGCTACTGAATTGAACATACCTGGAAAGAAGTCAGTTGGCTTAGAACACAGCTCAGTTTCTCTTGGGGTAATTTCTCTGTCTAGGCTCTACTGAGTCTTTCCATAGACAAAGCAGATTTGGATGTATTCTGCTCTCTTGAACAAAATCAGTAGTCAGAATCTTGTGCACAGATGATGATGTATCATTTGAGAAAGGACAATCGATTCCCTCCCAATCACCCTGGGCTCTATGTAGTCAATGGGATTCAGTGCTATCTTCCTTGTGTAGTAGCTGATTAATTCACAGAAACTGTAGGTTTTCCTAAGGTGTTTTCAAGCTATGATGACCAACCTTGGATGGCCACTAGTCCCACCTGGAAAGCATCTAAAAGTCCACATACCCAGGCTACACCTCAAACCAATTATATTAGAATCTCCTGGCATGAAGTCTGCTATCAGTGGACTGCAGCATTCCTAGAGGACTCCAGTCTCAAAGGATGGTAAGCCAAGATCATGGAGGCCAAGGAGCAGACCTGATTATTAATGGCATGTGTGAGAAGAAAGGCTTCTCTTTTGTGGACAGTGGTAAACTGTTCATTGAGTTCTAAAGTCACTAACTTGTAAGAATTAATGGAAAGCGCAACTTAGCCAGCCCAGATAGATAGGATATTTATACAGTGGGCGATTAAACCTCCAAGAACAAATCAGCTTGCTATCAAACAGTCATTGTACTCTCCACTGACGTCTGAATTAGAGAACTGTTATTATCTGCCACTGTGTTCCTGTCCCTCTGGCCGGCCCTGTCAGAATAGATGAATGAAGACAATGGTGGAGAGGGCATTTAGAATTTCTTCTGGAGAAATGTTTGTACACTCATCCTAAGCTTGTGATTGACGTGAAACTCTTTAAAGATGAGTTCCCTCCATTTGTTGATGGAGAGTCTTGGAACTCATGATTGAATTTCAGGGGGTTAACTACATTACATTTTTAGCCCTAAATCACTCTAGAAATCCTTATAGAATTTTACCTTTGTGGAACTTGTGCAAGAAGCACATCGCATTTAACATTTGCTTCCTAGTACAAGACCACAGAGTTTGGATTATTTCAGTCCTGGGGCTGACTTGGGCTATGGCACTTCCTGGATGGTCATGTCCACAGTACAGTTCAAGTGCAGAACATCAAAGTCAATAATTCTAAGGGGGGGTGTGGGTGGGTGGGAATGAGTACTTTGAAAGTGTGTCTGTTTTTCTGTTGCTACCTTTGTTGCCTAGATACTTTTCCTGCCCATCTCTGTCACTTGTTATCTATCTCACTTTGCCCAGATGGGCTTCTGAGGAATGGAACATAGGTTGTTTCAAATCATGTCTATAATTGCTTGCGTCTAGAACATGTTAGCTTTTGAGTAGTAAAAGGCAGACTTGTTTTTAAAGTAAGAGTACCCTGTTTGTTTGTTCATTTGCTTTTCTTTGAATTAGCATCCCGGGGTGTGTTCTGAATGCTCCTCTCTTTCAGCTCAGCTTGCTCTAGTCACCCTGATGTCTTTCTACCACAGTACTCTTCTGAACAGAGTTGACGCTAGGCAGATGCTAGCTAGCCCTGGAAATGGAGGCCCTTCTGGGTTCTCTCTAGCTGGGTTTTCACAAATCCCCTTGCAGGTGGGGATGAAAATGCAAGAGGTTTTAGACTTAAGCACGGTGAGGCACAGTAAAATAGCGATAGAAGAAAAACAAGAAAAAGAACCCGGGTGTGTTCTTAGAGGGGCAGGGAAGGGGGCAGACAATGTGTGCTCTGGTGGTGTTTGGCTGTGATGGTGGTGTTAGCGGGAGATTTGTTGACGGGAATGCTAAAGGGACATTATTCATATTCTCTGCACTGGACAAAGGATCCCTTGTTGCTCACAAGAAAGGCACCTGGGACCCTTGGGCAGCAGCGGGCAGAGGAGTACCCTTAAGGGTCTCAGCGCTCTTCCCACTTAGCCCGAGAGTGGGGAGGCTCACAGCCTTCACGACTGGCCCCGGGTGGCTGCGTGCGTGCGTTCGGGTGCCCTGGGGTCCACTGATGATGGCCCAGGAGGGAGGGAACGGTTCTTACAGTCACTGGTCAGCGCGAAGGGCGCGCGGCGGCGGCCAAGGGAGCGGTCTTCGGCGGGCGCCTCGGGAAGCCTCTTACCGGCGGGCAGCGGGAAGGCAGACGCGGTGTGGAGCAACACCAGGCAGACAGCCACGACATCCCATAACTTCATCTTAGAATCCCGTCCAGCGGCGGCACCTGCGCGGGCGGGCGGCGTGGGGAGAGAACCGCACCATGCAAGTTAGGTTCGGATGCCCAGGATCCCAGCACTGCCTGCAGACCTGCTCTCAACTCCTCTCTTCTCTTCCCGCACCGCTGCAGACCCGCGCTTACCCGAGCACTCCTGGTCTCCCGCTCTGAGCTCCTTCATCCCCGTGCACCCCAGATGCAGCCCGCATTCCGGACCCCGCCACTGCTGACCACTCCCCAGGCCCCAGATTTTGGACGTAAATTTATACTGCAACTTCTACTCGAGTGACGCACCCCACATTCCCTCGGGGGCGAACAGGGTAGCCCCCATCGGCTGCCTTTGCCAGGCCCTAGACAGAAACCGTCCCTCCCCACCAAGCAGCTTCCATAGTTGAGCCCCGGGGAGCCAGCCTTCTACCCAAGCAAGCAACAGCAAGGACTAAAATCAAGCTCACTCCTCTGTCCCAGGCTGGGCCCTCCTTCCAGCTCGGTAGGATGCGGGCTCGAGTGCTCTGTCTGCCGCCCACCCTTCAAACAACCCAAATAAATAAGAATTTTGTCACCAGAACAAGTTAATGTGGAACTTTACTCAGGACTTTGGCCTGAGTAAAGTGTCTGGGTTAAGTCACCTAACTTCGGAAGCATCGACTTGGCTTAAAATGCCAGTTTACTTCTCAGGATCATTAACATGAACTCAAGAAAAAGTTCAGCGAGGGCCTAATAAATGTGTAGCCGTTGCTAGTAGGCAGGGATTGCATATCTTGGGTTTTTAAAATCTTGCATGGTATGCCCGACTATGTTCTTGATTTTATTTTTGCAGCTTTGTGAAATTTTGACTCTCACCCCTTCCCTCTCAACAGAGATTCTGGAGTTCGATGCCCCTAGCTGCACCAGGACCATAGTCAGAATCCTGAACACTGTAGGAGGCATCGGCCCCCTACTATTCGAAGGCGCCGGGGGAGGGGGGCGAGGACCAGGTCTTTTCAGAGAGTCTTTTGGACTCTTAGGCCTTATATCCCTAGAAAGGGGGGCATGCAGTCTTGGGTGAGAGAGGTAAAAGGAAAGCCCTGTAACTTGGCAATAAGTCCCAATCAAAGAGCTGGGGGTGGGGGTGAGGAGAGAGATTAAGTCACCTAAGGGTGGATGCTACTCTCTGTCCCAGTGTTCCAGAGTTGGGGGGAGGCATTGCCTGGAGAGCACTCTCAAATCAGAAAATTCATGCATTTGATAAAACAGCCTTGACATTTTCCATGGGGGAGGGCAAAACAGTTTCCAGGTAAATACCCAAAACAAAACCTCTGGGCACCATTCTTATTAGTCCCCAGGCACTTCCCTCCCTCCTTTCCGGGGTACATCCTCCCGCCCCTCACAATCTCCACCCAGAATTCCAGTCTAGGCCCCTTGATAAGGCCACCAGGAAAGCGTTTAATTCGGCCACCATCTCCCACCGCTGCGGAGACGAATTCATTTTCCATCCCTTGGGCGTCTGTTGCCTCCGCAGCTGTTGGGCTCGGAGATTGGGAAGCGACAGAACCACACAGCGCCGAGGTTCCGGCTGCGCGGGCTGGCTTGTACACCCCAAAGGAGGGAAAAAGACGCCTCTGGTTCCCTCCCCGCGCGCAGGCCCAGGAAAACTCCCAGGCAGTGCAAAGGCAACGCAGAGAGGCGCTTCGTGAGCGGCTAGCGGGGAAAGGCGAGGCCTCCCGCCTCTCGGGTGCCAGCTCTGCCAGCTCCCGGGTGCATGCTAAATGGCTGGCGATCCCGAGCAGCAGGGAGGCGCGGGGTTAAGGCGCCGTCCCGGATCGCCGTGCCCGCCAGCAGGAAGCTGCGAAGGCACCAGATTTCCCTTCTGCATTAAGAGGGTTTTTCCTTTTTTTTCCAGTTTGGTTCACGGAGGGCTTTTAAAATTGGTTGTGAAGAGCCTCGGTCAGAAGTGTGGAGGGCAACGCTGGCAAAAGAGGAGAACACTGGGACGTTCACTCTCTGCGTCGCCAGAGGAGGCTCTCCATCTCATCCTAGGCCGGGAGCCCAGGGCGCCCCGAAAGCGTTCCCTCCTCCAATCCCGAGGCGGAGCGGGAGCACTCTTTACTGAGAGCCCCGGGGCCCGCTCTTCTCCGAGCCACCTTTTAGTTGGTGGCACTTGCTCCACCACCCTCCCCCCACCTCCACACAGCCGGGGCTAAAGATGGGGTGTGCGTCTCCTAGGAGGTTCTTCTCAGGAATCTGTCTGGGCCCCGCCTCGAGGCAACCCTGCTTATCTTCCCCAAAGCCGCTCTCTTCCCTAAAGCACCGGCGGGACCAGTCCTCGCCACGCCTGACCTTTGCCGCGCTTGCGAATAGCTTAAGGCACCGACCGACCCGTGCAGGGACCAAGCTTTCACTCCGAGGTTGGCTTTGCCAAATGACCCCTCGTTCTCTCTCGGGCTTGGAAAACGAGTTCCCCTCTCCATCCTGGACCAGCTCATCTCAGCAAGGCAAAAGTATTGGTGCCGCGCACGTCGGTACCCAGTAGGTCCCAGGACTTGGGGTTAAAGGATGCGCGGAAACCCGCGGTAGTGACTGCCAAGCCGCAGCCGCCGCTCACCGATTCTGAGTTCCCGGCACCAGGGGGCACCAGAAACCGCTCGGGCCTTGTAAGTGCTTGCGCGGCGGGTAGGCTGAATTGTCATTTTAAAATATAAAACCCTAGAAGAACCACTGTGTCTACCATCTATTCCCATACTAACTCGGGGACCTGTAGGCGTTCTTATGCGAATCCTCACTTTTGAGGTTTCTACTCTCCCGCTCCTTTTCCCCATTCCCCCTCTCCGCGCTTCACCTGAGGTGGTTTCTTGGCAACCTGCTTTTAGACACTCTGATCCTCTGTCACAGAAACAGCTTTTGAAGTGGGTGATTGCTCCCGCCGCCAGCCAGTGCCCCCGCACCTTTTGGGGGCTGGTAGGCTGGGAAGTTTGCTTAGGATTTGCTTTCTAGACCTGGAGGCATGGGAGGAGAGTGCACTCTGAACTCGGGTGTTTCCTTTAGGGTCCGGGAAGACATTACTAGAAGAGCTGTTGCCTTTATCTTCTGTGCTCAGTGTCCTCTACTAAGGACGCATTCTTTTACCACTCCCCCCATAACTGACCAGCCCAAGATGGAGAAGGGGGGGAAATTCGGGATGCTTTGGAGAAAGGGGGGAAACATATGGGATGATTCTGGAAGGCAAATCAGAAGGGGGTCCGTTTGTTAGATGGAGTTCTAGGCCCAGGAGCACTTCAAACTCTTACAACAGTAACCTAGAGACGCTGCGGGCTTCCTGGACACTAGACAGTTGCCACTTGTTTAAAAGACACCTCCCCCACCAAAGCGCAGAGAAACGGAGTGGGCATGGTCAGGGCAAGAAGGAAACAGCGAATCCCTCTTGGAAGGCTTGGTGGGAGGAGGTGCACACTTATGGGGGTTAGTTGGATTGCCCCAAACAAACACAAATTCAAAATACGGAGGAAGCGTGAGTCTGGCGCTCTCTCACACATTCCCTGAAGGGACTGGCAGAGTTTCGTTTATCCTGGTCAAACAGCACAAACTTGGCGAACTCTGGGCTTGGGCAAGCTCATCAGCCCTGAAGGCAGATCGTGCCACAGGCGAGGCTCCAGGCAGAGGAACCCTGATTCGTGGGTTCCTTTTCCCTGGGTGGGGCTGGAAAACAACCCATTCAGGAATCTACACTTCGAAGTGGTACAAAGTAGTGTGTGAGTGTTGGGGGGCGGGGGGAGCGGGGGATTTCTTGGGGGATAGAGACCCAGAGTTGCTAGAGAGAAGAGATAATTAAAACAAGCACCTCGAAGGCCTAGCGGAGACCTGGAGGGTTCTCAAAAGTCTTCCGAGACAGAACCCAGGGGGCCGAGTCGCTTTCGGGAGACCTTCTCCTAATCTCGATCTGCATAAGGGCATTAACAAAGTACTAGCAAAAGGCCCGAGAAGGGTAGGCTTGTAGCTTTGCAAGATTTCGCTAGAGGAGGTGAACCTCTATTTTTAGGTTCACAGCACCTTTGCAGCACTCCTTCCCCGAGCTTAGCTTTCTTCCAGAACAGACCAAAACAAGCTCAACAGTAAGTTACACTCCGAGCTATGATAACGCTGCAGTTGCACTCTAGAAAAGACACTGGCGCCGGTGGGTTAGTGGATAGCCAAGTCTCCCACGGTTCCAGGACCGCACAGAGCAGCGCCCTACCAGGGTGGGGCAGGGGAATAGCCCCCAGACCTCCGGCCTTTCAGGGTTCCAGGGCATCAGGCGCTCCATAGAATTTTTTTTTTTCCCACGCGGAAAAGGCAACGTACCCTCGGCAAGGCTAGCGTTCCTCTGATCAGCTTGAGCTCCGGCTAGCCTTCCTACTTTACACTCAGTAGCCCGCTTGGGGTTCAGCCGCGCCCTTCTGCCCTCAGACAACACCGTTGCCGCCCGCCTGGTCCCCTCCAGCACGCTTCTCCCTTCTTACCTCGGATCCGGTCTCCGTAGACCCCCAGTTGGACATTAACTCCAAGTGGCCCGAATCCCAGCCAGGAGACCCATCCGGACCGCGGGCAGGAGCGCGGGGCCCCGCCCAGAAGGTCGGGATCAAGAGTACGCAATCCAGGGGTCGCGCCGGACAGCGAGGACACGCAGGAGGCGGCGGCCACCGTGCCTGCCGCCGCCGCCGCCACCGCCACCGCCGCGAGGAGCGAGAAGGCTGCCGACACCTCCCACACCGGCCTCCTGGACCCCAAGAAGACCAAGTCTGAACAGCAGCCCCTGCTGTGGCTGAGGGGTGACACGGCTGCGCGCGCGGAGCTCTGGGCTGGGGCTGCACCGGGCTGGGGCGCTGCGGGTGGCTCAGAGGCAATCGCCTCACTCTGCACCTCCTCGGGGCGCGGTGGCTGAGACTATGAGGCGGGCCTGTCTGATGATGCCGAGGTCTTGCCTGGAGATCCGAAGGAGACACCACGTCAAATCGCGCTGGCAGTCCCTTGAAGACATGAGGGCGCCAGGAGTGCAGGCTGGTCGTGGAGAGCCCGGGCCGGGGGGCCGGGGTTGGGGAGTGGGGGGCGCGGAACCGGGACGGGGGGAGGGGACGTCCGGAGGCAGTGACGGCCTGGGCCGGGGGAGGAACGGAGATCGGGGAAGAGACGCTGGAGCTGGGGGGGCGCGGGCTTGGGGTGCGAGTGGGTGACGCGGAGCGCCCCTCCCAGGGGTGCAGGAACCTCCGCGAGGCTCGCTCCTTCTAGCCGGGTAGATCCACAGAAACGCGGGGAGCTCAGCTCACAGCAGCTCCAGGGGACAATCGCAACTTGGTGGCGACGTCCGGAGCTCCGAAGGAGGGCGCTCTGACTGCTGGAGGCTACTCTGGGGCTTCCCTCGCGCCCGTCGAAGGCTGTCCTTCCTCATGGACTGTCGCACCCTCCCGCTTTTCTGCAAGGCAGAAGGCTGTGTCAAGAAGACAACTGCCTGCGAAGTTCTCCCAGCACCTAGAAGAAGCGCGGAACAGCAGGAAGAGGAGAGCAGAGCGTTTGCCAAGGGACGCTGCGAGTGGGGATGCATTTATAGAGCTCTCACTGCGTGACGTGCCCTCCAGTGGCTTTTCTGATTCGCTTTCTGACCTAAACACACATTAGTTTAGTCCCCATGGTAGGGCCAACACGGTCTCCAAATATCTGCTGGCTGAAGTCAGAGGCTTTGCATATCATGTATTACATGGCAGGCAGTGAAGAAGGCTTTTGAGGCTGGCCGACTGCTCAGTCCTAGGCTCCATTTCCATGCAGTTGTAATATAATACCAGACTTGGGGTAGGCACATACATTCAAAATCCCAATTCCAGAGGCGTAAGATCACTTTATCAGGAAGAGGTCAAGGGAGGTAGGGCAAAACCTGCCTTTGTCCAGAGTTTTGTAAAAGTGTTTGGGGAACCTAAGGAAGCAGAGGGCTGGCTCCAGCAGTTTGCGGTGGGATGGACTCAGCCTTCCTTCCAGAGCTCTGAGAAGGGAGAGATGAGATCTTTTCAGCATTCCTCCTGTTGGTTAGCTGAACACCAGAAGCAGCCAGGAACCTTCCTGGTAAAGGACAAGAGGAGGACAAGTCCTTGCACACCCTACGCATGGCTGAACTGTAAATACGTTCTCTTCACAGAGACATGGAATTTGCTCTATCTTTGATATAGGCTAAATAAGGTACGTCTCTGCTCAGGGAAACCTGTTCGCCAGAAACCACTGGACCTGAATTTAGTAGGATCTCTTTAATTTTATTAGTCGGCGACAGGGAAAGCATAAACAGGCTTAGTTTACATCTATGCACATCTTATTTTATGACTCATCCGGCTGTTGGGGAGTATGTGTTCCTGAAGAAGCTCAGACAATAGATAGGGGAAATGTGTGTGGCAATGTGGGGGGAAGATCACATATTATTACAAGTACTCAGAGTCAAAGATCAGCTCCTTTGGAGGCTTGTCAGTGAAGTTAGCGTGGGCGGAAAATTGTTCTTACTAACATTACTGTGATTGAGAGATTAAACCAAGTGCAAAGCAAGTCTTCCAAACACACCTCACCTGAAAGCAGGATGCTCTCTGCTGTCTGCACAATGTGATACTTCCTTCTTTGATAGAGGCACTGTAGCAGAGTATCTTAGAGTGGGCCCAAGGAAAAGCTTAATGTATTCATTCCCAGTTTAGCATTATTTGGAATACAAAGCTGACTTTAATCAATGTTTCTCTTTTCCTCTCTCTCTCTCTCTCTCTCTCTCTCTCTCTCTCTCTCTCTTTCTCTCTCTCTCATAAATGATTTCATTATAACATTTTTCCCTGGGCATGGGCAGGCCCTCCAAACACCTGCAATTTTTATTTATTTATTTTATTTTTTTAAAGCACTTGCTGTGTGCTAGAGACAGCGTTAGGTCTTGAGTATTGTTATGATCAGATGAGGGGCTGCAAGGGACAGATGCCACTGGGTTAAGTGTGAAAGGCAGGCTGACCGGAATTCTCCAGCACTCAGCCACGTGTCTCCCAAAAGCCTTCCGGAAAGGCCGCTCAGCCAGGTCTCACGAAAACTGGATTGAAGTCCAGGAACTGGAAGGTCATTCAGGATGCAGCTCTGGGCTGGGGTTATCTTGCGGCCCCCTCAGCAGCAGGCATCTGCCTGTCCTACTAACCGGGCTTAGCCGCCAAGGCAATTCAGCTCCTTGCTCCCTGATTTCCTCCCAGTGTCCTTTGGCTTCTGCTACCAACTGTTCAGCTCTCTGGTGACCTCACATTTAAATTTCTCTAGTGAAAGCAACTGCTGCTGCACACTCACAAAATATCTGAGCTGGACTCACCGTTTTCATCAGGCCTTCTCATAGATGGCAAATCACCCTGGAGATGGGCCAATTGTCTGAGTCCAAGTTGTTGACATCTCAGAGTGTACAGCCTTGGCCCTTTTGCGGAGGAACCATTCTGGGGTCCTTTTGTAACTTCTCTTCACAGTGGCTGGTCACACAGAGAGAGCAGTGTTAATGGCCAGCATTTGGAGTTTTAACTACCCTGTGCCTGTTATAGAAGTCTGTTAAATGAGGTACAACTTCCTTCCTTTATAAGCATACCCATCCATATTAGTTACTTTCTTCTCACCGTGACCAGTGCTTGACGAGAAGTAACTTAAGGGACTAAAGACTTATTTTAGTTTCATGGTGGGGAAGGTATGATGGTCAGGGCTTCAGCTACGGTGGTGGGAGCTTGAAGCATCATGTATCGGTGGATCAAGAAGCAAAGACAGCCCATAAGCCCCACCCCTATGACACTAGGGCAGTATTCCTGCCAGCTGGCCATTATGTCCAGTTGGTTCGACAGCCTCTCAAAATAGAGTGGCCGGTGTGCAAACCCAGGCATCCGGGGGTGGGGGATTTTTGCACTCCAACCATGGCATTGTTCATAGAAGGTCCCATGTGCAATCATGGCGTAAAATAAAATGAGAACCAGTTTGATGGACAATGTACATGATGGACTCGTGTCCTGGCGTCTGCTCTGCATGCCGCTGGTGAAACCCTGGAGAAAGCACGAAACGTACCCAGACCGCCGTTGGCTTTGGAGTGGACAAGTAAACACCTCCCCCGTCTCTGCTTAAAGATTTACTTTATTTTTATCCAGGTGCCCATGGAGGCCAGAAGAGAGTAACGGATGCCCTGGAGCTGGGTTACAGGTGTGAAGATTGACAGGTGTTGGCAGCTGAGAAGCAAGAGGAGCCTTCGCCCCAGCCCCCTAAGCCAGTGTCTTTTGAGTAGCAGATCCCAGAAGGCTTTAAAAACTTTCCCATGTTTATTGTGACTATAGTTTTACAATTCTTTTTTTTCTCCTTTAAAGCAAAAGTAGGAAATATACTTTGGGGACTTCTAGGACAAGAGGCTGCCTCTTGACATAGAAATTATCTCAGTAGTAGCATAAAGGACACTGAAGACGTTTTTTAGGATTCATTTCTGTTTTCATATGGGTGTCTTGTCTGCATGTACAGCTGTACACCAGAAGAGGGCATCAGATCCCACGGGACTATAGCTGTAGAGGGTTGTGAACTGTGGTGTGGGTGCTGGGAATTGAACTCAGGTCCTAAGGAAGAACAACCAGTGCTCTCTATGTAACCCTGGCTATCCTGGAACTCACTATGGCCAGGCTTGTCTTGAACTTACAGAGATCTGTGTGTTTCTGCCTCACAAGCATTGGTATTAAAATCATATGCCACCACACCTGGCCAAACTGAAAATATTTAACAGAGAGTTGAAATAAATCTTTCTAGTTTTGAAACAATATTTATGTCCAGGATTGCCTCATGCATACAGAAACAGAACAGTTTCTTTTTTTAATGAATATTTTAGACACAGATTAGCAAGAGGCAGACATTTAGTGTGTTGGGAATAAATATGCGGTTTGGTGTTTTGCAACTCTGTACCCCAGCAAACTGGAAGGGGAAGACCCCATAGCTCTGAGCTTCCATTGTCTCGAGGACAGGAGGATCTTCAGGGCTTGAACCCATTCCTTGTAGTGTCTGGAAGACAGTGATTTGTAGGACTGGTCTGGCTCCCATAGCAGTGTTTTCTGATTAAGTAACAATGGCAGGAGCCCTGGATTCTTATATTGTCCCCGAATCTCTACTTTTCATCTAGAAAACCTTGCCCAGGGATCAGAGGAAACCAACGCTCACACCTCTTCTTCTAGAGTACATATTTGAATCCCTGACTAACTTACCATTGCACTCATATCTTCACGAGATCTCTAAGCTAAAGATGTTTAAACATATGGTACTGTCTATGTTCCAGGGTCTTAGGTCCCTGGGAAGAGAAACACAAAGGTAAATGACAAAGAATAATTTAAAGTAGCATGGGGCTATGGAAAGGTTATGGTGAAGTAAGCCTTTCACTGAGTTGGTACATAGAGGAACTTGAGGGAGACTCATGCAGAGTGTGCCTGCATTCTTACTCAAAGCTTTAGAAGTAGAGGGGTGGGGGTGAGCCTGTGGCCATTCACAGAGAGCTCTGTAGAGGGGTGGATGAGCCTGTGGCCATTCACAGAGAGTTCCAGGAGAGTTCTCAATGGGATATTTCAGCTGCTGTGCCTGTGAGGGTGGGACCTGGACTCCCTTGTAACTTGACGGCTGAAATGGAATCCATCTTTAAGCCTGGGCAATTTCCTTTTAGAAGTCACCACTTCATGGGGCAGGGAATTATTCCATGCTTGTTTACTCCTTGCTGGGCATTTTCATTTGTTTTAAGACCACTTAAAAATGAGAAATAAAGAAAAGAGGAAAAGAGGCACCACAATAGTCTTTTATTTTTTCCAAAACACTGAAAGAATACAATCTCATTGGAGCAAATTGCTTTTCCTAATTAATTGGTCCTGGCATGGGGAAGGGGTTACCAATGAGTTCCAGCAGTTTCTTTGACAAGGATCAGGTTGGCTAATTATCCACTCATTCTGTTTTGGGTTCCTGGGATTGCTTTATGAGACCCCCATTCTCCAGAAAGAAGACTCCGATCAGAGAGTGTGATGGTGCACACCGTTCCTGTGCTGAGGGACAGGGGAGTCACGGGATGAAGAGGTTGAAGGGGCTGAGTCTTCTGTCTAATCCAGTCACTGTGTTTCACCAGAAGAGCAAAGGCAGGATGGTTAGGTGTCTGATTCCAGGCACCTAGTAAATGGTCCACATCTCCTGTCTGAGTAAGCATGGGACAGATTGCTTCAGCAATGTACGGGGATGGGAAGGGGCACTCTGAGGGGTGCTGTGTCTTTCTTAGTGAACTTGCGACTTAGTGTAATTTGTTGAAGCAAGAAACAAGTCAAAACTCAGAGGAAATAATTGGCATTTTACTGGTAGTGGCACTTGATGAGAAGCGAATGGGGGGCAAACTTTTGACAGGAAGTTGATTGCTGTCTTTTAGAAAAATTTGAATTGAGTTTTTTTTTGAGAATTACATATTTTCCACCTCTCTTTCTCCCAACTCCAACTCCTCCCATGCCCTCCGCTCCCTCTCAACTTCCTGACTTCTTCAATTATTGTTTCTCACACACATGTATACCCGAATATATTCTGCTGAGCCCATTTAGTGAAGCTTGTGTGTGTGTGTGTGTGTGTGTGTGTGTGTGTGTGTGTGTGTGTAGAGCTGACTGCTTAGAATTGAATAACCTGTCGGGGCTCATCCCTAGAGAAACCGAATTCTCTTTCTCTCTTAGCAGCCATTGATGAACTGTAGCACCTCATCCAGGGAGGGGGCCTTGTGAAATTCCTCCATTCACACTGCCTTGTCAACTGGTGTCGGTTCTGCTGGTTTTGCTTAGGGGACTATCATTTTGAGATTTCACTGGGTACAGCTTCCCATCGCTTATAGAAGGCACCACCTAGAAACAGGAGTCCTGGTCCTCTGAGTCTTACAATTTTTCCACGCTTTTTGCGTCATTTCTTGAGCCTTAGGCATAGGATTTGTGTTGTGAATGTATCAGTTAGGGTACGTACCTCAGGGTCAAGTGTTTGATTGCTGCCTTTTGGAGAGTAGTAAAGCTCCCAGTAGAGAGCAGAGTGTGCTGGATCCCTGCCCCCATTATGCGTGTGTGCGTGTGTGTGTGTGTGTGTGTGTCTCTCTCTCTCTCTCTCTTTCTCTGTGTATGTGCGTGTTTTTAAGCTCCAAAGTCACAGAGTGCTGGATTCCTGCCCCCATTGTGTGTGTGTGTGTTTGTGCATGTATGTGTATGTGTGTAAGCTCCCAAGTAGATCACAGAGAGTGCTGAATCCTTGCCCCTCATTGTGTGTGTGTGTGTGTGTGTGTGTGTCTCTCTCTCTGTGTATGTGCGTGTTTTTAAGCTCCAAAGTCACAGAGTGCTGGATTCCCGCCCCCATTGTGTGTGTCTGTGCATGTATGTGTATGTGTGTAAGCTCCCAAGTAGATCACAGAGAGTGCTGAATCCTTGCCCCTCATTGTGTGTGTGTGTGTGTGTGTGTGTGTGTGTGTGTGTGTGTGTGTGTGCGCGTGCTGTCATGTATTGGGGACAGGGGAGACTGAGTGGAGTAAGTAGAGGTTGGCAGTAGAGAACCAAGGTACCTGTGTACCTGGTCCCTTTGTTTGTTTGTTTTTGAGACAGTCTCACTATTTAGCTCAGGCTGGTCTCGAACTTGTGACAAGCTTCCTGTTGTAGCCTCCAGCCTGTTTCTCTATTCTTTTGTAGAGTACCTAGTGCATGTTGCAAAGAAGTTGGGACCTTCCTTAGTAGCTGGAATTCACAGGGCAGCTAGAGAATACTGCCACGGTGGAAAACTGACCGTGAGCTAAGGAGTCAGTACTTGGATTTTCAAGCTAAAAGTGTCGTGTGTTAGTTGCATAGTTAGTAGACTACAGTCTAGAATGTTCTCTCCTTCCGTAAAATGGATGACTTATGGCCCTTCTAGCTTAGGCAAGGCACACTAGGAGAGTCTCTCTCTATACTTACACCCCTTTCCCTAAAACCTTCTCTGTTTTCTCCAATGTGGAAAAACCGAATTAATCAACTAGTGGTCCTTGTAAACATTGATAGGTTTAATAGAAACAAATGCAAGTGTGGAATTTTGGATTTCTATGTGCCTCACGCCAATTCCCTTGCTGAATGAGCAGCAAGGTTGGGAGTGGGTACCTCATTTTACATCTTACGACTTCACTAAATCCCAGCCCCAGTTAGATGAAACTTCAGTTCAAAAACCCTAAATCCAAACTGGGAAGAAGTCTTCCTGGATGAGTGGGCAATCGGAGCGGCAGCTCTGCCCTTAGCAAGCTGGTAACTGCTGGCCTCCCAGCCTCACCTGCCTCACCAGCTTCACCTATTTCCCCGCTTTTGCTACTTCTCTCTCTCTGTCTGAGATGCCGTGTGATGAGATGAGGTAATAAACCAGATTTTTGGAGTTTGTAAATTGCTCCCCGGGAATAATTCATATTGTCTTGTTCTCCCAAGCCGCCGGGGTTTGATTTAGTAAATTATCGCTCCCAGCGCTGCTCTAGGTGGAACCATACTGGTCTGAAAGTCTTAATGCCTTTCTCCAGGCAATTAGTCCACGCGTGGGGTACCATTCACGCTAACACGCCATATGTGCAGTGCTGGGAGTTTCTTGAGAGTCTGTTCTAGAAGTGTAAAGAATTAATAGTGCACAAAGAAGCTTAGCAGGCTTTTGTTTGAAGAATTCAGCATGGAAAGGTCTGGGAGCGATTCTGAGATACAGCACCAACCCTGGCATTGAGAAGGTTATCTATGGCTTCTGGAAGTTTCTTTAACAAGGGTCAGATTGCCTAATCATCTACTAAATTTGCATGAGGTTTCTGAGATCACTTTATGAGACTCCTTTTTCCCCAGGAGTAAAAAACTTCAGTTCAATGATTTCCTCCTTTCCAGTCATCCCCTCTTTGCTGCAGTTATACGACTTACTGCGTCAATAGTTTTTACTCTTCTTTTGTG
This sequence comes from Ondatra zibethicus, assembly GCA_004026605.1. Lineage (NCBI taxonomy): Eukaryota > Metazoa > Chordata > Mammalia > Rodentia > Cricetidae > Ondatra > Ondatra zibethicus. Next base: position 165,056 of record PVIU01000550.1, on the reverse strand, counting down.
ACTATGTTCTTTCTCCTGTGACAATAGTGGTGGTGTTCATTTCTCCATCCCCAGTGAAATTCAGACCATCACATCATTATGTAATGTGTTTGTAGAATGACCTTGTTATGTGAAAAAAAAAAAGGCAGAAAAATGGGAAGGGGATTTTAGAAACTGGGAATGAATGCTTAGGAAGATAGGTGAATAGAAGTCTTTTTCTGCAATGTTGGGTAGGCAGAGTAGGAGGCAAACACTTAATTTAATCTGAATAATTAATTGATAATTAACAAGCATAATTAATTATCTTATAAATAATAATCAAGCAATAAATTAACTTAATCTGAATATTTAAATAATATGAAATTGTTTACTTAAAAATATAGACTCAGACTCATGGCCTGGGGACATGGCTGAGTTATGAAAAAGCTTGGTGAAGAAATTATTAAAGATATCCAACATTGACCTTTGGTTCACACACACATGTGCACACACACACACACACACACACCCTCAGAAACACTTATATATTGGAATTACCCATGTCACAATGGTCACCTGAGGGGGTCAACTCTGTCTTACTCAAAACACTTTTATGGTATGTATACATAGCTGTTCAGTCATCCAGCAAATGCCCCTCAGGCATTTCTTTATAAGATTCTGAGTTGGCAGTTACCAGGATTCATAAAAAAGTATGAGGTAGCATCTACATATCCATAGGGAACAACTACCTTGGTGTTGAGGATGGGTTTAATTTTTGACATCAACCAAATCATCTGAAATCAACTCTAGTGGAAGAAAGAAGACGATCAAAACCAACAGAGGAACTTTAGAGGATGCTCTTGTGGCACAGTTTGGTGGTAAATTGCTGTAATGCAGCTTAATGTTTCTTCTTTTTTCTTTAAATTTTTTTTTTTTTTGCAACTGTGTTCCTTGCACGAAAACTGGAGGTGTTTGCTTCTCCATCCCACAATCTGCACTGGCACGAGGACCCGTTGTGGGCAGTAGAGTGCAATAGTGGTGAAGGTGTGCCCATCTGAGTCAAGAGCCATGAGGGTGACATGTTTGGACTTGCCCTTTCCAACGTCTGTTGATGCCTTGAGAGCACTTCTATGCTCTCCCGCTGAAAGCAGGGGATCCTCGAACAGAGGAGTGGTGGTTTCACCTTTACAGCCAAGGTCAGTTTAGATAAACAGAGAGTCGTTTGACCTTCCCCCTTTGCCCTAGACAGTGAGTGAGTGGTAAAGATCAGCAGAGAAGGTTCTCTGGTCTCTCTGGGTAGATGAGTAATAAACATGTATATGCCACTAGGATTCTGTGGTTGTTACACAGCATTGCTATGGCAGTATCTAACCGGTACAGCTTATATGCTGGTTACAGGACTAGAACTCCCAGTGTTGGACTATCACAGTATTCCTGCAACAAGTGAATGACACCTCCAAGAGACTATTTTCTAGACACACATTTATGGTGTTTTTTGAATATCCTTTTTGTGTCCTGTGTCCTGTACTTTTTTGTTCTCTTGACTGAATGCATACAACATGTGGCTCTGTTTGACAAAATGTTTTGTGAGGACACATCTTGCTCTTTTGTCTTCTTAATGTCTATCACATAGAAAGCAGCTCCTAGCACACATAAGAGGATGAAGGGGCAGCTTAGACACCAGATCCTGAATTGGGTTTTAGTAACTCTAGTTTAAGATCATATCTGATGTGTAACATACAATCTTAAAGCGTAATGAACACTGAATTAGTGCAATCACTTGATGAGCACACACACGAACACGTCACCTTCCATTTTCAGTTATAAAGGAGTCAGTCAAAAAACAAAAGGAGTCAGTCTCTCATGTCATCTTCAAACCTTCGTCCCTCAGGTCGCACAGTGACCAGTTTTCTACTTTTTTTTTTTTCAGAGAATATTCTGTCACTAAAATGAGGTGTTTATGCAGGAGGGAAAGAACTTTTTCGACCATCACTTAAGAAAAATGTCTGCGCATTTTGCAGTGCAATTTCTGTAGGGTGGTGGTGGGCAGTTGGATGCAGCCTGACTTTTTGCTTGTGTATCTCAAGGGCTTCTCCCCCGAGCATGTTCTCTTCTGATCCAGCAACTCTTCCTCAGCCTGTGCAAGTTTGAAACTGCTGGGATGAATGCAGCTGTTTGTGTTTGTTCTGTTGCTGTCTACTTCTGTCACGTGAGGTGGCAGGCCAGCTCCAGGGTCCTGGCCGTCATCATAGAGCCAGACAGCTGCTAGGCTAAGCACACCAAGTTCTCCAGGTCATGGGGCTAGGAGTTCTGAAACGCTACAACACACCTTCCGCTGGAGAATCTGTGGCCTCGAGATGATGGTGGGTAGTGAGGAGTGTAGTTTTAATTAAAAACATCTTAGGAAACTTTTTAGTGACCAGTAAATTGTTTCTGCTTTACAACAGCAAAGAGAGCTACAGACTGGTGAAGCTGTTGACATGCTCTGGGACTCAGCTGCTCGAGTGCAAGGAATCTGTAGACGATGCATGGATCTGACCTGCAGGGGCTCAGTGAAGCAGTTTAACCCAGAACTATAATAATGTAAAAACGTTTTCAGCTCAGTCTTCGGAGACTGTAGACTCCGAGCATTTATGTGCTATATAAATAGTTTAAAGATACTTTTCCTTATGGCTCATGAACTTTCAAGTTCAATTAATTTGTTCTTTTCTTCCCTTCTCTCTCTCTCTCTCTCTTTCTTTGTGATATTGGAGATAAAACCCAAAGCCTCATATATGCTAAGACAGCAATTGAGTTCAACTAAATTGAGTGTGTGTGTGTGTGTGTGTGTGTGTGCATGTGTTTTCTGGGCTATGTGTATTTACGTATGCACTTCTGTGGAAGCCAGAAAGTCAACACTGGGTGTCTTTCTCTGTCACTCTCCACTTTGTTCTTTGGAGACAGAGTCTCTAACTGATCTCAGTGCTCACTGATTAGCCCCCAGGATCTACTGAGTTTTACCTTTTCAGGCCTAGGATTAGCGGCATGTGCCAAAACAATTGGCTTTTTATGTGGGTGCCGGGGATCTGGATTCAAGTCCTCACGCTTGCACAGCAGCCCTTGTGGACAGAGCCATCTTTCCATCTCCCTTCAACTCATTTTTATCGAATGCAAAATATGTATTGGAAAGGCAGCTGTGGTGGTGTAGGCCTAAAATCCTAGCCTTTGAGGGGTGGCGTCAAGAAGGGTCAGGAGTTCAAGTCTAACCTCAGCTACAGAGAGACTTTGAGGCCAGCCTGGGCTACATGAAAAGTTGGCTCAAACAAAACAAGCAAAAGCCCACAAAATTCAACAAACAAACAAAAAGCAAACAAAAGCCACTACATACTGTGCCAAATGCTTATGTATATTTTTCTTACCTAGTGAAATGCTTTATTCATTAAACATCATGTTATATAGACTGAAACAAGAAATCAGTTAAGAAATAAAATGATTTATTTATCTTACCTGCTATTATTTGGTTTGTGTAATCTTGGTTTAAATAATATGGTCGCCTCTAATCTCCCCGGAAGTTCTTCTGTGAGCTTTATACTAGATCTAGCAGATTCGCTGACAATCACAGGATGGCAAATCTTAGAGAAGAAAACGCTGCTGCCTCCTGGCCTGATGGGGCATTAGATTTTTCTTTTTGATTGAGGGACTGTTACTGTTTTAAACAGCTGCGTTCTGGTGTTTACTAAAGGGCGAACACAAGCCAGACTGATTAATTAACAGCCAGTCAAAGCATTCTCCTGCTCCTATCTGGGAAGTCTAGGGATTATCATCCTGTCAGTAGGTTATAGAGGACAAAAAAAATGATAAACAGCAAACCAAAAGTTAGATCACTGCACTAGGGTGTACAATTTGTTATTACAACCACTCCATACAGTTTTTATTGGAAGTTGAGACTTTTCCTTTTTTTAAAGTTTTGAGTGATATGACAGAATAAAACAGGGTTCTGAAGGGCTTTCTGGAAAGGGCTAGAGAATACCTAGTTCAGGCTGTGGGTCACACAGTTGGTCGTCTCTACCTAGCTCTGTAATCACAGCCCTAGTATAGCCGTGGACAGCATGGGAACAAGCGCACGTGATGTATCCCAACACAGCTTTACTAAGGACACCAAAAAAATGTTCATGCCAAGAAGGCGTGTCCTTCCAGTTTTTAATTTTTGCTATTCAGGAATGAAAAAAAATGTTCCTCTATTTGCTTGGCTTGTATACCATAGTTTGTGAACTCCAAGAGAGACAGAAACAAAGAGTCTCTAGTTCTTTCGATATCTTGAGTTTCTATATTTGTAAAAGTGAAGGCTCACACTAGTTACACTGTCTCTTTCCAAGGTGTTGGCAGGAGTGAGTAAGGCAGTGGCTATAAAAGGGTTTTGAAGACTGTGAAGTACCATGCTGATGTAAGACACTGATTTGAATCAGGAATGGGTTTGGTTACAGGTAGCTGAGGGTTGGATTAGCAGTGACTGAAGCCAGAAAGATGTATGTAGTTCACTTAGCTAGATGTTGTAAGTTCCCAGGGTGGAAACAATGGCTTACTGATGACATTTGCTGTTTATATTCTGGTAACACATAGGTATCGCTGATACTCCTTTTTAAAGTGCAAGACGATGTCACAATTCAGGAACCATGTCCTCACAGGATAGTGACCCAAATACACAGAGGGAGAGTATGGAGTGGAAGATGATCGTTTTCCTTTAACCAGTAAAGACAGTATCTCCTAGCAGCTCCCCTCCCCCAGAATTCACCTCCCATTTCCTTGATAAAAGGAGGTTCACACCTACACCATACTAGCAAACGGGAATAACAGTGAATTCCTGAAGTCAGGTTCTGCCCTGCCTGGACCATCAGGATCTCACTAGGAAGAAGATTGGAGGGGGTAGCAATTGATGTTGCTGTTCATATTCCCTCCCCTCCCCATTATAAGATGTGCTCTGGCATCAGGCTAGAGCAACATTGATGCATGAGTTCCATGAGAACTCTCAGTTGTCTTCACAGACGTATGCAGATGAAGGGCATTGCAGTCCGCAGGTAGGGCCAGGCTGGGAGTTGAGACATCACATTCATGGCGAGATGCTCCACTTCAACCAGGACTAAGCTGAGAAGGAAATCAAGGGAGGGGCCTGCAAGACGTCTCCATGTGGTTTCTGGAGCATAACAGACAGATGCAATTAAATGCTCAAATATATGGGATGAAAAAAATGATCCCCAGCCATTTACCTAAGGAATATCTTCATTGCAAAATCTGGTACTGGAAACGAACACTTTTGTAGGTGAGTACTATCTTTAGAAAATTTTGTTTTAAAGATTAAAAAAAGTATATGAGTGTTTGCCTGCGCATATCTGTGCACCGTGTACATGTGGTATCACAGAGGCCAGGAGAGGGCATCAGATTTTCTGGAACTGGAGTTATAGATGATCATGAGCGACCATGTGGATGCTGAGGACTGAACCTGGGTCTGCTGAAAAGAGCAACAAGTGCTCTTAACCACTGAGCTGTTGCTTCGGCTCCCTGAACGTTTAAAACAGTTTACCATTATTACTATTATTATTACTATTTTGTTATTATATGTAATGTTTATGTGCGGGCATGTACGTGAGCCATGCAGCGCTCCTGTGGAGGTCAGAGGACAACTTTGTGGAGTAAGTTCTCTCCTGCTTTTATGTGGTGTGGTGGTTTGAATGCAATTGGCCTCTAAATGCTCATGGGGGGTGGCTCTGTTGGGAGGTGTGGCTTTATTGGAGTAGGTATGGTCTCGTTGGAGAAAGTGTGTCACTGGGGAGACTGGCTTTGAGGTCTCTTTTGCTTAAGTTTTGTTCAGTGTCACAGTCCATTTCCTGTTGCCTGCAACATGTACGGCTCTCAGCTGCTCCTCTAGCAGCTCCTTTGCCTGAATGCCACCATGCTCCCCGCCATGATGACAGTGGACTGAACCTCTGTCAGCTCAGTTGAATGTTTTCCTTTATAAGAGTTGCCTTGGATATGGTGTCTCTCCACAGCAGTAGAAAGCCTAAGACGCGTGGGTTCTGAGCTCAGTTAGTCAGGCTTGTGTGGCAAACTGTGTTCCTGTTGAGCCATCTTACTGGCCTCTTTACCTTTAGAAAATTTAGATTAAAAGTCTAAACTCACAAGTTTAGACACCAACTAATCTGAAATTTAAAATATTCCTCAATTTACAGAATTTACTGTGATACTTCTTTTAGAACTAAAATATTTTGGAACATTTTAAATGACTTCATTAGTAAAACAGGACTTCATGCAATTTAGTATTTATATGTATATATAAATTGTGTATGTATATACATGCACAACTCAGTTATTAAATTGAGCTAAGTAGGCTCATAAACTAATTAAAAATGAAGAGTGAAATAGTCTTTTCGAATACAATGTACACTAATATGAACCAAGCACCTCAGTGTTTTAGAGTACCATATAGCAAATGATATTTTTTAAGAAATTAAATTCTTGTTCCCAAGGGTCAGATACCTTGTTCACACAGGTCAAATATGCCACAAATATACTGTATAGGAGGTTGAAGTACTCCAAATCCCTGAGACTCTTTTATTCCATGTATGACTTTGACCTTGAATCTCACTTCTAATGTACTGACTGACATTCTATATTTATAATAGAATCATCTTTGACTGAGGTTTCCAATTTTATAATCCATTATTCACACATTTGTTTAACCATTGGCTATTGTGTTCATGTTTAAGAGCTCAGATAGTCATTGTTCTAATAGAATTTTTAGCTTAGATGAGATAAACGTTAAAATTGACATGATCCTTCTGATGAGCGCGTGACTATATAGTACTAATATTCTGAAGTAAGAACCACTGTGTTAGGGTAGGACAACATGGAAGACTAATATTCTGAAGTAAGGACCACTGCCATAGGGCAGGGTGTTGTAAGAGGTCACTTGTTTGTTCCCGGCTGCCCAGACCTGACATAACCACACAGAAACTGTACTAATTACAATACTGCTTGGCCTATTAACTTATGCATATTTCTAGCTCACTCTTATCTCTTAAATTAACCCATTTCTATTATTTTATATTTTACCATGAGGCTTGTGGCCTACTGGCAAGGTTCCTGCTGGGGGTTTGTGTCTTTCTCTTCTGGCTGCTCCATGGCAGCTCTCTGATTCCTCCTTTTTCTGACCTGGCTACACTCTGTTAAGCTATTGGCCAAAAGCAGCTTCTTTATACATTAACCAATAAAAGCAACACATCTACAGAAGGACTTCCCACACCAGCAGGGCAACGTGGAAAAACCTGATTCTCCATGGTGATAAGAAGGTGCTTCTCTGAGGAAACAATGGTTGAGCTGACAACCAGCACGTGACAGAGTTAAGAAGCTGGGAGAGACACAACAGGGCACAAAGAACATTCCTAAAAGAGGAAGGGCATGTTAACCTATTGTTTATGTGCTTGTCTGTTCTTCTACCCACCCCTCTTACCATCATTGATTTATATGTCCATCTGTCTGCTCACTGATCTATCCATCCACCCACCCATGCATATGTCCATCTGCCCATCCATTCATTCATTCATCCATCAATCCATCATCCATCAATTCATCTATCCACCCATCAATCCACCCATTTATCCATCTATCCACCTATCCATCTATTTGTCTGTCCATTCATTTATCTGTCCACCCAGCCAACCAGCTGTATACTACCCACTCACCCACCTCACCAACCCATGTAGTTTTACTCACACTACAAAAGTGATCATAGAGAAACAAACAGAGATAATTGCTGTGGGACAATGGTATTTTATCCTGTTGCTTGTATTATTTTTAATAAAATGCTGATTGGCCAGTAGCCAGGCAGGAAGTAGAGGCGGAACAACGAGAATTCTGGGAAGAGGGAAGTTTCATTCTAAGTCATGACCCAGACACAGAGGAAGCAAGATGTGACTGCCTCGCTGAAAAAGGTACCAAGCCATGTGGCTAACACAGATAAGAATAATGGGTTAATGTAAGCTGTAAGAATTAATTAATAAGAAGCCTGAGCTAATGGGCCAATTAGTTTTATAATTAATGTAGACCACTGTGTATTTCTTTGGGATTGAATGACTGCAGGACCAGGTGGGACAGAAACCTCAGTCAACAGAACCACAGTCAACAGGGAATATTTTCAAAATTTGCAAGTCCATTTGAAGAGACCAGGGCATATTTGATTAAAATTCTCAGAAAATGCTAAGAAGATATTTAAGCAACAGAGGATGTGAGATAATTTCAGCCCTTGCCCTAGCTCTTGTGGGAATGGGGTTTGTTTGGGTGAACACCGAGAGGTAGTTCTCCTGGGAATCCACCTTCCCTCTGTAACAGGAAGGTTGCGTGTTTGTCCGGGCTGCCCAGAACCAAAATAATCACACATAAACCATATTTATTAAATCACTGCTTGGCCCATTAGCTCTACCTTCTTATTGGCTAACTCTTACACCTTAATTTAACCCATTTCTACTAATCTGCGTATTGCCACATGGTTGTGGCTTACTGGCAAGGTTCTGCGTCTGACTCTGGTGGCGATTCCCTGGCATCTCCCTCTCATTCCACCCTTCTTCCTCCCAGCATTCAGTTCTGTCTTGCCCACCTACCTAAGTTCTGTCCTATCAGCAGGCCAAGGCAGTTTCTTTATCCATTAACCAAGACAGAAGGGCCTCCCACATCATCCCTCTGTGTTTCCCTGTGTGAGTAAGGTACAGAGCACAGAGGATGATGTAGCATGAGGGTGGGCTTGTTGGGGTTTATGTCCTGCCTGGTCCCCCCAGCCATTTAGTCCCAGAGAAAATCACACAGAGAGTCTACATTAGGTTATAAACTGATTGGCCCATTAGCCCAGGCTTCGAATTAGCTCATAACTTATATAGCCCATTATTCTTATCTATGTTAGCTACATGGCTCAGTACCTTTTTCCGCCAGGCAGGTCACATCCTGCTTCTTCTGTAGTCTGGGCAGAACTCGGAGGAATGGGTTTTCTCCTTCCCAGTTATCATTGCCCCACCTTTTCTTCCTGTCTGGTTGACCCACCTATACTTTCTGCCTGGCCAATCAGCGTTTATTTAAAACATGATTGACAGAATACAGACAAATCTCCAGCACCAGGATGAGACTTAGGCCCCAACAGTCTAACAGTGCTTCCATGGGAACTGAAATTTTCAGCTATGGATTGAAGAAAGTTCTTGCATTATCAGAGGAATTCAATTTCATAGCAAATTACTCTTTTCCTAGTGCTTTTAGTATTTCCCCAAAGCAAACTTAAAAAGAATGCTTAATTGGAACTAAGTTAGTATCTGTTCTATGTAGAACAATATTACAGTCTCACTGAGGCCTCCAAGAATGTAGTTGTCAGAAGTGCAGCAACAAGGAACACAGTGCCCCTTTATAGCTGCTGCCAGGCTAATGAGAAGTGGTCTATAGAGTCCACAGACTTTTGGCATTACACGCCTACCTAGAAGTGAGACTAAAGCTCCAGCTAATTTAACTCCCATTTCACATAAGAAGCAATAGAAAGCCAGTTAGATTAAGTGATTTAAATCATTTAAAAATGTAAGCCCCAATTTACACCACAGACTCCTGATGGCTGTGCAGATTTAATGCAAAGGGCGCCCAAATCTGATTGTATTCAGTTCCGGGTATTTACTACTCTTGTGATCTTTGAAAATTGGTTTCAGTAGCAGGGATGATAATTATGTCTATGACAGTTACGTTTGCAAAGATTAAACTGTATTCAAAAGTCAGGCCTATTGCAGATGCTTAGGAAGGACTTCAATGGCTAGAAAGGACAGAAGCAATTGTGTGTCAATTCTGCATGAGACTTCCACAGAGGAATCAAATTTTCCCTGTCCCCCATGTCCCTTGGCTCCACCATGTCATGGGACATCACTCACCACAGAGAAAGGAGACATGGTACAAATCTGAGCTAGCGTGGGCTTCCTGTACAAGTCATTATGTGAATGGGTATATAATATAGGCATCAGTTTTTCAGAAATACAGACCCAGAAGCAGAATTACATTTAAAGAAACAAAATGGTTTCTGAAGTATTTTGTCATTCTATGCCCTCACTAACAATTCATGACAATGGTGGCTGTTCTACACTCTTGCCAACACTTGATATTGTCAGTCTTCAAAAATGTGCTTATTATTTATTTATCTATCCATCTATGTATAATATGCGTATCCTCTCTCTCTCTCTCTCTTTCTCTCTGTGTGCGTGCATGTTACATGCCACATGAGGAGTCAGAGGGCAACATGAAGAAGTCTTTTTTTTTCTCCAATCATATGGGTTTCAGGGATCGACCTCAGGTTCTCAGGCTGGGCAGCAAGTGCCCTTACCCACTGAGCCATCTTACTGACCCTTGTCAGTCTTTTAAATGTAACTCATTCTGGTAGGTGAATGACTTTTCTTTATGGGTAGCCATTGAGCTGAAACAATCTTTTTGAAAACGTAGTATCAGCTTCTCAAGGGTGGATGCACAAATAGTTTTACTAATTGTAGGTCCAGACTTGTTGGTCTATGCCACTGTTGGAATTGGCCAGAGCAAGGGCTGCACAGCCCAGAAACACCCAGCCACTTCACTGGGCAACTAGTGAAAGCCAGGTAGAAGGCCCGAGCCAGCAACCCCCACAGGGGCAGGTATGAGGGAGCAACCTCCGAGGGACCAGGCCCAAGCTAGAGACCTCTGCAGGTCTGGGCCTGAGCCAGGGATCTCCACAGGAGCAGGCAGACCCAAGCCAATTACCTCCACCAGAGCAGGCCTGAGTCAGTGACCTCCACAGAAGCAGGTACAAGGGAGCGACCTCTGAGGGAGCAGGCCTGAGCCAGTACCCTCTGCAGGACCAGGCCTGAGCCAGCAACCTCTGCAGGAGCAGGTATGAAGGAGCACCCTCCACAGGAGAAGGCCCAAACCAGGAACATCCACGGGAACAGGCCCGAGCCAGCAACCTGATGGAAGCAGGCCCAAACAACCTCCAGGATTGCAGAGTGATGCCCCAGGAGCACTGAGTGACCTCCAGGAACACAGAGTGACCTTTGGGGTGCCTGGAACCGTGGCCTTGACTGCACCATGAGGAGCAACCTTCTGAGCCTTGGATCCACTGGCACCTGGAAAACTGATCACCAGAGACACAGCCCCATCTACCCCAATCAGAGGAAAAGATGTGTAGACAAGGTAAGAACACACTCAACACCACAAAGAGCAACACAACACCACCAAAAACTAGTGGCTCTACAGCAGCAAGACTTGAATGCCCCAATACAGATGACAAAGAAGAAAATGACCTAAAAAGTAACTTTAGGATAATGTTTGAGGCCCTTAAAGAGGAAATGAAACATTCCCTCAAAGAAATGGGGGAAAAGACAAACAAAAAATTGGAAGAAATCAATAAATCCCTTAAAGAAAACAAAGGAAAAGCAATCAAATAGATGAACGAAACAATTTAAGACTTGAAAACTGAAAAAGAGACAATAAAAAAGCACAAACTGAGGGAATTCTGGAAACAGAAAATATGGGAAAATGTTCATGAACCACAAATGCAAGTATAAACAGCAGAATACAAGAGATGGAAGAGAGACTCTCAAGCACTGAATATACAATAGGGAAAATAGACTCATCGTCAAAGAAAACATTAAAACTAACAAAAGCTTAATACAAAATATCCAGGAAATATGGGACCTAAGAATAATAAGAATAGAAGAAGGAGAAGTCCAACTCAAAAGCACAGAAAATATATTCAACAATATCATAGAAGAAATCTTTCCCAACCTAAAGAAAGATATACCTATGAAGATACAAGAAGGTTACAGAACACCAAATAGACTGGATCATAAAAAAAGTCCCCTCACCACATAATAATCAAAACACTAAACATGCAAAATAAAGAAAGAAGTTAAGAAAGAGTATTAAGAACTGCAAAGGAAAAAGGCCAAGTAACTTATAAAGGCAAACTTATCAGAGTTACACCTGACTTCTCAATGGAAACAATGAAAGTCAAAGTCCCTGGTCAAGCATTATGCAGACATTAAGAGACCACAGATGTCAGACCAGCCTACTATACCCACCATAGATGAACAAAACAAGATAGTCTGTAACAGAACCAGATTTAATCAATACACAGCCATACACAAAAGTACTAGAAGGAAAACTCCAACCCAAGGAAGTTAGCTACATCCACAAAAACACAAGCAATATATGATCTCACAGCAGCAAATCCCAAAGAAGGGAAACACACACACAACAAAACACCACCAAGAAAAACTAAAATAACAGGAACTAGCAATCACTGGTCATTAATATCCCTTAATATAAATGGACTCAACTCACCCATAAAAAGACACAGGCTAACAGATTGGATACAAAAACAATCCATCCTTCTGCTACATACATGAAACACACCTCAACCTCAAAGACAGACATTGCTTCAGAGTAAAGGGTTGGGAAAAATTTTCCAAACAGATGGACCTAAGAAGCAAGCTGGTACAGCTATCCTAATATCTAACAAAATAGCCTTCAAACTAAAGTCAATCAAAAGAGACAAAGAAGAACATTTTATATTTGTCACAGGAAAAATTTATCAAGAGGAAATTTCAATACTGAACATCTGTGCCCCAAATACAAGGGTACCCTCATATATAAAAGAAACACTTCTAAAGCTTAAATCACACATTAAACCCTACACACTAACAGTGGGAGACTTTAACACTCCACTCTCACCACTGGACAGGTCTGTCAGACAGAAACTTAACAGAGAAGTAAGGGAACTAACAGATGTTATGACTCAATGGACTTAACAGACATCTATAGACTATTCCATCCAAACAGAAAAGAATATACCTTTTTCTTAGCACCCCATGGAACCTTCTCAAAAATTGACCACATACTAGGTAACAAAGCAAACCTCAACAGATACAAAAAAATTGGAATAACCCCATGTATCCTATCAGATCACCATGGCTTAAAATTAGAATTCAACAGCAACACTAATTTCAAAAAGCCCACAAACACATGGAAATTAAACAGTGTTCACCTGAATCACCAATGGGTCAAGGAAAAAATAAAGGAAGAAATTAAAGACTTCCTAAAATTCAGTGAAAATGACCACACAACATGCCCAAATTTATGGGACACAATGAAAGCAGTGTTAAGAGGAAAGCTCATAGCACTAAATACCTACATTAAAGAAGCTGGAAAAATCCCACACTAGTGAATTAACAGGGCACCTGAAAACTCTAGAATGAAAAGAAGCAAACTCACCCAGGAGAACTAGATGGTAGGAAATAATCAAATTGAGAGCTGAAATCCACAAAATAGAAACAAAGAAAATAATACAAAAAAATCAATGAGATCAAGAGTTGGTTCTTAGAGAAAATTAACAAAATAGACCAACCTTTATCCAAACTAATCAAAAGGCAGAAAGAGATTATCCAAATTAACAAAATCAGAAATGAAAAGGGGGACATAACAACAGACACAGAGGAAATCCAGAGAATTATCAGGCCATACTTTGAAAATCTGTACTCCACAAAATTGGAAAACTTAAAGGAAATGGGCAATTTTCTGGATAAATATTACTTACCAAAATTAAATCAAGACCAGATAAGCAAATTAAACCAACTTATAGCTGCTAAAGAAATAGAAACAGTCATCAAAAGTCTCCCAGCCAAAAGTGCCCAGGACCCAATTGTTTCAGCACAAAATTCTACAAGATTTTCAAGGAAGAACTAATATCAATACTCCTCAAATTGTTCCACACAATAGAAACAGCAGGAACATTGCCAAACTCTTTTTTTACAAGGCTACAATTACCCTGATACCCAAACCACAGAAAGACATTACTAAGAAAGAGAATTAAAGATCAATCTCACTCATGAACATTGATGCAAAAAAACTCAATAAAATACTGGCAAACTGTATCCAAGAACACATCAGAAAAGTCATCCACCATGACCAAGTAGGCTTCATTCCAAAGATGCAGGGATGGTTCAACATATAAAAATCTGTCAGTGTAATCCATAACATATGAAATGAAAAAAAACCCCACAAGATCATCTCATTAGATGTTGAAAAAGCCTTCAACAAAACACAACATCCCTTCATGATAAAGGTCTTAGAGAGATCAGGGATACAAGGAACATACCTAAACATAATAAAGACAATATACAGCAAGCCAACAGCCAACATCAAACAAAATGGAGAGAAACTCAAAGCGATTCCACTGGAATCAGGAACAAGACAAAGTTGTCCACTCTCCCCATATCTATTCAATATAGTATAATATATATGTGTTTTCTTTGAGTTTTTTGACTGTGAATGAGCCAAGTACAGAGAGACATTTCATTGTATGTGCTGCTAAGCTAAACCAACACATGTACTTTAAAGGTATCTTGACTTCAAAATTTGGGTCTAAGGATATGTTGGTTTGGAAAAGAGGGTCTACTTTTGTTTCTACAAAGGATGAGAACCTGTGGATTCCTTCCAGACTAATGTGGTTTGATGGACTGAGATCTCCCCAAAAGGTCTCCGTGAACCCCCAAAAGAAAATACTTCACCCAACCTTTGGGGTACCTGCTTCATGAAAAAGTCTGCCAGACATTCTGCAAGACACAGAAGAAGTTGACTGACAAGCTGTCAATTTAGGTGGAACTGTCCTTGAAATTTCATGCTTCATGGAAAAGTCTGCCAGTTACTGTGGGCCTATAGGTTAAATGTTACAGAAAACTTTGGGTGACTGTCCATGCAGTGAGATATCTTTGTCAATTCTAGAGTTTTGGGAGTTGTTTACAATGCATTTCCTGTTAACTTAGATAATATTATATCCTTCTGGAGTCTTTGATGGAGTTGAAAATAGGTAGTTATAGTTTTCCTTAGTTATAATAAAATATGAAGTAGATATAAATATTGTAACTGTAATTCTTGCTTGATACCTGTTTTGTTATATGTAATTTTACTATGTTAAAGTTAAAACTTTCCTTTTTATTTAGACAGAAAAGGGGAGGTGATTTGGGATTCCCCTCTGTATGTTGTAAATATGTTTTACTGCTATTGGTTAATAAAGAAGGTGCTTTTGGCCAATGGCTTAACAGAACATGGTCAAGCTGGAAAAGATACGTAGAGAGAGTAGGCAGAGTGAGAGAGACGCCGTGTAGCTGCCGCAGCAGACAGATGCTGGGTGCTGGACAGAAACTTACCGGTAGACCACAACCAAGTGGCAATACAGAGATTAATAGAAATGGGTTAATTTAAGATGTAAGAGCTAGCTAGTAATATGCTAGAATCATCAGCCAAGCAGTGTTGCAATTAATATAGTTTCAGTGTGATTAATTTGGGTCTGGGAAGCCGGGAAAGAAGAAGCAGTCTCTGATTACAAAGATTAATTTATAGATGTAGAATTAAAAGGCAAACAGGAGATGAACTTCCAAACATTGTCTTGTCTCTCTCCCTTTTCTCTTCTCTCTCCCTGGTTATGAGTTTCAATTTTCCAAATACCTTCTCCTGATGTGCTGTCTCCCCTCAGGATCAAAGTCATAGGGCAAACATATTGTGGAATAAAGCCTCCAAAACTGTGAGTCAAAAATAATTCATTTGCCTTTATAAGTTAATTATTTCATTATTTCATTATAGTGATGAAAAGCTAACACAGAAGTGTTACCATAGCATGAAAGCACTATTCTGATCCCTATGCCAACAATGTTCCAGAAAGGTGATCAACTTTTGAGATTTTCTGTTTCATGACAAACATGAATCTTTAAAAAAGACTGTATAATTGATGAAAAAAAACCATTCTTTAAAATTACAAAGTAACTTATTGGCCACACCTTGGTGTTACACACCCAGGTGTGTGATTCTATTTTTAAACGTTTGGATAAAGGCTGAGTTAGACATTGTGATGTGTACACTCTCCACTCTACATTATTTTCCAGGCAGTGGAGGATAACTGCTGGGTGAGAACTAAGGGGGACAGTGAGTGCCAGTAGGAAGTCTTCCTTGGAGTATTTACCTTAGTGATGAGTTGTTAGACCTTTTCCATTCTTCCTTCCTTCTTGGTGTTCATCTCCATCTTTGACTTGCATCTACTGACTCAGACTTCATCTCCTGTTTGTCTTGTTTTGAGGTGACTATTGGTTGGCCCATAAGACATGAGTAGGGTGACATAGCAACCAACGATTTAGTTGACAGTGGGAGGCTGTGCAGAACTTGCCTCTCTCTCTCCCTCCCTCCCCCTCTCTCTTTCTCTCTCCACCAGCAGAATGGAGCAGGATGAAGTTGATAGCCATAGCCTGCTCATGGGTCCCAGAGTCAGGAGACAATGAGTGCCACCCCACCCACAGTCTAACACTGCTTTTTTGGTTTTCCCGTTGCTATGACAAATCCTGACAGTGACAGTGTAGAGGAAGAGGGTTTATTTTAGCTCATGGTTTAAGATCCAGCCAGGCCATCATGGTGGGAAAGACGTGGTGGAAGCATGACGTGGCCCATTGTTCTGTGCCTGCAGCGGAGAGGCAGAGAGAAGAGTAATGTCGCTCACCAGTCTTCTTTCTTTCTCTGTTTTATTCCGTGTGGATCTCCATCCTATGGGATGGTGATGCGTATGTTCTCTTCCATCTGCAGTTAAACCTCTCGGGTTAACTTGAAAGACATGCTCAGAGGTGTGTCTTCTAGGTGATTCCAAATTCAGCCAACTTGACAATGAGGATTATCCATTGTACTTGCCAACTATAGATAGATATCTAGAAATGACAGCTCAGAGATGTAGAAACAAAAAATTTCTCTCCGTGACATTCTGAGGCAGAATTGTTTGGGAAAAAAAAGAGAAAGAACCACATCTATCTAAGATTACCTAGAGAATGATTTCCCGTGTTCATCCAGCGAGACACAGAGAAGCTGATGCAGTTATGGGTCAAGGGAACCCAAGACGGCTCATGTTAGCTCCAACCCTATTGTTTATTCACATGGTGTGAGATTTCAGAGGGAAGTCTGGAACACCGGGAGTGTATTGCAGGGCAGCAGACCCTGCAAGGAGCCTCTGGCAGGGTCAGGGTGAGAGAGTGGGCGTGAAGATACAGTTGGCGCTGAGGCCTGAATGAGGGACCCCAGGAAAAGTAGAGGTGTTAACGACACAAGGGAAGCCTGGACAGAAAAACCTGCTAGAGGGCTTGAGAGATGGCTCAGGTGTTTCAGAGTGCATAATGCTCTTGCAGAGGATGGGGAATTTGGTACCCATGTCAGATGACCCACAGTGACTCCAGCTCTAGGGAATCTGACGCCCTCTTCTGTTCCCCAAGAGTATTGCATTGATATGTACTCACTTTTGTCTCAACATAAGGCTTATAATTATAAACAAAATAAAATCTTTTAAAAAAACCTGCCTGAGAGAGGCCATATGGACAATAATCAGGAAACTGCACTGTTAGGGCTGACTAAGTTCTTAGGCAGATACATCCTGCAGCAGTACTCTCTCTCTCTCTCTCTCTCTCTCTCTCTCTTTCTCTCTCTCTTCCTCTCCCTCTTCCTGGCTGTGAGGTTTTGCTCTTTTGTGATGTTCTGTCTTTCCACAGACCTAGAGGAATGGAGCCAATTGACCACCGACTGAAATCTCCAAAACTCGGAGTCCAAGAGAACCTTCTCTTCTCCCTAAGTTTCCTCAGGAATTTCATGATAGTATTGAAAAGCAGACTAACACAGGGGTGTCACCACTGTACAAACACAGCTGTTCTGACTGCTGGACCTCATCTAGCCTCTGTGCCTCCTAGCCTCTATGGAAACATGCCCAAGTCTGTAAGGGCTTTGCCTAGGAATTGGGAGTCAATAGAAATAAATTTGAGGCACATATATTACATAATTGATGTAAAATGATACACATTTGCCAGTCAGCCTTTAAAAACCAGATTTGATGGCAGACAAACTTGTCTATTCAGAGAGGCCTCAAAACTAATAGACTGTTGGGTGATGGGTAGGGAGGCAGAGAGTGAATGGATGCTGACCGTTAGCTCAGTGAGAGAGTGGTCTCCAAACAGTGCTGGGGAGAAAGCAGCTGGCTTTCTAATGGAGTATAAAAAGAAGAAGATATTTACTACTTAAGAGCCTGCCAAAGAGTTTCCTGCTCTTCACACACATAGGCAGGATGTTTGTGTGTATCTGTGTGTGTGTCTGTGTGTGAGAGAGAGATCTGACACTGTGAAGAAACCACATGCCCAGTGGAAAATAGTGCCCCCTTTAAAACAAGCCAAAAGACTTTGGTGTGAGGCAGTGTGGTCTCACTCCTCTGTTTATAAAGAAGGCCTTTCATGCAGGCATGATGTATTGAGGATTTAAACCATCGAGATCCTTTACGCTAACAGACCGTTTATCTTGATTTTTCCAGATTTCCAGGTTGTCTTCCAGGCATACACCATCGACTCTCAAAGGAGCTATGGTATGGACAGCTACATTGCAAGTCCCTAAATCATGATGCTTCAGGCACTTGTCATCCTGGTACTTGAGTGGGGTCTCCCTCCGCTTCAGCCTTCCTTAGCAGCCCTGAGGCTCCATCACAAAGGCTCTCCCTCAGCATCCACGTGCCTCACCTCTGTTTCTAGTTTTCATTTCTATGCTGTGTGTGCATGTGCATGTTGGTACGTGTGTGCATGCACACGTGTGTGTGTGTGGAGGCCAGAGGAGAATCTTGAGTGGAAGTCTCCAGGCATTGCCCGTTTCATAAGATCTTTCTCTGAGACGGGGCCTCTCTTTGGCCTAACCAAGTAGGTTAGGCTGGCTTGCCAGCGACTGTCAGGGATCTTGTGTCCTCTGACTCCACATGGCTGGTATTTACAAGTGTGTGACGTCACTACAGCATTATTTTACACCGGTTCTGGGGAGTGAACTCAGGTCCCCGTGCTTGGAAGGCAGGGATGCCACTGACTGAGCCATCTCTCAGACTCCCTTTTCAGTGATTGCTTTAAACTTCAGATTTTATATTAAGGCAAAAGTGTTCTACATAGACTACATCCAAGGGTCCTTTCTTCAAAGAGTTTTTAGATGTTGGGAAGCTAGAGTTCTTTGTTTGCTCTTTATCCCTCTCTCTGTGGGTCCCCTACTATCACAGAGAAGAGAAAATAGTGTTACATCTTTCGATTTAAACAGCAGTAAGTTGAAGTGCGTTTAGAGAAGGCTTACAAGCTTTCCTGAAGGACACCTTAGGATGGCATCAAGTACCCTAATGGTGGGCTCGCTTCCCTGGGAGTGTGATGGAAGGGAGTATTTTCCTGGTGCCTCTAATAGTCTACCACGGAAGGTAGAACCACATGCTGGGATACACTTGATAGTCACAATTCTGGGGTCGTACCCTGACGCTAGAGTCTGAGCCTTTGTGGACTAGAGTCCAAAAGTCTGCATTTTGTTTTTGTGATTTTTTTTTGGTGAAGATGCATTTGATATACATGTATATGTGTGTTTACATGTGTATAAGTGTGCCTGCAGATGTGCACCTTTATGTGGGGGTTTTAGGATCTAGGTGCCTTCCTAGATTTCTCTCTTCTTTATATTTGTTGAAGGTTATTATTAGTGTGATTGTGATTGTGTGTGAGCATGTGTGCAAGTGTGTGTATGTGTGATTGTGTGTGATGGTACATACATGGAAGTCAGAGGATAACTTCCAGGGATTGGCTCTCTCCTTCCACCTTGGGATCTGGGGGTTGAACTCAGCTTGCTAATCTTGTGCAGCAATGGCTTTTTACCTGCGGAGTCATGTCTCCTGCCCTCTCCTTTCTGTTTACTGAGGCAGGGCCTCTTGCTGAAGCTGGAGTTCTCTGGTTCTTGGTTAGTGTAGCACCAGGGAGTTCCCGATTTGGTTAGTGTAGTTAGCTCCAGGGAGCTCCCGACTATGCTAGTGTAGTAAGTGCCAGGGATCCCCTCTGTATCTGTTCTGGGATGACAGACCAAGGACCCTGCCCAGTGTTTGTCTAGGTTCTTTGGATCCCAACTCTGGAAGGTTCTAATGATTGTATGGCACCTGTTCTATTCAATGAGCCGTCTTTCCTTTCTTTCTTTCTTTCTTTGTTTCTTTTTTTTTCAAAGAAGGAAATAAAACTGTCTTTATTTACAGACCACATTGTCACTTGCCACTTAGCTATAAAATGTACAGTTTACCACAAACCTCCCAAAACAAACAAATGGCTTATCCAATGTTTGGTATAGAAGACCATTGTACAAAAATCAATTATTTTTATATGTCAGAAATGAGTCAGAGATCAGAATTAAACAATAGTATTTGCTATAACATTGAAAAATGTGAATCAGGTTTGGGGTGTGGCTCAATGATAGAGTTCTGGCCTAGCATGTGGAAGGCCCTGGTTTAATTCCTTGTTTGTGAATCTTAGCTGAGCATGGTCGCACATGTCTGTAGTCCTGTCTAGCAGAGAGGCTGAGGCAGGTGGAACACTTGCACTCTGGAGTTTCAGGACAACTTGAGCAAGAAGATAAGACTGTGTCTCCTGAGGAAACATCTGGCAAAGGCTGTGTTAGGCCTGTAGTAGTGCTCAGGCAACAAATGCAGAGACAGACTGTGACATTACTGAACGAAACTTAAAAGGACCGCGTAATTGATTATCAGCCAAACAATCTATGGATTCAGTTTGAAATCCTAGTCAAATTCCCAGAAGCCTTTCCTTTTTGAGAAGTTGACACGTGATTCTGGAATTCATAACATCAAGAGCCAAGACAGCCTGGTACCAGAGTGGCTAGTTGGTGAAGGCAACAAACCTAGGTGAAAGTAACCATTTACTAGGGCAGCATAAGAAGAGAGTAACCTAGAAAAGAGGGCTGCCCACCCATGAGTCTGTTCATTTCCCCCCAAGAAACAGTTCCGGCTGACAGCTAGGTAGATCAGGACAGGTGTGGAGAACTGTCTCAATGCCAAGGCACCCTGATAGGATACAGTCTAGAGTTGGGAACCTGGAGGAGAGAGAAGGAGAAGGGCTAATGAGCCATCTTTCCAGCCTACGTTTTAGCACACAGCCTAGCAGATCTCACGGTTTACAGAGCATATTCTAAATAAAAGCCTACGTCACCTGTCACGAAGCTCTTCTGGCTCAGAGTCGAGGCCTGGAAGCAGGAAAGAGATTCCTGACTCTTCTGAAAGTCTCTGAAAGCTGCGCCTACTGTGAACAAGGACACCCTGGAAAAGATGAGCAAGCCAAGACGTAGGAAATACACAGGTGCCATGTGCCTAGTCAGATATTGCAACTGTCTGTTCAGATATTGCAACTATCTGGTCAGGGACTATGAAGCCAAAGCATTGTGTAGGATTTTTCATTTTTTTTCTGTTCATCAGTCTTTAAAAGTTTACTTTTCCCAGCCATATTCCAGGTACCCTGCTAAGCACATCCTGCAAAACCTTCTGTCAGAGATTCAAAATGAAGTCCCAAATTGTTCCCAAATGGGCACTCCAGTAAAGTCACCAGGAAAATGAAGTCAATTCTTTCCCTTTCTCTGCAGGTACGTTTGTGCCATTCATGCTTATGTGGGGTAAAGAATTTGGCTCGTGTTTTCCCAGCACATGTCTATAATTCATTCACTTTATTAATTCATGCATCTGCTTATTCATTCACTAAATACCCACCCATTCATTCACTTACTGCCTTATTCATTTGGTGATGATCTGTTGTAGGCCTGCTACGTCCCAGTCTAGGAACAAGATAGCAGGGACTCAGTGATGAACTCCACAAAGTTCTTAGCCGCCTGTGGCTTTTATTTCACACTAGACAATGCTCTTATATGCTTTGTTCACTCAGTAAATGCTGCTTGCTAGCTTACTCTGCCATAGAGATCAAGCAGTTCAACAGAGCCCATGTGAGAGCCTGTAGCCTGGATGCAAGCTTCCTCCCTTTGTCTTCTTCAGCAAAGGGATCTTCTCAGGTATTTGAAGCATTCATACAAAAATCTGGGGGAGATGACTTCAAATTGTGAACTCTTATGTAACATGTCTATCAATACAAGGTGCTAAGTCTTCAGCTGTGGATTCAGATGGGCGGGAAAGCTCCCTTCAAAGCGAACTTTCCCCAGGGTTGGGGTACTCTGCAAAGAGGCCCTAGTAATGCAGTGTTTACTTACTGCAAACAGCTGCCCAGATGAGCAACTGTCTGGGAGGGCTTCTGCCTTCTCTATATTTAGGACACCCTTTTTGTAACACTATATTCATATTGAGGGATATTAACACGTGTCATCTTCTGAAAGACAAAAAAGCAAAACAGGGAGACAATGGATTTATGAGCTACGAGCCGTTGCCAAATACCTAAGTTCCCCTATTTGGTTCACTCTGTGTAGTCATGTCACTACATGTGGGAAACTTCCCAACAACAACATCGACAAGAACCCACGTTGTTTGCTGGCCCTGTGGGTGGGTGGAAGCATTACGTGAATCCTCATTGTCCTCTCTCCACTCCTTGTTGAATTTTGCTGCCATCCCTTGTGAAGAGGAGAATAAAAAGCAAAAAGTAGCTTACAAGGTGAAATTTTTGTTGTTGGATCTACCCTTGTAGAATATTCATGCTTCTGAGAAAGCATTTATTATTGGGGGCAGGCTATAGGAACAAGGGACATTTTCAGAATATTCACTAAATTAACAAAGTACTAAAGTAGTGAATGAAGGAGCGCTGGCCATAGAAACTGACTTTGCTGGGCTTGAGTCTCCCAGCAGCTTTAAGGTCCGTCATTAAGCAGGTTATTGCCCAGAGGACCCGGACAGCGATTGATCCTTTGAGGATTCAGTGGTGATGGTATGGGATTCCTTAGAGTGTCCTTGCCCTTGTGTAGGTGGGCTAGCAAATCTCTCCCTGTTCCTACTTTTCACATGAGCATGGCAGTGGGCTCTGGAGGGCTCAGGATGGTTTGCAGAAGACACCCTGGGGTTGGCAGTTTGTTGGACTTCTGATGGGACAAGTGCCCAGGTAGAGGTGACATTATCAGCATTTGCCCCGGAGGGAGAAGACATTTGGCCATGTTGATGGGGTCAATAGAGGATCATGAAGACTTTCCCTCTCTGCACAGAGCAAGAACCTTCCTGGAGGTTCCACTGCCTACTTTTTAAAGCTAACTTGACACCAGCTAGAGTCACGTGGGAAGAAGGAATCTCTTTTTGTTTACTGTGTCTCACTACGTAGCTCTGGTGGCCTGGAGTTCACTCTGTAGGCCTCAGACTCTCAGAGACCCCCCTAAATGATGGGGTTAAAGGCTTGTACCACCCCACCATACCCTGCAAGAAGGGATCTTACTTGAGAAAGTGCCTCCAGAGGATTGACCTTTAGGAGAGTGTGCAGGACATTTTCTTGATTGATATTTGAGGAAGGGCCAGCTCACTGTGGGTGGTCCTGCCCCTGAGCAGGTGGCGCTGGGTAGACTGAGAAAGCAGACTGAACAAGCTATGGAAGGCAATCTAGTAAGCAGCTCCCCTCCATGGCTTCTGTTTCAGCTCCTGCCTTCAAGTTCCTGCCTTGAGTTCCTGCCCTGATTTCCCTGAGTGGTGGACTGTGGTGTGGAGCTGTGCTATGGAGCTGTGCTGTGGAGCTGAAATAGACCCCTTCCTCCCCAAGTTGATTTTGTTTATGGCGATTTTATCACAGCAATGGAAACCCTAAGCCGAGGATGAGATGAACTGATGTTTAGTAAATGAGCCTGGGCAGGTGATGTACACAGTGAAAGTGGTGGTTGATGGCCGCCTGTCTAGGAACCCCTTAGCTCATTCAGATTGGCACCTGTCATGTGCAGCAAATGGTAGTCATCTTTGCTTGTGTAATTACTTAGAGGTAATTGCAAAGGAAGGCTGATTCTAGGTGTTATAAAGAACAGGCAGTGAGTTCAGTCATTAGGGAGCAGACCCTGTATCTTTCCTCTTCTAGGTGACTGTTATAGTTCTAGCTCACAAGGGACCACACGCTTCAGGGCAGCTCCTCAGTGGCTCTCCCACTACTCACCATGTGGGTTCAGGGCATTGCTTTATGTTTGCACTTTGGCCTCTTGCCTGCTTCAGCTCTTTGGTTTACTTATTTTCATTCACCTTATCTCTAGCTAGGGATGCTTTGGAGTTGATTTCTGTGGATTCACAGAGGCCTATGCTAAATTCTTAGTAGTTTTGCAAGCCAGTTATTGCATACATTATAAAAATTAACTACGTGAACACACTTAAGTAAACTTCATCTTACGCGTAGAATGCTAAGAATTCATCACCAGCTGCCTAGTTTATGACATTACTACTCTACAGGCCACTGAGCGTGCAGAGATCTCCCGTGACTCTAAGAGGAAGTGGGATGCAGTTGTATTCTGCTGTGTCTCTTTTTCTCGGTTCTGCATTTCATGCCACCCTGTGTAAGTTTGAAATCAGACACGGTTGTAGCATGAATACCATGTAAGTTGGTAAACACTGCGAATGGGAACCCCCTCCCTCCCTTGGAGTTCCTGCTGTTAATGTTTACCGGCATACCACTGTTTATGGTTCTCAGGGTTTCTCAATCTTAGCATTGCTGACATTCTTAGTCAAATAACAGTTTGTTATTTGGGACTGTTTTGTGCCGGGTAGATTACTGAGTGGCATCTCTTGCCACCACCCACTGGACGTCCATCAGACACCCTCCTTACTGTGACAGCTAAAAACATCTTCTATGCGCCAAATATTCCCAGGGAGAAGATTACCCCCAGTTAAGAAACATCGACTTTGAGGACATGGTCCTTCAGTGTAGATAGTTTGCCTTTCTCCCTTTATTAGACTTTAGCAGGCATTTGATAAATATTGGCCAGTGTCCACTGCATATGGAGATGCAATGAAACCATGGACCGGCTTTGCAGATGCTCCTTCTTCCTGGAGCCAACCATGGCAGCATCTTTGTGTTCTGCAGCATCACCATCCTCAACAAGTCAGGCTACGTCACCTTCACATCTTTGCTGAAAAAATAATTCAGTGACTGCTAAATTTCTACGCTTTGAGTACTGTAAAGAATTTTATAATGAGTACTGCGTCACATCCCCCCCCGCCCCCCCAAGGTTCCTTCCTTTATGCTGGCTCTGGCTTTTCCAGAATTCCTTTGGGGATTTAACTGCCAGGTTGGTGAATTCCCATGCCATGACCACCACAGTGACACATGCCTCTGCAGGAGGACATTAGTGTGAACTTCGTCCTGAAGGTCCTGATCTCCAGCCACGTTTTCCATTTCGTATCTATTCTGGCAGTCCCTGTAGTGGCCGCCTCTTGGAGCATCATTCAGTCAGAGCTGTCCATGGCGCTCACAGCACACTCATCAGGGGGTTCGGATGTGACGCCTCACTGCGGGACCATACCAGCCACTATTGAATCTGGCAATTTAAATGAGGCCCTTGCCATCCTGGATCTATAGGTCCTGGCATCTTATCCAGGGGAAAATGCTGGACCAACCACAGTTCCCAGGTTTTCATTTGAGTGCTCAGATTGCAAGCGTGTGGACCTTGGGAAGGTGGGAGAGGGCTTGACCACGGTGAGGTCCATGGAGCACTTCTGAGATGGTCAGGCCAACAAGATCACCATCAATGCCCAAAGACAATTCTAATCATATGTCTGTGAGTTATCCCAAGCATCAGACCAACTTGGGGATGCTGAGTGTCCTGCTTGCAGCAGCTGGTGTTGTGTGTTCTCTCTGCGGGTCTGAAAACTGCATTTTCCTGTTGTGGAATATAGTTTAAGATGTGTTACCATTCATTTGTGCTGTTTAATATTTGCTTAATGATGCAAAGATATGTCACATTTGTTTATATTTGTTTAACTCTATAATGCTGTGTTACTTTGTCTAAAACACCTGGTGGGTCTAATAAGAGCTGAATGGCCGATAGCTAGGCAGGAGAGAGAAATAGGTGGGGCTGGTGGGCAGAGACAATACATGAGGGAGGGAGAGAATGTGGAGTAAGAAGAGGAGAAGGAGAGGAGGATACCAGGAGTCAGTCACCCAGGCACACAGCCAGTCATGGAGTAGGAAGGAAAGAAAGATATATAGAAGAAAGGTAAAAAGCTCAGAGCAAAATGTAGTTAAAGAGAAACAGGATAACTTAAGTTAGAAAAGCTGGCTAGAAACACACCAACCTTAGGCCGGGCATTCATAAGTAAGAATAAATCTCTGTATATTTATTTGGGAGCTGGGTGGTGGGTCCCCAAAGAGTAAAAAAACAAAAACAAAAACCACTACATTTTCCTATGTTCCTTCAGGTGGAATTGGGTTTCTAGCTATAATTATGATTTTGAGATGAAGACTAAATAAAATAAAACCATTGTCTAAAGATGGTAATTTATTGAATTTCCACAAGTCCTAGAATATATACTAATGTGCTCAGATAATAATCTTTATTAATTATATTATGATTAATAGCAGGATTATGCAATAATGATCCTGGGTTAAATGTGCACACTCACCCTTCAGGTGATTTCTGTCTCTTGGGCACAGGCAGCTGCCAAGAGGTGTGCCTCTCAGCGGATCACCAAGAAGTCCAGGATGGCAAGGACCATATTTAAATTGCCAGATTCAGTGTAGTGGCTGGCAGGGCTCCTCAGTGAGGCGTCACATCCGAACCCACTGATGGGTGTGCCGTGAGCGGCATGGGCATCTCTGGCTGAATAATGCTTCCAGAGGCGGCCATTCCGGGGACTCCCAGAGTATATACGAAATGGAAAACATGGCCAGAGAGCACACACGGAAGGCTGAGGTCCCTGGCCATGCCGGAGAGCATCCAGAAAATGTGGCTCAGCCATAGACTTCAGCATTGAAGGCTTCCTAGATAGAAGGTAGAAACTAAAGCATTGACTACTCTAGGGACCTGTGGATGGGACATGCAGACCAAGGCCCTCTCTCTCTTCTGCCACCGTGAAACCAACTCTTCCACAGGAGTTGTCTTGGGGAAGTAGGAGAGGACACCTGAAGAGCGAAGACTCTAGAGAGCTGTTCTATATTGTTATTCAGGCTGTCTGTTGCTGAGACAAACGGACAAAAGAAATCATTTAAAAGGAGGGAGAATTCCTTTTGCTTCATGGAATCAGAACTCATGGTTCATGGGCTTCTGGTTTCATTGCTCTTGAGCCCGTAGGAGGCAGAACATCATAGCTGAAAGGTGTCGAGCCAAGTTGTTCACTTCATGGTGTTTGGAAAAGGGGGAGAGGAGAGAGATAGAGGAAGAGAATGAAAGAGGAGAGGAGAGGGAGACATACAAACAGACCTAGTCAAGACAGCCCCCCCCCAAAGCAAGGATGTCTTCTCAGGAACCTACCTCCTTCAAGTTGGTTCCACGTCTGAAAACCTCCATCTCCTCTCAGTAGCCAATGAATCCATCAGTGGATATTCCATTGATTAGCCTAGAACCATCATGATCCAATAACTTCAGTGAGTGGATCCAGTATCTGGGGACCAAGAGAGAAGAATGAAGTTATGTTGTTTGCAGGAAAATGTATGCAACTGGAGACAGTCATATTAGGGAAATCAAAGCAGCTTCAGGAAGACAAATGCTATATGTTTTCTTTCATTCCTAGACTTTATATACATACATAAAATCATTTATGTATATGTGGCATAAAAAGAGAAACACCCCCCCCTTAGGAAACAAAGAGCACTAACAAGAGCAGAGATCACCGAGAAAGGGGAGACTAGAGGGCACGGGCATATGCTTGCCATATATTGTATTGTATGAAAATGTCCTTACACAGCAGTGCCAGGTACAATGTATACACATAAATGAAAAATAATAAAGTTTCACACACACTTTCTATAGTAAAAAAAAGTACTGGTTTGGATGGCACTTGGCTTTCCTTGATCATTTCCATTGTCAAAGGGAAAGGGCTGGATTCATTTTAGAAAACGCTATGCATTTACCTTCCACCGACCTTGTCCTCCCAAGGCCTTTGCAGTCTGTTTGCTGAGTTCTTTCTGGTGCTTCCCTTTTGCTCTGTTTTCTTTTGCTTTCTGATGCTCTAAAACCCATTCCATCTTACAAAGCTGTCTGATTTGCAAATCCAACAGGACCACCCATGTTTAAACTGTTAGCTTCAGGGTCGTTCAGTGGTCTGATTCAAATATATAGTAAGCCGATGGCGAGACACTTTTACTTCTCTTGCATGATGTCCAGAGAACAAACCCTCGACGTTGTCATTTTTGTGACGTGTAATGTGGCAGTGTGAGTGGTCACGGAAACATGAGCTTTATAACTGTGTCTGTGGCTCAATTAAATAGTCACAGGTGAGTAGCAAATGTGATTCTGTCCTAGGAAGGATCTCACAGACAGCCTGAACAGTTAAGATTTGGTGCATAATTGAATGAGCATCATCTGACGTTAGTGCCATAGACCAATGGGACAATAGCTAATAGGTGAATAAAAGCGGCCGTTTCTGATTCAGGATTTCCTCCAGATCCTCTGACTGGGCCTGTTCACCTGACTTCTTGGCAAGAGGCTTTTTCCTGGCCAGACTGATCTTGACATAAAAGAGTTAATTATATCAATTGGCATTGGAGGGTCTGGGGTGGCAGGAGGCTCTAGAGCAGAGATTCTCGACCTGTGAGTCTCTCACGTCCCCTTTGTGGGGTCAAACGACCCTTTCACCTAGGTCAGCTAAGGCCATTGGAAAACACAGATATTTCCATTACCATTCATAACAGTAGCAAAATTACAGTTATGAAATAGCAATAAAAATAACTTTATGGCTGGGGTCACCACAACATGAGGAAGTATATTAAAGGGTCGCAGCATTTGGAAGGTTGAGAAGCGCTGATCTGGAGAGAGGGCAGCCACAGTTATGGGCTCTTATTCCAAGGATCCTGAACAGCTGGTTAGAGAGCTGTTGGTGGAGGGGACCGTCCTGCCAGAAGTCTCTGCAGGAAAAGATGGGGAAGCAGTGACAGCTCCCAGAGCAGACTGATGCTTCCTATGGGTTTTCCGTGAGAGTATTTGTTTAGATATGATGTTTATTATATAAATCCAGTCTTCACGGTCATTTCACTCTCTGCTTGCAATTCAGAAGACATTTCCCATGCAAAAGAAAATAAGCTACATGTTCTTTGTGTAACTAAAGGCAGAGTAAGTAAAAATGGAACCGTCTAGTATTGTCTTTGCCCCGCATCTTCCCACTGATGCACATATGTATACATGCATGCAGATCATGAGGCTTTTCCTGCTGCTACCTCCCCTCAAAAATCCATAGCTCCCACCCCCAAAATGAGAAATGCCAACATTCATGAGGATTTCAAAGGGGACATGAAGTGGTTGTCACTACAGAGCAGACAGCTTTCTACCCGAGATCATCATCACTTCTACGATGTGTCTCTTTGTACACAAATAATTAGTTTCTCACTGTAATGTATCTACTATTTCCCTTTCTTGCAGTACATTAAATAATGTGGTGTCTTACCCTGGTAGTTGCTTATATTTGCTCCTTGCATTCTTCTCCCTACTCTCTTCCATTGCTGCTAGAGGCTTCCTCACTGAGGCAGCAGAGCTGACTGGCTCATAGCACTGATTCCAGATTGGACCATTATTCATCAGCTCCTCCGGTTAAGTGGCAGGTGACCTTGGTTAAGGTAATAAAGTTGGTCTGGATCTTTGTTTCCTCATTTGTACAATAGTGATCAAAGACTACATAGAATTACCGTAAGAATTAATCAGGTTAATAGACGGAGACTGGAGCCGCGCGAGACTGGAGAATGCTTACAGATAGTAGATCTTTTAGTCAGTAGTGCTTTCGTTCCTTTATCGCTTTTCTGGTTGTGGAGATAAAATGCCTGACAAAGGCAATTTAAGGGGGAGGGTTTATTTTGTTGCCTTGCTTGAGGGTGCAGACTGTCGTGGTGGGGGAGGCATGGGAGCAGGGGTGGGAAACAGCTGTTGGAGTTGTGTCTGAGGTCAGGAAGCGAAGAGATGAGTGTTGTTCCTCCGCTCGCTATTTCCCTTTGGCTTGCTCTGGGACTTCAGCCTAGGGGATGGTGTTGCCTACATCAGGGTGGATCTTCTCATTTCAGGTGAACCTCTCTGGAAACTCACAACACGCCCAGAAGTGTGTCTCCCAGGTGACTCCAAACCTCATCAAGTTGGCAGTGGTGATTAAACAGGACAGTCTTGCCAACAGTGGCCTACCTTCCCGTTATCCATGGAATTCTTTCTCTCCTATTTTTTTGAAGACTAGCTCAATGGCCGCTGTTTGACACCTGAATGCACCTTTGAGATCACACCTATCCTAACCCTGTGACTTACCTAAATATTTACTTCAAATACATTCTCTCTTTGAGGAATGCTGGCAAGTAGTCATTGCTATATATGTTGATATATTTTTGTCATTATTTCAGAGGTGCCCTTGATGGATGTGAGAGATAGTGAGGGAAGAGCAGATGGGACAGGACTGGTTTGTTGGAGACTTTAGGGGAAGAGCATGGGAAAAATAGATTGGAGCCTGAGGACCATTTAAAGGACAAATAAGATGCTTTTCTCACCCATGCCCTAGGGACACTTGTGTTTGGACAGCAGTCTTCTGTGCCACGGATGCCCTGCTATGCCAATCAGTCTATTAAGATTTTCCCAGTCTCTTTCCACAGATGAAATATACACATAAGCAATGCTTCTTCCACATATGAAGCTGGCCTGAGGGACAATGAGTGGATGTGACTGGGAGAATATGTGGGCTCGGGTGAAAGGTAGAGATTCCAGAAACAATATTTCAGATGAAAACCCACAGCGAAAGCTAGACAAGAACCAAGATGTATTCAGTGTGTAGGGTCTAAGTGCAGGGGAAAGCTTCTTCTGGAAAGATCAGCACCTTTAGATCCAGAAAGCAAACACCCCTGAGGGAGAGTGTGGGATGCTCTACGATGACCCCCAGCGGGTGGTGCCCCAACGTTAGTTCATGCTGCAGTGGATCTTTGGAAGGCCAGAGGAAGCCAGGTGGTTCCTCACAGCGGTGCAGTGTGACCCAGCTTTACCCACGGTGTTGTTGGGTGGAGGCACTGACTTCTGCTCCTCAGAGTTTACCCAGCATGTTAGATGCTTTTCTGTTGCCATAAAACACCACGACCCAAAGTAATTCAAGATAGAAAGGGTGTCTTTTGGCTGGTCGTTCCAAAGGAATGAGTCCATCATGATGCAGGGGCATGGCAACCTTGGACAGGTAGGACAACAGGACCAGGAAGCTAAGCATTGTAAATTTTAAGCATGAACCCAAGAGAGAAATGAAAGTTCTGGGGTGGTTGTGAACTCTCAAAGATCCCCTCCAGTGATATACTTCCTCCAGCAAAGCCACACCTTCTAAAATATTCCCAAATAAAACCACTAATGGGACTAAATATTCAAAACTAGGTCTGAGCCTATGGGGACATTTCTCATTTAAACCACCACACACAGTTAGACATGGAAGCCCAAGCCTTTAATCTTAGTATTCAAGAGGCAGAAGATGGTGGCTCTCTGTGAGTTCAAGGCTAGGCTGGATTACACAGTATGTTCCAGGCCATCTTGGGCTACATAAAGTGAGATCAAAAACAAAATAAGACAAAACAATAAACCACAACACACACACACGCACACACACACACACACACACACACACACACACACACACACACACACGCACATATGCACCATTTGTTTATCTACATTACAAAGAGCAAGGTGTCGTCATGCTGGGAGAGTTCCAGAAGTGGTGTAGCAAACACTGTGACATGCGGTATTCCCCTTAGCCATATGAGTTCCTTAGCTTTGCCATGTTGGGCTTAGATGGAATCATTCTGACATCTCCACTCCCACCTGTTGCCCCTTGAAAATATATGATCATGAAACTACATTGCACCACAGACTTCCGTCTCACAGACTTGCTCCTGCCGGCACAGGAGGGACAAGTTGCTTGTTGTTCAAAGAAAAAATCGTGGAAAGCATCATGCATGCCTCTTCTCCACCCTCAGCAGCTGCTCTGGGTCTCCTCATTGCATCTCAGGCCAGTTCCGAAATGATCTAAGGGGATGATGTATGTAAGAAGCCATCTTTGCAGGAGAAAGCTTGAAATGACAAGGCCATGTGCGGTCAGAACTAAGAAAGTCCTCCCTGGTCTGCATTGAAAATACAGCCTGTATGGTCAGGCTGTGGAAGCTTTGTAGGGTACACAGAACTGAGAAGGAACATGAACTGACTCTGGGAGAGAAAACTTTAAGAAAATAGCACAAGGAGCTGAAATCAGCAATTAATAAAGTACTCAATTTCCACCCTCCCCACGTAGAAAAAAAGCATGGCATGGTGGTGAGTGCTTGTAATCACAGTACTTGAGAGATCAGGCAGGAGGATTCCCATGAGTTCAATGCCAGTTGACCCTGTCTTAAGAGAAAGAGATAAAAGATGAAACTTCTTACTTTGAACAATTAATAGTCCCTAGCAAAGAGAGAGAGAGAGAGAGAGAGAGAGAGAGAGAGAGAGAGAGAGAGAGAGAGAGAGGGAGAGAGCATGCAGTTTGAATGTACCCAGGTTATCCAACCAAAGGGAAAACTTAGTGGGGGGCTATTTCTAGAAGCAGAGGTCCTTGCATGGGAAGTTCTGGGGTGATGAGGGCTGCCGCACTAGCAGGCCAGCATACTTCACATATCAGTCCCTTTGGTGCATCTGCTTTTATCAAGGGATGATGTGAAAGCAGTGCTTTGAAGCAAAGTCCTTAAGACTTTACTAACATAAAAGATGACTTGGTGATTTGATGTGGGATAAGCCACTTCACCTAGGTTAGTTTTTCAGAGTAAAAGGTGCCAGCTCCTGAGGATATTCGACCTCACCGAAGTTTGTCACAGCCTCGTTTTTCTCATACTGTCCTCTGCCACCATACATCTGGTCCCCTGGAGCCATGTGGACCAGCTTGTGCATGTCCCCTTTCAGGCCTGTTTCTTCTCAGAGGTCAAATCACTGGCATTGCAAGGCTTTCTGGGTAATATGTGTCTTGTAAGACGCTCCAGAGTCTTTTTTTTTAAATTTATTTATTATGTATATAGTGTTCTGGGCACCAGATCTCACCATAGATGGGTGTGAGCCATCATGTGGTTGCTGGGAATTGAACCCAGGACCTCCGGAACTGCAGTCAGTTCTCTTAACCCCTAAGCCATCTCTCCAGCCCAGCTCCAGAGTCTTAATCTAAATGAGGGTCAGGCCTGAGTCAGGCTAATGGGAAAGTGTTTTGTGTTGTGGGGACTTGGAACATCGCTCCTTGGGACTCTTCATACTCAGTGCTGGCCAGACTACACAGTCCACCAAGGAGAGGCCTCAACGGAGCTGAAAAAAAGAAAGCCTGTCTTTTTCAACATGGGTTTTGAACTTGGCTCTCTGATTTTTTTTTGCCCTCGATGAGGAAAGGAAGTAATAACAGCTTTGTGCTCTGAGGACTGGTCCCATTAGCCTTCACACGCATTGGGAGCCTGAAGGGAAAACTGAGGAGGAAATGAAGTGTTCTCATCACACTTGGCCTTGGGGCCAACATCTGAGACTTCCAGAGCTTAGCATGCACTTTTGCACATGCGTCAAGCCAGGACCAAGAGATGTCAAGACGCGAGTGTGTTGGTCATTGGAAACAGCAGATTCCAAACAGCTGCCTCACTAACAATTCCTTTAGAGGACTCATTTCTGCCAGCTACTTGTCTCTGTCATCTGATCCTGCCTGGCTCTGCAGCACAGATGTAAAACACAAAGACAGCATGCCATTGGATTTCATTTCTAAAAGTGGATCATATACAATTTACCATGGGATATTTAAAATATGAATGCCCTCATCCCCACAGGCACCCGTAGCTTCCTGTAGCAACAGCTCCAGGCAGTGGACTGCAAGTTCCTCCTGGCCCTAAAACCTTTACACCTGACTGGAGTTTGCAGCTGACTGGAGTTTGCAGCTGACTGAAGGGCAACAACTTGCAGGTGCTTGGTTTAGCTCATTTCAGAGTTGCTTGGGATTGGGGGTTAATCTTATCCCATTTATACTAGAAAACCTGATTTATTCATCAGGATATCTTACTGCTTCAGAAGCTCCAGAAGTCAGGACATATAGCTTGGGCTAAACACATAGGAGATTTTTGTTTTGAAAATAATCTTGTACCTTTATTGAGGTACAATCATGAAGTGTCAACCACATACATTTCAAACATTCTACTACATGGCTTTGGTAGATGTCAACACCCAGGGCACCAGTACCACGGTCAAGATAGTGACCACACCCACCAGTCTCAGGAATTCTTAGGAACCTACATCAGTCACTCCACCTCCTCTCGCCATTCCACTGGTTCATTTCTGTCACTAAAGGTGACACATATGTTCTGTAGCTTTTGGTCTGTTTATTTTCATTGAGCATATGACTACCTGGAAACTCACTGATATATTAATAGGTTTTTTTTCTGCTGCTGAATAGTATTCCATTGTATGAATTCCAACAGGCACTTACTGTTTCTTCACAGACTTGAAAATTAATCCTTAAAGACATAATTGGGAAGAAGAGATGAGACAATGGGTTCCACTCTATTCCAAGAGAGTAGTTTCACTCAGGAAACCAGAATATAATTGGGAGGTCAGTAGGCATGGGGGATGTCTTTCTTTTTTCTGATATCTGTTACAGGTCTTTTTCATAAGTGATCTCTGGAGTAAAGATTCTATTTGCCAGCCTTCTGTGAAGTTATGTGTGGCCACGAGACTGAGTTGTGATCGTCACAATGGGAGCTGAAGGAGCGTGTGAAATTTTTTAGAAGTCTCCTTGAAGGAGGCAGGATTTGCTCCTCTTCATATTCCTGCTGTCTGGCATGCAGCCTTAACATCTGGTGACCAAGCAGCCATTTTGGACCAGAAAGGACCTCAAGAATGGGAAGCACTCATGGCAGAGAAATAATAAAGAACAGGCCTGTGTTTCTGATATTGTAGAGTGCCACCCCAGACCTGAGCTAATGACTTCCAGACTTGGTGACTGTGGGAGATAAATAACATTCTCTTGTTTACTTTCTTCTCTTTGAAAGGACTCCTCTTTGGTGCCTTTCTCTTTCTTGCCACAGAACAGTTCTGAGGGGACAGAGATGAGGTGAGAGCAAGTTAGAATGGAAAAGACAGAGCAAGCTAGAGTGAGAAGCATCGCTGTGTTGGCGAGAGACACTTGCATCTGTGGCGTGGTACAACATCTAGCTCTATAAAGGGGAGACCTGACCCAAAGTGTGGTATTAGCGGGTGGAATCGATTTTTGTGAGCTCAGAAGAATAATTTTTTTATTTATTATTTTTATTTTATTAAATCTAGTCATAGAAATTACTTCCATGATTGGACACTATCTGGTGTCTCGATTTGTGTTTACGTTTTGTCATGTTCAAACCAGGGTAAGTGTACTTAATTCTTCAAACATTATTTCTTTAGGGTGAAGATACTTGGAGTCCTTTATCCTAGGTTTGTGAAACTTAGAGTACTTTGCCAACTTCCGTCGTTATCCTGCTGCATAGAACACCAGAATGTCTCATAGATATATGGTCCCAACTGGCATGTCCTTCTCGAAGGCTACCTGCCATTAAGTTCTCCCTGGCCCCCACCACTGTTATACTCTCAACTTTCATGAGGTCAACTTATCTAGATTCCACAAATGAGTGAGATCATGTGACACTTTGATGATCTCCAGTTCCAACCATATTGCCACAAGTAGCAAGACATGACCTGATTTTTATCACTGAATAGTAGTTCATCCTACAGAATACTAAGCGTTCTGAACATACCTATGTTTTCTTTATTCACTCATGAGTTGATGAAAACTTAAGCTGTTCCCAAAATTTGACTGTGGAGTGACAGATCATTTCTAATAGCTTGTTTCCACCCGTGTAGCTCATTTGAAGTCACTATTCACATTTTAGATTCCTTAAAATTACCATGTATTTGGCTTTTGTTTATGTTCAGCTTGGTGGCTTTGTGATGGATATGGAGATGTCCTAACTTCATTAATAAAGTATGCAGACACAGGTTCAGGGGGCCTGTGGAGGGCCCTTTCCTGCACACCCAGCCTCATCACTTTGTGTGGATCCTTGCGATGCTTAATTCCCGGTGGTGTAGTGGCCCGTCCCCCTCTTGTTCTTTATTTGAAACATTTCAAACAGAGTGTGAGCAGATGTCATTTTTTTTTTTTCTGGTAAGTACAGTACTGTGAAGGAGGGGTCATCAGCCTTATTTACTGATTCAATGGGGCAACCCTTTCTCTAACATCATCCTTTGCTGAACCCATTGTGTAAACATTTACTAGAGCTTTCTCAGTTGATAAGGAAGCAGGAGCTGGAGCCTTGCTAACTAAGCACATCCTCCTCTTGTCCTCCCCACACACCCTAGTGGCCTGGAGCTCCACTCACAGGCCATGTGAATGGGTTGGGGACCAGATTCAGAAGCAGAAGACCCAGAAAGGGAGCTGAGTGCTGTCCTCAGGCCTGCCAAGGCAGGGGTATCAAAGCCATGCCTTCTGCGCACAGATGGCTTCCAATCTTGGAGCTTCGCATGCTAGCCTCATCCAGATGTGATGTGTCATCTGGTGTCTCCACCCCAGTAGGATGGAACAGTTTATTACCGTTGATAGCAACCAGATCAATGAGAGAGGGACAAAGCCAGTCACAGGGCAAACACAGCACCTCTGGAGGTCACTTTAGGTCCGTGTTCCTTTCCTAATACATGCCAGTGGCTCATGCTTTTATAT
The DNA here is from genome assembly GCA_004026605.1 of Ondatra zibethicus. NCBI lineage: Eukaryota > Metazoa > Chordata > Mammalia > Rodentia > Cricetidae > Ondatra > Ondatra zibethicus. The sequence continues at coordinate 128,398 of PVIU01000550.1, read as the reverse complement.
ATACATTTATATATACTTTATATAATACATTTGTTTTAATATAGTCACATATAGTGCATATATGAGTGTATATATAAACATGTGTATGTGACTACATAATATGTACTTAATGAGAGCTACTGTATAGTTGTGATTAGTGTATGTATTTTACACACATATGCATAAGCTTATTATTAGTATTTTCATTGACTGAATTTAATACACATATATAATGTGCTATGGTCATCATTCTCTCCCCACTCCCCTTTTTGTGTTTCTCCCACTGATCCCCTTCCCAAGTAGTCCTCTTTCTACATGTGTGTCTCAAATATATGTCATATACATTATTAGAATTTTAGATTCTGTATAAGAGAAAACATGCAACATTTCCTTCTCTGAGTCTAGCTTAGTATACACCGAAATGATTTTTCCTGGCCAGATCCCATGTATGTATTTGACATTTTTCAATTATTTGACCTCCAACAGATCTTTAAGAAATAGGAGGCTAGAGTTATTCACAGAAGTCACAGTGAAGGTCAGCCCCTTGCCCAGCACCACACAGCAAGCATGCGGTGAGGCTAGAATTCAAACCCAGGAATCCTGGCTACAGGGCCCAGGCTCTTAATGGATTCCACATCTTAGGAGAACTCTCCATATTTTAGCAATAAAAGTCCAAATGCATTGTGCCTACCAAACATCTTTTGTTGTCTGGGGAACTCACTTATCCATCCTGTGGAAAATTCCCTTGTCCTCCAGTGATGCTGGAAGAGAGAGAAGAAACTGAAGCAAGCCTGGAGTCCAGGCCTGCTGGCATTGTATCTTCAAGTCTTCTCTCTGCCACATTGCTCTCCAGGAAGGACATTGGGCCATCCATCACTGGTAAAGGCATCCAGCTGCTGACAAGGAAGAGAAACACACAGGCCAGAGCTACGTGCAGGACAATTGCATTATGATTGTAATATTTTCATCTTCTATGGCTCAAGAGATATAGATATTCTATGGCATAAGGCTACTTTACTACCTAGAGACATATTTTATCTGAACCTCGAATTTACACCTTGTGGCAGTAAAGTCAGAGACTTTGAGTTCCAAATGTGAACCTTTCTCCACTGGCAGACAAATGCCCACTCTCTGTGTGTGGTTGGCCATGTAACCCTCAAGGTGCTGTGAGGTAGGTATTTAGTTCTGCCACCAACTCCGGTGGCTATGCGAGGAATCAGGAGTCACCATAGTATCTGTTGCGGTTGTGCCTGTGGGCATGGGCTTTTTTCTACCCTTTTGAACTGAATGATTCCTTCATGACTAGAAGGATGTATTCCTACGGAAGGGACTAGAGGTGTGCTTTCCCAAGGAGCTAAAGTGTTCAGTTATTACACATATTCCCTCTCTAGTGTTATTTTATTGTAAGTGTGCAATGTGTTGCACACACACATTCGGTACAGAGAGTAGGCTTTGAGGTAATTAGTTTCCTTGTTTTTAAAAGAAGTAAAAAAAAAAATTAAAAACCACATAAGAATACTGAGCACATTGCTGATATCTTAGTGAAATCAAATTAGCGGTAACTTGTTAAGTTCTATTTCAAGTCAATCCTATTTAATCCACCTACTCCCTTCCCCCATTTGCCTGCCAAATGTCTTGTAGTCTTCTTACAGAACCCACCTCTGTGCTATTTATGAAATCAAAGACGACTCTATTATAGGATGAATCTCATGGAATAGTGATTGGCTGCAGATTCACCACCTATGTGCTTCTTGAAGGTAGGACTCACCAAAAATATCACCACACTCTTGCATAAAGAAGGTGTGTTATCCAGTATTGAATTCTAGGAGAGCTCCCAAGATGCCCTGGTGGTGTACACACCCTGTAAGACGTACGTGGATATAGATCTGAGAACATGATGGCTATTACTTTGTGATTTGGTTATGTTATATGGATAAGGCAAAGGGACTTTGTAGATAAAATTCAGGTCCCAGATTAGTTGGTGTAGAGTTAATCTAAAGTCATGATGAATCTGTCTAATTGGTTGCAAGTCCTTTGAAAAGATCTGGGTCCTTCTTGGTAGCGGGGAAATGGCTCCTGATGGCTTTGAAGGCTGCAAAGAGCCATGTTTAAAAAGGGCTCGTGGAGGAAACTGCAAGGGAAGGACCTGTGGGAGACTCCAAGGAGTTAAGAACGATTCTCAACCCATAGTTAGGAAGAAAAAAAGGAAGACCCGCTACACATCCACAAGGAAATAAGCTCTGCCAACACCCAAATGAGCTTACAAATGGCTTCCCAAGTCGAGCCTCCTGATGGGAACACAGCCAAGCAATACCTCACTCCCAGCCGAATTGAACCTCCGAGCAGAGCTCTCAGTTGTGCTGATACTCGGAGACGAGGAAGTAACACACATGAGTTGCTCTAAGCAACAGAAGTTATGGCTGTTCACCACACACAGGGAGAAAACTAATACAGCCTGCAATTTGTAAACTCTTGTTGACACGAGTCAGGCAAGTGGAATATTTAAAATGAGTCGTGATTAGCCTTTCAGCCAGTTGTAATAAGGTAGACGTCACAGAGAGTTGCCATCATCCTTTGGGCCTTCCTCCCATGCATTCAACTTAACACAGTGCCCAAATTTCCATGAATCCTGGCTTCTGGCTGTCTGGAAAAAGGAAGTGAGATTCTCTCCAGCATTGTTCAGCATTCTTGAGAGATAAAATGTACAAAAATTGATGTTGAAATGAGACCACCATCGTTTTCAGTCTGCTTACCATGTACAGAGCTCAGGGAGATTAGAAAATGGAAAACACATGTGGAAGGCTCACTCTCCTTTAGTTAAATCACATTTACATAGATCAGTTTTCCTAAGGGACACTAAGTTAGCTGAACTTAAGCAATTAGAAAAAAAATAAAACAAAACTAGACCCCTTCACTAAAGCCAGAAAAACATGGATGAGTTAAACCATATCGGATGTAATTGTTTGTTTTGAGAAGTGTTGGGTTTGGGCTGTGTGTGTGTGTGTGTGCGTGCGTGCGTGTGTGCATGTGTTTGCATGTGTCTGTTTGTGTGTGTGCATCTGAAGGAAAATAAAAAAGTTATCCTTGCAAGTTCTTAAGCTGCCACAGTTGAAATCAAATCCATGTGACTTAGTCTGCCAAAGCCATTGATACCGTGGGTCACCAATGACCCAGGTCAGAGACTTGCTACTCACTCTCTATCTCATTCTCAAGCTTACCTTAGGGACTGGGGCAGACAGAGGGATTGCAAACAAGACTGAAAATAGAGCTGAACCCGATCCTGGGCTTGGACTTCCAGGACCTTGGAATGCCACTCCTCCTTGTGGTCCTGCCATGCTGTGAACCACCCTGCCATCGCCACTCTTTCCAATTTCATTGGCCCTTGGTTAAACACAGTTTCCCATTTCTAAGAAAGGAGACATGAAGCTTTCTGATGGCCTCACTGACAGGAGGCCTCATGGCTACCACACTACTCTTAGCAGACAATAATTTGATGAGTTAAGTGTAAATGGATCAGACACATATGGACTGTATTTGTGCGGGAAATACACATGGGTCAGGGACGTAAATAGGGGTGGTGGGGGGGGTGGGAGGAGAAGGGAATGCTTGGAAAAATGTGGTTTGGGTCTCGCCAATTGCAAAATGCTTGAAATAAATAATCTGAGCTGTTTTGCCTGGCCTACAGTATGGCTGGCTTTGCCCTTTCCTTCTATTTACATGCCGTTTTCAAATTCCACTCACAGGACAGTGCTGGTTTGGGTCTTAGCTGGATGGTTATATATGAAACTATTTGGAAAGGTCACCACATGTGACTTGGTGGGGCCTCTGCATGTGAAGGCTTGAGAGGTGTTGGGGAAGACTGAGCCTTTGGGAGCCTCTTTCTGTCTCTAGACCAAGTTGCAGTATGGCTTCTCTGGTATAGTCCACCTGTGGAGCCCCCCATATCTAGGCTGGGATAATAAGTCATGGCAATGTGCAGAAGTACTTCAAGCTCAGTTTCTTCATCTCTGAAATAAGAACAAAAATGTTTACTGTAGCCTCCAGAGAGCTCGGGGTACTAGCTGTGTGGAGTTCCAGGGGTATGACCTCTAAAATGTGTTCCTGGGATTCACCTCCTGAGTTCTAACACTTGTACGGGCCTAGACATATTTTTCACCTCTGTGCTTCTTCAATCTATACAATGGGGTATATTTGTCTGAGTTACACTTCTGTGACAGATACTTGACATAATGTCCCAGTAGAAAGCTTTCTGCTGATTCACAGCCTCAGAGATTTCCACCCGTGATCAACTGGTCATGGTGCTTTGGACCTGTGGCTAGCCTGCACCTTATGGCAGGGACTAAACAGAGATGCATCCTGCCGGCCTCATGGCGTTAGGGAAACAGAGAGAGAGGGAAGGAACTTGTTGTGGGATATTTGTTCCCACTGACACTGAGATTGCTAATAAAGTTTACCTTGAATCAGTTGGAGGAATTGGCTGACTGGAATTAGCCAGAGAGGTTTCAGAGGACCCAGATAAGGAGACATAGGGAGCTATATGGAGGGGCTTAGAGAGGTTCTCTGTCTTTTTGATCTGGGAAGTGTGGAGAGAAAGGGTCAGCTGTTGGTTCCTCCACTGCCCTTTGAGTCATTGGGTTTTTACCCCAATATCTGACTCCTGAGTTTTTATTAATATTACAACAATTTAGATAGATGCGTTGGGGACTGGAGTTCAAGTATCTCCTTCTAACTCAAGCTCCTAGTTCCCCAACTTCAAATAACTTCTTCATTTCCTTAAGGGACGATCATCCTCAAAACACCGCCAACAGGGGACAAAACTTCTAACATTTGCACCTTAGAGGAGTGTTTAGGAAATAAGCTAAAATATGGAAAAGCATCAGAACCCATTAGATAGGGTGACCTTAAGAATAATGTGTGTTCATATTTGTAAAAACTTAACCTAGAGGATGGAGAGATGGTCCAGTAGTTAGAAGCACAGGTCAACCTCGCAGAGAACTCAAGTTCTGCATCCAGCACCCACATCAGGGAGCTTGCAGCTGCTTGTGACTCCACCTCCAGAGGATCCCATCACTCGTGTGCACACACATCTAATTTAAAAGAAAATAAATATTTAAAAAATTGATTATTCCACAGTGTTTGTATAGACTTTCTGGGTTCAAATGCCCACCTCTACCGATAGAAACTATGTAACATTGGGTAAGGCCATAAATCTATACTTTCATCCTCAAAACTGAAAAGAGGTAGAACCCAAAAGTGTAAATGCAGTAGAACCCAAATTAGAGAGTGAATGAGAAGTTCAAATAGGCAAGATGAGTAAAATATAGTACCTAGGGTGTGCTAGCATGGTGAAAGAGCAGCTATTATTATCATCATCATTGTCATATTATCATCATCATTGTCATTGTCATCATCATCATCATCGTCATCATCATCACCACCATCATGTCATCATCATCATCATCATTGTCATCATCATCGTCATCATCATCATCATCATCATCACCATCGTCATTGTCATCATTGTCATTGTCATCATCATCATTGTCATCATCATCATCACCACCATCATCATGTCATCATCATCATCATCATCATCATCATCATCATCACCATCATCATCATGTCATCATCATCATCACCGTCATCATTATCACCATCATCATCGTCATCATCATTATCATCATCATTGTTGTCATCATCAACATCATTGTCATCATCATCATTGTCATCATCATCATCATCATCATCATCATCATCACTGTCACCACCACCATCATCATCACAACTATCCCTATTAAACAGGCATATTAAAAAATAATTCAAGGCTTACAGCCATGTGGACATCAGGTGACTCACAATCACTTATAACTGCAGTTTTAGGGGTTCTGATGACCCCCTCTGACCTCTGAGGACACCTGTACTCATGTGCGCGTGCACACACACACACACAAACCACATGTACACACAACTGAAAATAAAACCTTGAGAAACCTTAGCCTAGTGCCTGTTATACAATGAGCATTAAGCAAGTGCTGAGAGTTGCTGCTGCCGTTTGTAAGTCCCCTTGTTCCAATAAGTCTTTGAATATTTCAACTTCACCTCCTGCTGGAGTCAAGGTCAGTCTCTCATGCAAACTGCAGCAATCTCCTTCAGGTTTCCTGTTTTTCTTCAAGGCTTCAGCTTGGGGATGATTTACTTTGTCATCCCCCAAACAAACAGCATAGATAGATTCTTTGGTCCAAAGCTTGATGCATCTTATTTCCATCCTCGGGAAGAATCTCATTCACTTTACTGCCATCTAGCATCTGAAGACTCTTAGTTCAAGAGTCCAGCTGATCAAGTTTGAGTGTGAGGAAACTCCAGAGGCTCCACCACAAGGAAATTGCGATCTTTCCTGTGCTTTAGGGAGAACCGAGAAACACTATATATATAGTGTTTATATATATATAAAACCCAGAAAACAAAAAAAAACCCGGTGGTCCTGAGGGCGTGGCTTGGGCCCTCACAAGTTGCTGTGGCAGGCTTTTCAAGTGGACCCAGGAATGTACACCACCCTCACCCTGGACACCAGCAATGGCTGCTGGTGTTCTGGAATTATTCCTGACACTCAGCTGTTTTCACTCTCTGGCTTTTCAGACCCTGCCTTTTCCCTCCCCAGGGTGGATGAGTTTTCTCTCTGGTAACCTGCAGGAGCAAGGCCCACTTTCTGACTGAACTCCTAAGTAGAATACTTCCCATCTCCGCTCCGAGGGATCTCATGGAATTCCTTCCTTCTCTACCCCTTAATGCCTCCTAGCTGTGCTGCCTTTGGCCTGCCTCTCCTTGTCAGCACAGCTTTGTTTCTTTCTGGGCTTTTTGTCCACTGACTGTTTATGTTTTTTTTGCTTTGAGAAATGCAGCTTCTAAGGCAGTATAGAATAATAAAGGGTAGGGAATTTGAAGTTGGGCATGGGTTTAAATCTCTCCTTAGCTGGTAACCACTCAATGATCATCTCTTTGTTTGTGAAGTAGGAATAATCTCACGAAATTGCTGCTATTGTTACGGAGATTAAAGGAGATGAAGAGGGACTAAAGGAGATGGCTGTTGTGGTGGTGGCGGCTGGAAGTGATAATGACTGTGACCAAGTGGCATGGCAGTGCCAGCGGTGAGGATATGGTGTTCTAGTGGGGATTGTGGTGGCGATGATGACCATGTGGTGGTGGTGGTGAGGGCTGTATGGTGAGAATGGGATGCTAATAATGGTGGTGGTGTGTTGGTGACTGTGGTGATGTTAGGGACCAATGGTGATGATGGTGGTGTTACGGTTGATGGTGGTGATGATGACCATGGTCATGATGGTTGTGGCGGTTTGGATGCTTGGTCCATAGGGAGTGGCACTCTTTGGAGGTGTGGTCTTGTTGGAGGAAGTGTGGCACTGCGGGCTGAGCTTTGAGGTCTCATATGCTCAAGCTGTGCCCAGTGAGGTATACAGTCTCCTGCTGCCCGCAGGTCAAGATGTAGAACTCTCAGCTCCTTCTCTAGTATCATGTCTGCCTACATGCTGTCAAGTGATAATGATAACAGTAATGCTCATTATCATTGTCATTATAATGATAATGAATTGAACCTCTAACTGCAAGTAAGTCACAATTAAATATTTTCATTTGTAAGAGTTGCCATAGTCACGGTGTCTCTTTATAGCAATAGAAACCCTAACTAATATAGTGGTCATGGTGGTAATGGGGGTAACATGATGATGGTATAGTAATGATGGTAATGGGTGTTTGGTAATGGGTATTGATGGTGGCACTTGTCCTGGCGACTGTGATGGCATTAATGTGATGATGCTTGGGACAGCTGTGGTGGGCTGGTAGTGGCACTGGTGGTGGTAGATATAATAATAAAAGCTCAGCCAAGCTGGGCGGGGTGGTGCACACCTTTATCCCAGCATTTGGGATGCAGAGGCAGGTGGATCTCTGTGAGTTCTAGGCTAGCCTGGTCTACAGAGTGAGTTCCAGGACAGCCAGAGCTGTGATACAGAAAAACTCTGTCTTGAAAAAAAAAGTTCATTCAAGAAAGCAGAAAGCTGGAGAAACATTTTTTTTTCTCTACAAAACACAATCACATGGACCGCAAAGACCTTTCTGTTTTTGCTTATATTTGCTGAGACCGTGGGAGGGCCGACTGTCTCAGCACTGATCAGAAAAGCAAAGCTCTTCTGCACAGCATGGGATATAGGATTTACTGCAATAATTAGATTTACCCCATTTGAAAGCAAGTGTGAAAGCTCAGGCAAGCCTGCTGCCTTCAGGCCTGCAGTTTCTACAGGTCAGGGCATGCAGGTGGGACAGGAAAGCTGAGTAGGAAGTGGGAGAGTAAGACTGAGCTAGGTCAGGCCGCTGCTGCTCACTACCTCTCGCCCCGCTAGCACAGACAGCCTACAGGAAGAGTCAGAGCCCCTCATGGCTAAGCTACGTGTGCACCTGGCCCACAACACAACCTTGCTCCAGGAGACCCAGTGCACCTGGAGATGCTGTGATTCAGCCATTGCCTGTACGTCTGGAGTCTGAGCCAATGTGAGTGAGCTGCCATAGTCTAGGGGCCCTTATCAGTCCTTCTGCCAGCAGTGACTGCTACTTCACTTTTCCCCTTCAAACCTCTTGCAGACATCTCCTTTCTTGCCAACCTTAATCAAGTGCCATGGAGGAAGGGAATTATGGGAAATGTAGTTCCAGTTGAGTTCTGAGCCACGTCTCCATAGTGATGTGTTCATACAGGTTAGAAGGGTTAAAATGCTGATGGTCTGGGATGGCCAGTGTACTCTGTTGCTCTCTAACATTTTTATGCTTGGGAAGGCAAGAGTAGCTAAAGCTGACCAGAGGGCCTCACCAAAGGATTGGACAAGAAAGTCCCCTTGCATTCTCAGATCAAATAGTTAGGCCAGTTCATCTCAACACGTCTGTTCTCCCATCTCCGAAGGGGAACATTTTGTACCCATTCTTGATTTTGGAGTCATGGCTATAGAGAGGCTGAAAACATCCGGTCCTCTTGAAGATTCTGATGTTCAGCAGCATCCAGGCATCACTTTAATATAATGTTCTTTTCTTTATTATTATTATGTCTGCATGCAAATGCATATACAATGTATGTGTGGGTGACTGCGGGTACACACATGCCAAGATATGTGTGTGGAGGTCAGAGGCTAAATTCAGGTGTGGGTTGTCTTCTTCTGCTGTGAGTTCTGGGATGGAATTCGGGTTGTCAGGCTCATGCAGCAAGTGTTTCCACCTGCCAAGCCATCTTGCTGGCCCTAGGTGGCAATTCTTCTTGGTGTTGACCTCATTCTGTTTTTGACATGCATTCCTGCTTAAATCCTCTACAGATGATCCTGGTCTTGTGATGAGTCTATCTGGGATGCGTTTAACTTCATGACAGTGCCAAAAGAATCCACTTCTGATGTTTCATTTTGATCCTTTTCTGGCTAGTGATAGGTGCAATGATGCCCTTTCCTGCAGGTGGGTGGTGGCAATGGGTTTCTTTGTTGGTGTAGGTGTATTAAGGGCATTTGGGCTTGTCTTTCAGTATACAGTTACTGGTAGAGAGGCATTTCACTGTAAATTGGACATGTGTATTTGGACCTACTGGTTTTCTTTGGTGGCCAGTTTCCTCAGGGCAGTGGTCCTCAACCTTCTGTGACCTTTAATAGAGTTCCCCATGTTGTGGTGACTCTCCCAACCGTAAAGTTATTCCATTGCTACTTCATAACTGTAATTTTGCTTCTGTTATAAACTGTATTGTAAATATCTGATATGTGATTTCCAAAGTGGTCGCAGCCCACAGGTTAGGAACCACTGTGTTAGACCATGGTGCTTCTCTCAGAGCCTCTACTCCTTATGGATTAAAGATGCTCCTGTTTCCAGAGTCTCTGATTCTCAGCAAATAGGGCTTTGGATATAGTTCATGATGGGGCACTAGATATTGTTCATGAGGGAGCACTTGATATCAGTCATGGTGGAGCACTGGATATTGTTCATGATGGAGCACTGGATATCGTTCATGATGGAGCACTGGATATTGTTCATGAGGGAGCACTTGATATCAGTCATGGTGGAGCACTGCATATTGTTCATGATGGAGCACTGGATATAGTTCATGATGGGGCACTGGATATTGTTCATGATGGAGCACTGGGTATAGTTCATGATGGGGCACTGGATATTGTTCATGATGGAGCACTGGATATCGTTCATGATGGGGCACTTAATATCATTCATGTTGGAGCACTTGATATCAGTCATGGTGGAACACTGGGTATAGTTCATGCTGGAGTACTGGATATCGTTCATGATGGAACACTGGATATAGTTCATGATGGAGCATTGGATATAGTTCGTGGTGGAGCACGGATATAGTTCATAATGGAGCACTGGATATCGTTCATGATGGAACACTGGATATAGTTCATGATGGAGCACTGGATATAGTTCATGATGGAGCACTGGATATAGTTCATGATGGAGCACTAGATATAGTTCATGATGGAGCATTGGATATAGTTCATGGTGGAGCACTGGATGTAGTTCATAATGGAGCACTGGATATCGTTCATGATGGAGCACTAGTCTAGCATGCCGCAAAGCCCAATGCCACAGAAACAAACAACAACAATAAAAAGTAATAGAAATAGGATTCCATTTTTATCTTTCATTTGCATACTTTATTTCTCAGAAGTTCATTGAGAATGCAACTCGAGTATGTTCTCTCCCATTTCTGCCTGTCACTGTGTTACCCACCCATCTAAGGTGGGTAACAGGGATGGAAGTTAGCTGACGCTGAGGTTTGTGATGCCAAGTGAATCACTTGATACGTGGTAGGCAGAGTCCCCTTCTTTAGCTCCTCCTTTTCTTTACCGACTGTGTTACCTGGTGGCAAGCATTCTCTCTTGCAAATGCTCCTCACAGGACATAAACTACGAAGCTTCAGCAATGCTGGTGACTCTGTCTAGGGGTGGGAAATGACCAGCTGTTGGATGTGGAAACTGATACACAGGGTCCGCTTACTTATGGCTTCATTCCTGATGTTCCAAAACTGTGAGCAAGTTATGATAATTATTTGCACTTCAGTTTTCTTATTTGTAACATGAGATGGTTGACTTGCACACTTTGCCAAGTTCCTCGAAGCCCTGAGGATAGCTAGACTACTCATTGAGAATCTGGGTGGAGAAGAACATGGCACGTAAGTGTTCGTCACTCCCTAGTTAACAGCAAAGAGCAATGTACCTACTTCATATGTTCGTTCTATGATATTTTGGATTATTAGTTAGGAAATGCTTACTTCCTTTCCTTTCTTTGCTGCAGACCATACTCCCTTCTTCTCCAAACTGTGAACTTGGTCATGTGTCTTACTCTGGCCCATGGAATGTGAGAGAATGTGATGAATTGTGGTTGGTTGTTTAACTGTTTTTACTCTTGGGGTGGGGTGCCACCCAGCTCCCAGATAAATATATAGTCTTATTCTTTCTTATAAATGCCTGGCCTTAGCTTGGCTTGGCCAGCTTTTCTTAAATTAAATGATCCCCTGGGGCTTTTATCTTTCTCTGTTCTGCTTACTTTTTTTTTTTTGACTTCTTACTCTGTGGCTGTCTGTGTAGCTGGGTGGCTAGCTCTTGGCATTCTCCTTTCCTTCTCTTTCTTGTTCCTTGATCTCTCTTCCCAGATTTCTCCTCCTATTTATTCTCTCTGCCTGCCAGTCCCACCTAACCTTGCTCCTGCCTTGCTATTGGCTGTTCAGCTCTTTATTAGACCAATCAGGTGTTTTAGACAGGCAAAGTAGCACAGCTTCACAGAGTTAAACAAATGCAACATAAAAGAATGCAACACATCTTTGCATCATTAAACTAATGTTCCACAGCGTAAACAAATGTAACACATCTTAAAATAATATTGTACACCAATAAATGGCTAGAGGTTTTTAAAGCCATTACATGCTTTGGCTTACTTCCATTTCCTGTAGGAATGTGTTTCAGGTACCCATTGTGAACAGAAGAGTTAGAGATGTGGAAGGGCCCCAAACTCCACTGATTGCAGAAAGCACAGCTTCTCCCACAGAGTTCAGGTAAGACAGCTCACAATGTTCAGATATATTGGTATGAAAATAAGTGTTGCTGTAGACTGTTCTATTCAGGGTGCTTTGTTACATGGTATTATTGTAGCAGCTGATGTCTGATACAGCTTACAGCTAAGATTTATTAATAGTTAGACTCTGTATTTAATGAAGTTTAAAAAGCTCTGAGTTTTCTTGCTTTCCTACTCTCCCACCAGTTAGATCACCCAATAGTTTTTTGTCTGTGTGTGCTTAGGTGAAAGAGCTTGAGAAATAATAAAATCCTTTAGAGAAAAAGGAAAATAAGGAAAACTGTAGGTCAGCCTTTCTGAGGGAAGGAGAACTGTGTGGATGAGGGATGAAAGAAGCCACAGCTACAGCTGAAGTATGATTTTTTTTCTTCTTTGAATCCCTAAGCACACATTTCTCCACAGACACTATTTTGTTCTGTTGCGTTATTTTGTCCACTTTTATCTTCCGGTTTTGTACAGTCTCTGAAATTCCAGGAAGAAGGTGAAAGAATAACATTGCACATCGCTCCAGCTTGTGCTGTGTTTATATCATGATGGACCATTCACTGGGGCTTAACCTCAGAATGACCTTTCTGGTTCCAGACCAGGCAGCAGGGCCTTGCTGGCAAGCTGGCTGGCCAGGCATGCTTTCCTTGTCACATTATTTGTGTCCACGGTCACAAACGTGGTGCTTGAGAGCAAGCTTTAGCCATTCCTGGGCTATTTTACTGCGGCGGCGTGTGCATTGTGTGCTGTGGGTCTTTTGTCATGGGTATCCTGTACCAAGTGTGAACATACATGTTGTTCACCACCATCATACATGTTGAAGAGAGGAAAGAGGGTGAGGAAAGCTTTAGAGGTCATTTTCAAGTCCCTTTTGCTCCAGATGTTTGCAGCATCGTTTTATGTTCTTAAAGTTTTAAAACATCTTTTTAAAAAATTAAATAATTAATTTTTTTTACATACCAATCCGAGTTCTCCCTCCCTTCTCTCCTTCTGTTCCCAGTTTTAGAACGTCTTAACTATAACCATCACACCATCATCTAAATCAGTGATTCTCATCCTGTGGGTCATGACCCCTTTGAGGGGGGATCAAACAACCCTTTCACAGGGGTTGCACGTCAGATATTTATATTATAATTTATAATAGTAGCAAAATTACAGTTATGAAGTAGCAGCAAAAGAAATAATTTTATGGTTGGGGGCCACCACAACATGAGGAAGAGTTCTAAAGGGTCTCTACATTAGGGAGGCTGAGAATGGCTACTCTAAATATAAGAATAAGGGATCTTTGGCTATTCTTGTTCAAATGACTGGAATGAAGAGAGGCTGTATCAGATAGAAAGACCTGAGGAAGAGTTCAAAGCAGACCATAGAAGGATAGTTCTGTTTCTCAGAGTCCTTCCAGGGTTTCTGAGGTTACAAGGCTGGGCTTGTTTGTGGCTGGATTGGGGTTGGGGCTATCTCTATCATCAGCCTGTGCTCAGGTTGTATCTCTGGACTGATTGCATCTGCATTTGGGTATCGAGTGATTTGCCTGCTTGTTTGCACTGGATTCGGCTCCCTTGAGGACAACAGGAACGGATTAATATTTTAGAGAGAGCTCAGCAGTGCCCATACCTAGGGAATTCTATTGCCTCTATCCAGGGTATCGAAGTCTGTGTCCCCTATACTGTCTGGGAAGAACTTCTCCAAGAATGCAAGTTATTTCAGTTGGCTAATGGATGTCCAGAAACATGAGCTCATTCCTTGTGCTTATTGAAAGTCAGAGTAGTTTATAATAGAAGCTTTTCTTTGGTAGCCTCCAAAACAGCTCCAAGATTATACACCTACCTAGCTAACCAAAGGAGAAGGTGAAATTAAAGATATAAGGTCAAACTAGATTAAAGAAAGAGAGAGAGTAAAGCAGTCAACAAATAGTATAATGACATTTATATCCAAAATAAGTCAATTACTACTTTATACGACAGTTATTCTATATTGCAATTGAAATGTTATGGTTATTGGACTGGATTTTAAAAAATCCTCAATATATACAGTTTACAAATAAGAATACACAAACCTTTAATTTCTGTCTATAAAGAACATAGTCCTTTTCAAAAGCAATGTGGCTGTACATGCTGAGAGCCAACTGTTCATCCATCACTTTGATCTTATGTCACTTAAATGGTGTAAGTCCTCAGAGTCTGGACCAAGAGAGGCCTTGCTAAAATCCTGTTTCTTCCCTGAACAAACGGTGTGATTTTGGGCAAACGAATCAGTTCTGCTTCTTCATCTGTACAAAGGAGATAATTAGCACCTTTCTTGTAGGGATGTCGTGAGAAGCCAATGACGTAATGACATAAAGTGCTTAGCGAAGAGTCTGGCATGCAGCATCCATATACTATGTGTTAGCAGTTTGTCCTGGTTAGCTTTAGCTGTCACCTTGATCCAGACTAGAGTCATCAAGGGAAGCCTCAACTGAGACATTACCCAGATCAGATTGGCCTGTCAGCAAGCCTGTAGGGAACTGTCTTAATTGTTAATTGATACAGAGAAGCCCAGTCCACTGTGGGCAGTGTCATCCCTAGGGAGGTGGTTCTGAGTTGGATTAGAAAGCTAGCTGAGCATGAGCCTGAGCAAGCCCCAAATCAGTTTTCTTGCATGGTTTCTGCTTACGTTCCTCCTCTCACCCTCCTCAATAAAGGACTGTGACTTGGAAGTGTAAGTCAAATAAACGCTTTTCCCTAAGTTGTTTGTGGTCAGAGTGTGTAATCACAGCCACAGAAAACAGACCCTGAGTACATTTGTAACTCCTGCTAATGCTAGTACTGTTCTTAACACTTGATCTTAGCTGGAAGGCCTCAAGGTGGTGGTGTTACTACTTTTTTTTTTTAATCAATCTCTGTCAAGGAGATAACTAAATCAGAGAAAAAGAATGTATACATTAATGATGTCTATTGCATCCTGTCAGCATTAAGAAATCACAGTCTGGGTAACACGTAGACAACTCGATTGCTCTGTGTGCAGAATCAACATTAAGAAATTGCAGTTTGAATGTCTCACTAATTCGTACACCCATTCAACAAAGATGCACTGAGCTACTGCTATCTGCCAGGCATTAATTAACATTGTTTGGGATACATCAGTGTTGTAGCTTTAAGGTGAAATGACTCCCTGTAGACTCCCATATTTGAACATTTGATCTCAAGCTGGTGGCACTGATTCGGAAGGCTGTCAGATCTTTAGAAAGTAGAGCCTCGCTAGTGGAAGTCAGTTCCTAACTGTGGATCCCCACTTCCTGTCTTCTCTCTGCTTTGCAAGAGTAGATACAATGTGACCAGCTGCCTCCTGGTCCTGCCACTGTCACTTCTCTACCAGATGGGCTACATGCCCTTGAACTCCAAGCCAAAATAAACCATTTCAGTTGCTTCTTGTCAGATATCAGTTACAACAAGGATAGTAACTAACAAGTTAGTTACCAGTAAGCCAGGGAGGCCAAGCTTTCAGGAAGAGAAGTGTGGAGCTAAACGGAGGCACAGATTCGGTAGAATGCTCTACAACATTTTGAACAATAGAAACGAAGACATGAACTAGTGTCTTGAAAAATGAAAGGCAGCAGGAGAAAATATAAATGGCTCAACCATATGTGGGCAGACAAATTGGAATGGAACATTCGATAATGGAAGCGCTTGTTAGTGATGGGATCGCGTATTGGTTTTTCAATCATCTGTGAAGGATTTCACAATGTTATATATTCATCTATATGAATTCATGTGTATTTGTGAGTTATTGAGAAAAGTGAATTGGCACTAAGACCAGATTCTTATGGTTTAGGAATCAACATGAGGCTTTAGGCAGACGAGGAAATTGATTATATGACAGGGATATTCCAAAACAGAAATGACTCTTGCAGCTCTTCTGTGCCCAGGGAACAGTGGAATTCATGCCAGGGAAAGGCAGTCCTTGGCCAAGGAAGCCTTAATAAACAGATGAGTTAACGAGGCTCCCATGCCTGAGAAAGGAGAGAGTTCAGAGTTAACCACATCTGGAGTGGCAGTGGCAATTTTCTGCTCCCCCCCCCCCCCAGCAGCGTGAGGAGATCAGGGAGAAAAAGCAATTTGGACGAGGGAGGAAATGACGAAAGCGAGGTGTGTATGGCTGAAGAAGGGAAGCATGGCAGAGGTGCAACCACAATTTATTTTATCTTTAAATAATTTTAATTTTGTCCCTGACATTTACTGATTATTCAGTATTACTGATGCTCAGTGTGGTATTTCCACCATTGCACATGCTGCAGAGGATCCAATGCGATCTTGCTTCCACCACCTCCCCTTTGCTAACCCGCGTTAATCACTATTCTGCATTCAGGTATTCTCTCTCTCTCTCTGCGTGTGTGTGTGTGTGTGTGTGTGTGCGTGTGCTTACACATGTGCCATGATATACCTGTGAAGGCCAGACACTGAGGACAACAATGTGTGTTAGTGCTCACCTCCTAGTTTGTTTGAGACAGGTTTTCTTGTTTTTTTCAGCTGCAGCTGCAAGATTCTCTTCTCCAAGTTTCTAGGGAATTTCTTGTGTCTGTCTGCTTCCCATCACTCTGCAGGGGAACTGAATTTACAGGTGTGCACTACTGAACACAGACATGAGCTCTT
Organism: Ondatra zibethicus; assembly: GCA_004026605.1. Taxonomy (NCBI): domain Eukaryota; kingdom Metazoa; phylum Chordata; class Mammalia; order Rodentia; family Cricetidae; genus Ondatra; species Ondatra zibethicus. The sequence continues at coordinate 111,692 of PVIU01000550.1, read as the reverse complement.
GGGATTCGAACTCAGGTCCTCCTGTTTGCAGAGCAAATGCTCTTACCCACTGAGCAAACTCCTTAGAACTAGGTTGGTTGTCTTTAGTTCCCTGTATGAGCAATCGCAACTTTAAAAACACTGATAGGTAATATTTAATTTTAAGATTTTTGCTGTTCTGTGTTCTGCCTAAACTTTAATAAAACTATGACAGGGGTCTGTTGTCATTTGGGGAATACAGTGGGGAAGGGACACTGTCCATGGGTGAACAGATGTATAGAGCAGCAAAACATGCAGGCAGTGAGATGATAGGCAGACCTGGAGAGCCTGGAAAAGAAAATTTATGTATGATGTGGCCAAGAGAGTGCAAGCCCCTCAGCCCTTAGAAGTGTTGAAGGGGGTTCTATACTTCCACAGCGTGGGACTCAGGTTGTTTAGTTTGGATATTTAAAGAAAGATGGTATAGTGATTTGAAAGAACATGGCTCCCAATGGGAGTGGCACCATTAGGAGGTATGGCCTTGCTAGAGTAGGTGTGGCCTTGTTGGAGGAAGTGTGTCTCTGTGGGGGTGGGCTTTGAGATCTCATAAGCTTAAGCTACACCCAGTGGCACAGACAACTTCCTGTTGCCTGTAGATCAAGATGTAGAACTCCCAACTCCTTCTCCCAGCATCATGTCTGCCTGCTCCCATGTCCCACCATGACAATAAGGGACTGAGCCTCTGAATTGTAAACCATACATTACATGTTTTCCTTTATAAGAGTTGTCATGGTCATGATGTCTCTGCACAGCAGTGGAAACCTTAACTAAGACAGAAGGTGTCCTAGGACAATCACATTGCCTAGGAAGGCCTGAGAGGTCATAGCCAGGGCTTACCTTTCCCATGTCAATTTCCTTGGGACCTTTAATTGCTTCATTGCTACAACAAAACACAATCTTTCAGTAACAGACACCAGCCTTCCCAGTGCCCTTCCTTTTAGGTAAAGTCTAAAGACGGCTTGCTTTACGATGGAAGCCTAAGAACAGGTCTGCTGACCAGTCCTGCAGGAGGAAGGGCCGGTGTAGATGGCAGTGCTGTGACAATGACAGAGAACATGGAACAAGCATGTAGATGGCTTTAAAAGCATCGAGAGGGCTCGGGTGTGGGAGTGGAGAGGGTTGTCAGTGACATCCTACATCTAGGCACAGATGGGGCTGTCTGAAGGGAGATTCCTTCTCCTTAGAGATTGGGTCAGTGACTCTTCCCTTGGAAGTTTCTAGAACAGAAGCCTTGTATGTCATAGGTGTCCCCAGGTATGTGTTGGGAGGGACCCTGCCTAGTCAGGTGTAGGCAATTTGGAGAGAATTACCTGTCGAGAATTAAACACCCAGTGAGGCAACTGTTTTTTGTTTTCATTATGTCCTAACCATCCTGACCCTCAGTGACAAACTCGCCCATCTGTGGGTAGGCAGTTAGAGCTGTCCTTTACCTCAGTCTGTGTCATGTGTGTGATGGATGATGGCGGGAGCCAGAGGTCTTCCCAAAGGCAGTGGATACAGGAAGAAACCCCGGATTCCTCAATGGGTAAATAAGGAACATTCAGGACTCAACTTGAAAGACTTGAGGCTGGCCAAGGGTGGGACAAGGAAATCCTCAGAAGTCAGCAGGTGAGCAATGGTTAAGCAAATTTCAGTGCCAAGCAGGGTGGCGGCTTGGTAAATAGGCAGCTCACATTCAGGGTTAGCTCTTGGGGATTAGCCTCTTTTCAGAGAAGAGCCAGGCGCTAATCTCAGAGAAGGTAGGGAGACCGCTGAAGCTTTCTTTATGAAAGATCCCAAGAAGACCTGGAGAGGAAGTTCAAAGACAAACTAGGAAAGGTGCCCTGGGCCTTCTCGGATCCTGGGGAATGTTGTAGGCTATTGGATGGGAGGAAGCCCAGATTTGCAGTAAATCCAGGAACGCAGTTCTCAGAGTGGGGTTCCCCAGCTCAGAAGCATCACGTGGGAATGTGCTAGAAATACACATGTCTAGTTCCCATTCCACAATTAGTGAATGAGAAATCGGGCCGGAGCTAGAAATGTGTGCTCTAGTGAGTAGTCCCAATGTCCCTGACTTCCATCCTGAGGACACTGGCTCCCTTGGAGAAGTGGCAGCAGACTCTCCTCTGGAGGCCTATGCTAGGCCCCTGAGGAATCTGGATCTGTGAGGAATGATCAGACAAGGCAGTGCAGAGACAGAGACTAGCTTTCTTCCAGAGCCTAGAGAAATTTATGAATAATATGCATTAGCCACTTGGTGGAAAGACTATTGTGAGGGATTCCAAGAAAAGGCCATTCAATCATGCTCTTTCATCATCTCATTCTTCCTAGGTTTCAGAAATTTAATATGATGTTATAACCCAGACCTCAATGTCTGGGCAAGTTCCTCTAGGTGTCTGAGCACAATCCCTTCTTTACACTCAAACCTTGAGATAACGTAACCCTAAAAAAATGATAACTTCTGTCGCAAAAACCTGGATTCCAGAGTTCATAAAAAGAAGGGGATCTGAAAGGGAAAAGGGCTGCTTAGGATCTATGTGCCCTTTGCGGGCCAGATGGCTCAGAGTTTTGTGGTTACTCCTGGTGGCCTGGAGAAGCCCTGGGGGCTGGAGGAGGCTGTGTCATCACACTTAGGAGCATGTGCAATGGAGCAGAAAGCACATCATTCTCAGGAGCCGCACTTGGTTCAACTTGGCTCTCTCATTTATAAGCTCCATGGCCTTGGACCGAGTCTTTATTGACTTGAGTCTTTACTAACTGACTCACCAAAAATATTGTTAACTCACCCTTGGCGATGAGGGTAAGCTGTAGTGGTTCATCATCACCAGAAGGCTGAGGCAGTACCCTAGGGGATACTAGAGCAGTGGCAGGACCCAGATGCTGAGGGGCATGGCAGTTTTCCCTGCAACAACCCTTTTGCCAGAGTTATTTTGTTATTTAGCCAGTTTGGCAATTTTACCCTGACTATTGAGCCGCCCCATGCTTCCCGGAGAGGGTGGTTATTTCACCTGTGGGTGTGACCGCCCGAGATGCTGGGTGGTTTGGCACAATTCCACTTCTAGGATGTTTACACAGGCCTCCCATGGCAGCATCATTTACAAATTGGTCACCACAAATGGTATTGCCTCTACTGAAGGCCAATGGGCTCTACTGGGAAAACGAGGTCTGAGCTCTGTGCCACCTGCAGGAACAGGGTGGGGAGCCATGGCCAGAAGGGTTTGACTGAGGCCCCAGACAGGCATGTGTGAGCAATCAAGGTCATGGGGTTTAACGGCAGTTGGGAGAGGCCTTTCCTCGGCCAGACTGGTCTTTGTTCTTGAGCAGCCACCGGCTGCCTTCTAGGTCAGATATTGGCTAATGAGGATGGGGTGGTCCTATTGTTACAGTTATGGTTAGGAGCTGACACCGCTCTCACTGGGCTACAGCTGTCATTAGCATGGTGCTCCTTGCTACCACCCATTCCTAGCCCAAGGTGGCTCCAGCCCAGAGTTGTAAAACTGTCAGTGCTTCTGTGTGGAAGAGGGACCTGAGGAGAGCTTCTGGCTGAGTGAGGTGTCAGACCCAAAGGCGCTCCAGAGATCCAGCCTTAGTTATCAAGCCCTGTGAGCAAGTTACCTTTCATGGTAAAGAGTTAGCAGATGGGTTTGACTGAGTGGAAAAACCCTGAGTGGAAAAACCCAATTGATCCGGAAGTTCCAGAAAGTGGAAAGGGATCCAGGGGAGCATCACAGGGCCATGTGGCTGTGGAAGGAGTCTGATGACTGGCAGTCACTGTGGCTGACTTTGCAGATGGAGAAAGGTGGCCTACAGTCATGGAGGGTGGACAGCCTCAAAGCTGAACCAAGGCAAGGCAAAGGAATCACTGCCAGAGCCTCCAGCAAGGAGCACCATGCTAATGACAGCTGTAGCCCAGCGAGAGCTGTGTCAGCTCCTAGCCATAACTGTAAGATAGTAAACTTCCATTGTTTGGGGCCACTAAATTGGAGTAATTTGTTAAACCATCCACAATGAAGCTAACAAATGAGGCTCTGGACAAGTATTCAGGTTACTCCCATCTGTTGGTCTTCCAATGCCAAGAAGGGTCCTGTAGTCTCTGACCCTAATGTCTGGGGTTGGGACATGAGTTGGCTTTCTTTGAGTGGCTGGCAGCACCAAAGGTCGAAGACCCTGAAGATCTGAGCTCAGAGCTGCAAGTTCAGGCTAAGGGGGTGGGATATGCTCACACTTTTGGGGATGCTTTCAGGGTGTCATGAGAAGCCGGGGCATCGACATGGTGGGTGGTGTGGAGAACTATGGCTTTGACCCAGCTGCTAGGCTTGGGCTCGTAACATTCAGCAGGAGAGGCTTAGCCTCTTGTTTGGACTTGTCCTAAACATTGCATCTTTCTTAGATCTTGAACATCCCTTACTGTCATCGACGGAACCCAGGATTTAGGCTTGGTTCTGTCCCAGGCAAATTACTTACGGATTGTGTAACCCTGGGCAAATTGCTTCACTTCTCCAAAATGATGTTTCCCCGTTTATAAACAAGCACTTTGCTGTGTTGTTATAAGCAGGGCTGTTAGGAAGCGTAAACCACACTGAAGAGAGCACCTGCATGGAGACTGACTGACAAACAGCTGGAGCGTCCTCTCCGACTTGTGAAGGGCCATGGAACCAAGTGCAAGCATGCTGGCCCAGGAGAAGGTCATAACCAGCCAGAGGTCTGGGGCTTCTGGGAATGTAATGAAGCGGGTGATGTGCTCCCCAGCCCCTCAGAAATAAGTTATGCAGCTGCTGTCTGCACCCAGGTTTTAGGGAAGGGCAGGTGTCAGGAAGTTGCACAGCCCAAGGCATTGCTGGGTCTTGGAGGGGTCTTGATGGCCCTTTCAGGGAAGTAGATCAGAAGGGCTTGGTGGGTCTTGGAAATGGCTGTTCTTTCTGGTCTGTGGTCTTTCTGGAGAACAAACACCTTCAAGCCTCCTATTAGTCCCTGGGAAGGTCATTTCTCAGGTCCCCCTGGGCCTGGTATGCTTTCCCACCTTAGATCTTGCCTTCTGTAGCTAATATGCATCTGCACTTGGAGCAAACAGGAGACCTTAGGTATATCCCTGACTTTACAGTGTCCTCTTGCATCTACCAGCCTGCAATGAACTCACTGAGGCAGGAGCCCTTTGTCCCCACACTTCCCGAGCGCTTCCTGGGACGGTAGCTCCGAAAGATCCCCTGGCTTCTGCCTGTGTCCCTTCCCTCCTGAGGCCTGTGATCTCAGGCCACCCAGAGCCCAGCAGACCAGGCCTCCACTCAGCAGACTTCTGTACCTGCTCCTGAGGAAGCAAGGGCGTGCTTGGCACTTAGTATTCCCAATGTCTAAATTCCAATCCATTCTGACTCCCTAAATCGGAAGATAGTGAAAATAAGAGAATGTGTAAGTCCTTGGTTTTCTTTGGATTCTTGATTCCACTGAGAACCTAACGCCCCTATTCTGACCCTTCCAGTCCTTACCAACTACAGCTAACTGCTTTTCCAACTTTCCCTAAAGTTTCAGCCCTTACCAGGCCATTTTTTCCCCTCACTGGGCCATTTTTTTTTAAATAGAGAAACAAAATCTGAAACATTATCTTCCAGGTACATAGTATGCTTCTCTGGTAAGCAGAAAGCAGCAGGCCTGGGCCCTAAGCGAATGATGGTCAGTTGGCGGTGTGCCCTTCACCAGGTCTCAGACATATCACCTCAAAATGAAACTGGAATCAAACTACAAATTGCTATATGACCCAGACTCTTGGCACTTCTTCACAATGGGAATTTGGAATGAAATGTAGCTGGGACTGCTAAATGCCTAGAGCCTTTTGTTCCTTTCTCTGTAACCACTGCCGGGAAAGGCGCATCCAAGCTAATGCACCCCAGGTGTTTGCTCACAAATCCAAATGAATTGCAACTTGGTGACACATCAGATGTGGCGGTGGTTTGAATAAGAATGGCTCCCACAGGCTCAGACATTTGAACGCTTGGTTTATTAGGGAGTAGCACTACTTGACAGGGACTAGGAGGTGTGGCCTTATTGGGGTGGGTGTGTCATTAGAGGTAGACTTTGGGGTTTCAAATGCCCAAACCAGGCCCAGTGTCACTCTCCCCTACTGCTGATCCAGATGTAGAACTCTCAGCTTCCTCTCCAGAACTATGTCTACCTGTGTACTGCCATGCCTCCCCCAGCACCATAACTGACTGTGTCCTGCCATGCTTCCTGACATGGCAATAACGAACTTAACTTCTGAAACTGTAAGTCAGGCCCAGCTGAATGTTTTCCTTTATAAGGGATGCCATGGCCGTGACATCTCTTCACAGCAACTGGCTAAGAAAGATGTCAACAAGGTTTCTGTTTTAGTTATTATTTTTTTTCCTTGGAGGCATTGCTTTTACTCTGTATCTCTGGTGCTCTCTTTAGACCATGAGTTTTTTTTTTTTTAAAGGACCACATGCCTACAGTGCACTCAGAGCGAGAAAAATCAAGGAAAATTGTTTGACCAAAATCTGGATTATTTAGAAGATTTTTACTAATTGAAGATTAGGGGCTGTGAAGATGGCACAGATATGGTATGGATAAGTCACTTGCTACGCGAGTGTGAGGATCAGAGTTAAGACTGTCAGGACACACATGAAAAACTGGGCAGGGATGGGGCTGCATGCGATTCCAGCAGTTAGGAGGAGAAAAGGGGATCCTGGGGACAAGCTGGCAAGCTAGTATAGTTGGAACCAGTGAGTACCAGAATCAGAGAGGCACTGTTTAAAGAAGCAGGTGGAGAGCCCCTCCAAGCCTCTGTAGGCACAAGCATTCAAATGCATTCATGCATGTGCATCTGCACACATGTGTGCCCACAAATAATATGGATACAATTCTACATGCACACATGCCACATGCATGAAATATTTATTAATCACCAGGCATTAATCATGTTACATTCTAAGATGGTAAAACATAATCGGTACTAATGAGTGGATTATGTACCTGCAGCTTTCAGTGATGAATAAAAAAATGTCAGTTTTTTTCTCTTTGATTTTCTAGGCTGTTTGTCTTTTAATCATTAATACAAAATCATCATGCCACTCAAGGCTGAGTGGAGATAGACTTCCCTTTAAACCAATGATCCTAAAGCTGGGTGGCTTTGCAATCAAGGGGTTATTTGGCAATAACCCCTTCAAGAGAATCAATTAGAAGCTATTAGAGGAAGCAGCCCTTTTTGCCAAGATGGTGCCAAAAGCAAAGAAGGAAGCTCCTGCCCTTCCCAAAGCCGAAGCCAAAGCGAAGGCCTTGAAAGCCAAGAGGGCAGTTCTGAAAGGCATCTGCAGTCATAAAAAGAAGATCCACACATCACCTACATTCCGGCGTCCCAAGACCCTGTGACTCCGGAAGTAGCTCAAATACTCCCAAAAGAGCACATCCAGCTTGACCACTACACCATCATCAAATTCCCCCTGACTACCGAGTCAGCCATGAAGAAGATAGAAGACAACAACACACTTGTGCTCGCTGTGAACGTCAAGGCCAACAAGCACCAGATCAAACAGGCTGTGAAGAAACTCTATGACATTGATGTGGCCAAAGTCAACACCCGCATTAGGCCCAAAGGAGAGAAGAAGGCGTGTGCTCGCGTGGCTCCTGATAAGATGCTCTGGATGTTGCCAACAAAACTGGCATCCTCTAAACTGAGTCCAGCGGGATAATTCTAAATATACACTTTTTCACCATAAAAAAGAAGCCCTGATAGGCCAAAGATGCTGGGAAACAAGAATCCAAAGACTTATCTACATTGATATGTGAACTGTGGCTAAGGTAATTCATGTTACTCTTGTCCAGCAGAGGGTAAGAGTTCTGTAATTCCCACATGTTCCCACCTTGGCTGTAATATGCTTTCTTTTCGGTAGCCTTTCTGACTAGGTTGTGATGGACTATCATTGTAGTTTTAATTTACATTTCCCATGATGGCTAAGGACATTGAACATTTTTTCATATGTTCATATTGTTTTTGATATGTTCATATTTTTTCATATGTTCATATTCTTTATATGTTCATATTGGCCTTTCGTACTTAACTTTGGAGACCTGTCTGTTTGTCTTATTAGCCTACATATCGATTGAGCTATGTGGGGTCTTTGTAGAGTGAGAGTGAGGAAATGGATAAAGGGACACAACCGTGTTTTATTCAGCCACAAGGAAGAATGAAGTTACGTGCCATTTGTTGGGAAATGGCTACAAACGGAGATGGCCATATTAATTGAAATAAGCCAGACTCAGGCTGACATCACGTCTGTGGACCTTAGATTTCAGATGGGTGTGGGTGTGGAGAGGAAAGCATAAGTGACAGTGGAGAAAAGTGGGAAGGAGGAGAGGGAGAAGAGGAGGGTGGATGGGGGGGATATGGTCAAAGTGTATGATAAAGTAGAGCAAAGTTGCCTTTATCGGGGGTGAATGCATGAATAAAAGTATAATCTGGGCCGTGGCTAAGAAACTATATTGTGGGCCATGGGTACTTCACGTTGAAGAACCTCTCTATGTCAAGAACCATTCCTGGTGCTTGAGTAGAGAAACTGGCTGTGAGATGCTGTGCTCTGACTCACGTCACTCTGTCCCACGGTCTAACCCAGGGGTCCTCAATCTTCCTAATGCTGCGGCCCTTCAATACAGTTCCCTGTGCAGTGGCGACCCCAACCATAAAATTATTCTGTTGCTACTTCATAACTGTCATTGTTATGAATATCTGATAGGTGACCTTTGTGAAAGGGTCATTCAACCGTAAAGGGGTTGCGACCCACAGGTTGAGAGCCGCTGCTGTAAGTGGGTGTCCCACCACAGTTATTTGCTGGAGTCTTAGCGAGTGAAGGAAAGCAATGGTGATTTCAACGCTATCCCTGTGTGAGTTTGGGTAGGCCACTGACCTTCATCACGACAAACGCCAGCTTTGTGACCCAGGATCTCAAGAGTGTGCTCTGGTGTGCACAGACCGTGCCAAGAAGTAGACAGAAAGCTCCAAAGCTACCGTCTTGCCCTCCAGGCACTTTGAATCCAGGAGCACTGGTCCTTCAAATCAAGGTGGCTTTCTCCTTCTCTTCGCCCATTATGTGATCAATTCCTGGGCCTGTTGTTTTTCTTAAAAAAAAAAAAAAATCCAATTCCTAAGGCTCAAGGGTTTCAAATAGCTCTGGGCAAATTAGAGCTCAATAAATATTTCATAGTTACATCTAAAATAGCAACCTGGCTCCTTCTTAGTATTAAACAGATTGAAAAAGTCTCCATGGTAAGAAGCAGGGAAATGAATATCATAGCAATTGAAGACATATGTGGATATGGCAGTTTTACCCTCATAGAGATATCAAAGGCATAGCCTCCTAAAATGTACTCAAGGAGAACCTGCCAATATCAGCACTTCATCCAGACAAATTGCGAAGCCTGGAGTCAGAAGCAAAGTTTGCATTTTTGAGAAGGAGAGATTGTATCTTCCAGTCCTGTTTAGGCCCGTGTCTAAATAAACATGTTAATAAAGCAGGACTCAGGAATAAGCACAGTCTAAATAAGTTTAATAACTGACTCCGACTTGAGTCCAAGTACCAGGACGGGGAACCGTTGATTGAAATGGGCCCCATCTGGGTAAGATGACATGGGTGGAATAGAAATATCCTTGAAGAAGTTAAAAATTTTCTCATTTATGGGTGAACACCGGAGACACAAAGGAAAAAAAAAAAGAACTCTAAAAAGCCACCCATAGGAATTTGTTACTCTCTTAATTTGCTAGAGTCAGTCAGCTTTGGCACTTAACTGAGAAGGACTGAGCCGTGAGCCCAGAAGGGGAGGAAGCTTTGGAAGGTCCCGGGTTGTCACCGCCTCACTTGCTCATTGACCACCCAGAGCCCACTCTCCTGCCCATTCTATCCCAGAGAGGCCTCCCCAAGTTTGGCCCATTCTAGAGGATGCTCAGGCAAAGCTGGCACTTAGAAACCCCGTTTTTATGAATGTCTCAGTTACGGATTTCTGGTCTTAATTATGGGGCTGGAGAAGTGATGCGTGTTTTCTAAGATGAGCTTTTACACCAGCTACTGTTGCTGGCTACTCCAGGGCTCTCACAGAAGCAGCCTGGCAGCTTCCTGCGATGGCTTCCTGCGACGGGCAGAGTCATCCTGGGGTTTGGGGAAGCCTTTTTGCAGAAATACTTTTTCCTTTGTGGTTTAATGTGCTCTGGCTAATGATTTTGACTTGGATAGGGAACATAAACTAGAGCAAAGGATACCAATGGGTCAGTTCTAAGTTTTATAAAGTTTGGAAGCTAATGGTTCTGTGGGACTGTGAGAGCAGAGGATCTGTTATGACCAGAGGTTTCCTTCGTCCATCACATATAATTGAACCCCTAGACTGTCCTTCGCCAGACAAAGGGGTGGAACCATGCAGCAGAGCCTCAGCCCAAGCACTAGGTAAGTAGTCAGTCTTTGCTTGATTGTTTTCACCTCATTTCAATTACTGCAATGTAGATTTTGGAGGGCATTTCTATCAGATGTCTCTTACCAGAATACCCTATGCAACAAAACACCTCAAAATTCAGTGGCTACAAACTATCCATGTTTGCTAAATCCCTGAATCTGAGGATGGCGGTTTAGGCTGACCTCTTTGAGCAATTATCCCAAGTCCAGCTGGGCTGGCTAACTGTTAGCAGTTTCAGGGCGCAGCTGAATTCCAGTGGTCTTAGCTGGGGGTGGGTCCTAACATCAGCTGAGTTCTCCTTAGGCTTGTCTGGGTGTTGGCTGCTCCATGTGCTGCTTGCCCTCCAAACCTGGAGCCTAGTGACCACAAAAGAGAAGAAAAGTGGAGACGTTGGGGTGCTACTTTTTAAGCCCGGGTTTGTGTCTTATATGCCCATTGGTCAAAGCAAGAGACAAAGAAGGAATGGGGGAAATAACACCATTAATATGTATGTTTATGTCAGAAATAACTTATAAGACAAATGTAAAATTACCCTCATCATTAGCCAAGAACATGTGTGATTTGACCACAGTGCTCTTGACTTTAAACACAACTTTCCAGCTCTTGTTAACAAGTTGGTTATCTTCTGAAGTCATTACTTGGGTTGTACCCAGCCACCTTCCACACTGGAATGAATCTGTCATTCAGCTGGCCTGCGGGTGAGGGTCTCTACAAGAGTGCTGGAGTTCTAGGTACTGAACTTGGGTCATCAGACTTGTATGACTATTTTTTGATATGTAGCCAAGTGGCATGGTAAAGGCTTAGAGCCAAGAGAAAATTAGCCTATTAAGATGCTTGTTGACAATATGGTTGATATTTTCTTTTTAATCAGTAGAAAAGACATACATAAATATATGTTTACTTATATGACATTATATGTGTGTATGTTTACATATACAACATTATATATGTATTTATATATATTACATTACACATATATATTTGTGTATGTTTAAGCATTCTCTTATTGGTGGACTAAATATTCATTATTATCTTTAATAGGAAAACCCATAGTTGCTTTTAAAATGAAAACTTTTACAAAAGTACTTTGAAGAAGAAAAAGTATGTGGAAGACAAACTGGATCAGAGAATTTTGGGATAGCGAAAGATAATTTGTTCTGAGTGGGGAGAGAGTGATACGGACAGACAATCAGGTTGGGAATAAGGAGGGACCTTGACTTCCAAGCAGACACACTTGGAATGTAAATAGTAGGGAAGCACTAAAAGTAATTTGAAATCAGGATGAAAGCTGAAAGTTATAAGTAGGCTGATTGATGTGAATACTTAGAAAGAAGGGATCCTCACTGACACACTGTTACTAATGGGTGGACAGAAATACTGAAATTATTGGGTATGGCTGGCTCAAGACCATGCGTATGAACAAATGACCCCCTTCAATAATCTGGTGGGTCCACTGGTTTTGGTACTTTCTGTGTCTCCTTGCAAGAAGAACCAAGGTGAGGAAGTGTGAACAAGGTGTACCTATGGCCATCACCAGTATCAGAAAGGCCATCTTTAAGTCCTCCAAGAAGATAAGTAATCTTCACCTCCATCCCTGTGTGTATTCTTGCGGCCAGCAAGTGAACGCATTCCTTAGTACCCACTAACGGGTTTGTATTTCCTCCATGTTATCCTTTAGAGACCAGACTCATGTTCAGCTAAACCTTTCTTGTCTTTGTTTTTCAAGATTATTAATAACAAAATCCATTGTAACAGAGCCATGGCTCCCAGCCTAGGATGTACACTGGAAATTTTCCAGAGAGTGCTCCAGTCTCTACATCTAGGGCGTAGGTGCAGAGAGTTTACCCACTCCTTTCCTCCAGGCAATTCCAATGCACAGCCCAGGCTGCCAGCCGTTGGTCAAAACCTTGGCCCATGACTATTCCCAGTGCTGGTTTTTTTCACTGTTGTTGCGTGATTTGCTGTGACAATGTGCTATCTACCAATGAGTCTGCTCTCAGAAGCACCCACCCCTGATTGCTGATCCTCCCAAGAGCTGCGCTTTTCTCAGAAAACCACTGTAAGCAAAAACGACAGTGTTTTTCATTACTGCCCCTTGGTGCCTGCTGTCCACCTTCGACTTTTCTGGTGGCTGCCACACACTCCTTACCCACGTATGGGAATGGGCTCTTGAAGGCTATTGAGGAGCAATGGGATTATACTGGGGTTGCTTGCTTTCTGATTCACTGTGAAGGCCGCCTTTCTAACTGAGTTTTATGAGGAGTCAGCAGGGTGAGAGAAAAGCAGAAAGCCATTGCCTTTTTCTTCTTTACTATGTTGTGTGTCAAGCAATTGCTGGTGGCATTTTCTTTCTAGTGATCGCTCACTTTCAGGCATTTCTGTCTTTCTCTTAATGGGGTGGAGGCTGTTAGCGAGGTTGACACAATGTCAGCTTCTCTTTCAGGTAGATTGACTCTTAGCATCTATCTACTCTTTCAGGTAGATAGACTGACTTATGAACATCTTAGGCTCATAAGAGGAGTGTCTTTTCCTTCTCCCCAGTGGAAGCAAACACGATTTTTAAGATACTAGGTTACAGCTCTGAAGGAATCCCTGTTCCCTCTATGTTCCCTTCTCTACTTCTGCCAAGGCAATGTGTGAATTTCAGTTTATAGAACCAGCCTTTCCTCGTTTAAAATTTTGAAACAATTCTAAACTTTCAAAAAGCTGGAAGACCAGTATGACAAAATTTTCTCCTAAGTCCCTTCAAGAACAAGTTCATAGCTCTGTCCCCTGTAACTCTAAAATATTATAGATGGTGTTTCCTACAAAGAGATATTTTCTTATAGAAAGAAAATCTGACCAATACTGGTTGACACCCTGCTATCATCTGACCCTCACACAGCATTCAAGTTATGCCAATTATGTCAACAATGTTCCTACAGCAAGAAAGGCATCATTCAGAACCCGGGCTACATTGAGATGCCACGCCTCCTAGGCTTCCTTCAGGCTGGGACATAGTTGACTTCCATCACCGTGACACTGAAATGTCAGTTGCTTTGCAGCGTGTCTCAGGTTAGATTTGCACCAGGTTTCCTTGGGGCTGTCTTCAGACTGTGTGTTTTTGGCAGTGATGTCACCAAGATCGTACTTTGTTCTTCTGATTGCCCTCTATCAGGTGGTACCAATGCCTGTGCTTTGCTCATTTGAGAAAGTGAGAAAAGGTGATCAGCCTTCTCCAAGATAAAGGTTTTCTTCCCTCTGTGTGACTGATCTGCTTTTCATGAGGAGGTGTCCCGAAGCCACGCAAACATTTCATTTCTCATCTAACATTCACTTTATCCATCACTTGCTCACATTGGTTTAGTCTTATGCTTTCGCATTCTAATGAATCAGTTTGCCTTCTAATTAACTATTTATTCTGGCATTCAAATTGTCCCTGAGTTGATGGATGGATTATCATTCATACTGGCTTCTTCCTTTTTTTTACACGAAACTCATCATTCCCATCAGTGCTTTCTGAAACAGTGAGGTTTCTCAGAGTTCTTGTGCTTTCTGCCCTTCATCCTTGAGAACAATTAGTTCTTCGAGAAGCCCTGGTCCCTTCAGCAGAAACTAGTGTTTGTTTATACATGAGGTTCTGAATGAGAAATGTGCTCCGTGTGAGTGGGCACTGCTGCTCCAGACCCTCCCGATTGCCGAAGGTTGAGGAAGTGTGTGCGCCCATCAGTTTCTCAATGGGAAACCACAAATTCCCATGAATGCTCCCAATTCTAAGCCAATGCTAGGCATCATTGTAGCTTTCCCCTTTTCCTATATTTATAATTCTTTCCTCAAACAGTGAAATGACTTGCTTCAGTGTTCTTAGAATATTTATGGTATGGCTATAACTGATCTTCCGTATCTGGCTACCCCTTTCTTATCAGGGCTGCCTTCCTCACAGTGCTTACACTCGAGCTGCTGTGTCTCTCCACCCCCACTGTAGCAGTACAGTGCTCTGTCCCAGCTAATGACTGCCAACGGCTAGCATTTTCTTCTGTACTTTGACTTGAAAAAACAATAACTCAAACCCTGATCTGCAGCATTGGCTCATTTTCAGTGTCGGTATCTCACTGTGACTGATTTCAGGCGACCAATACAAAGTTACTGAATGTGGAATTGAAATAAAAATTATATACATATTACATATATATAATATATGTATATATTCTGTCATATAACACAGTCTATGTTAATAACCTTAGCGCATAGGCAACAGAAAAATACAGTATCTAGAATGTGATAAATATTTATTAACATTGTTTGAAATATAATTGTGAGGTTATACCATAGCCCATTTGTGCTTCCATAACAAAACATCACAGACTAAGTAGTTTATAAACTATAGAAATTTATTTCTCATTGCTCCAGAGGTTTTCTGGCTTTCTGTGTCTGGTGAAGGTGTTCTTGGCATGATGATGGAGGCAGCGCTATGTCCTGCGGCGGAGGACAGCAGAATGAATAGGTTCTAAGGCAATTCTTTGAAGCCCCTTTAATGGTTGTAGAAGAGCCCCAACCTCATGACTTGGAAATTTCCCCAAAGGCCATTAACATGACTACAGTGGGAATTAAGTTTTAACACGTAACTTTGGACGACTTTCATACTGTAGCAGTTTACATACATTAGTGTTTGATAACAGTCATGTTTAAAAACAGGTTCACAAAATTGCCTATTTATGGTTTGCTCTTGAAAACAGTGGGAGTTCACTCCAACACCTACACTGACATAGGGCACCGAGGCAACAAGTCGCTGACACCCTGGCAAGCAGCGAGGAAGTGAGCAAGGGAAGGGAGGAAAGCCAACAGAGAGGATGCCTTGTGCAGATCTGCCTATGGAAACTGCGAAGCCATCACCACGCCTAGAGCTGAGACCCTCTAAGAAACCGCAGGGACATCTTACATTATGCAAACAGGTGGGGCCATTTCTGACCAGTCAATGCTCAGGCATATCAGGTGCTCTGTCTGTGGGCTGAGCATGCTCTGCTGTCTGAGAATACCCTTGGACAGAAGGTGCAGGAAGTCACTAGAAGTAGGACTGTTAGCAGGAGGTCTCTGAGGTGGCCTAGGGGATGTAAGTGGGTCACCATTAGTGTCACACCAATATCCTTTTTTATGGGACACTGCAACTTCCTTTCTAAAACAAAGGATAGTGCCTATGATCCCTCATTGAGCTTCTAATAGAATTTGGAGAATATGTTTGGTCTTGGAGGAGGGTACTGAAACTATTGGCATAGGAGAGTCCTTCGCTTGGCACCTTAGGGAAGCAGAGTTGAGTGTCACTTGGGACTCCCATAGATCCTCTATTTTCTGATGTTCATAATGAGAGGAAGACAGGACTGTAGATACTAACAGGGTTTTAGGTGTCTAGCCCACTTGATAGATAGCCCACTGCACTCTGCCCCCTGTACCTCAGGAAGCATGTTCCACAAAGGGGTCATCATCTCCAAGTCTGATTGCTGCTCCAGTGTTGGATTTCCAGACCTTCAAGACACTCAGGTTACTCTATGGTCTGGCTCAGAGTATCGGTTTCTGTGACCTCCTCCCCACGGTTTCTCTGGCATGCTCTCCCGACAGGTTCTTGACCCAGATACTCAGGGAGCACTTGAGTCTCTGTTACAGAAAAGTGATAGAAAGGGAGACATGGGGCAGGAGAAACATGCATGTGTGTTTACCTACTGTTCGGGCTCATTGGGACCAATGCATAAGTCAGAATGTGTGTAGCCCAGAGTGTGTCATACCTTCATTTGGTATGACATTTGGATATTATTGCTTGAGCAGTGAGTATAGCCCTTCCCCTCCTCTCTCTTTCCCAGACTTGTTTTTGAGAGCTGGTTTATGAACCACAGAAGACAACCACTTATATTGAATTCTCTTCCCATTTTGCTTTTGAGCGCAGACACTATTTACCCATTTTATTTACCAAGCTTCAGTCCAGGTGGCCTTTTGATTATTTCCACATGTTTAATTCACCCACGGAGGTTGAAGATAATAGATGCCATCCGCAGAGAACTTTGTATATTGCAGGCACTGTGCTGACTGCACTCCGTGGATTTCTCACTGGAAATCCTACAAAGTAGTTTCAATTAATTTTCCCCACTTTTACACAATGCAGCATAAAAATAGAAGAAACTTAAAATTACATATTTTAAAATTAAAAAATTAACCTGAGATACAAGTGTAGAATCAAAAGTCTCAACTGTCAGCGAACCATATATACTCAACTATTGGTGAACTTTCTCTATTTCTATCTCTTTTTTCTCTCTCGCCCTCCCTCTCTCTCCCCACTCTCTGTGCACATATTTTTCTTTGCACTAATATGACTGAATGTATGTGTGTGAAACCTTGGGTATTTATTTTGAAGTTTTTATTTTTATTTTTGAAATAGAGTCTCTCATGGGCCTGGAACTCTTCCAGTAGGCTGCACTGGTTGGCCAGTATCTTAGTGAGCGTTTCTATTGATGTGAGCCAATATCATGACCAAAAGCAGCTTGAGGAGGAAAGGGTTTATTTCAGCTTGCAGTTCCACAGCACAGCTCCTCACTAGGGGAGGTCAGAGCAGGAACTGAAGGCAGGAACCGATGCAGGAGCTGATACAGAGGCCGTAGAAGAGTGTTGCTGACTGGCTTACTCTTCATGGTTTGTTCAGCTTGCCTTCTTCTAGCACCCAGGACCACCGGCCCCAGGGTGGCACCAGCTACAGAAAGCTGGGTCCTCCCACATCAATCAAGAAAATGCATCATTGGCTTGCTCAGAGGCCAATCTGTTGGGGGCATTTTCTCCATTGAAGCTCCCTCTTTCCAAATTAACTGTAGTCCATGCTGACTTGACTTAAATAATTAGCCAGCACAGCTAGTGAATCAAGAGATCCACCTGCCCTCCTTTCCCAAAGTTGGGATTATCAACACTTGCTGCCATATTTGGCCTAAATAAAAACAATAGCCAAACACAAACAAAAAACATGGGTTCTGGGGACTGAACTCATATCCTCATGCTTGCAAGGCGATCATTTTACTCACTGGGCTGTCTCCCCAATCCTCGGCAAGCTTCTAGTGAAGTAATCTATTCAATGGTACTGAGTAGCTGTCACTGTTCTAGACACACTGAAGAAGAGAGACCCTGTTTCCTTCCCTCTTGACATTGAAATTTCACTAGAGGACATGAAAGCAGAGGAGAGTATTACTTGAGATTCAGAAAAATAAAAGAGTAAGGAGGCAGGGATTGGATATCTTGGTGGAGGTTGACACTATAAGTAGAGGGGGCTGCCGTGGCCATTTGGGTAGATTTGAAGGCACAGAGATAGTAAGCTCTCCGTTATTTGGGAAGCTTGTTTTAGGCAGAGAAACAGCCAGTGTGTTATTCCTGAATGTGAGGTCCCTGAGGCAGAGCATGCCTGGTGTTAGAAAAGTCATTGGCTATAATTCTGTATGATTTGTATGTTGCATCCCTCAATCTATGTTGGAAACTCATCCCCAATTAAAGGTGAGCTCTTAGGAGATGACCAGGCCAAGGGCTCTGTCCTCATGAATTGAGTTAAACAGAAGGGCTTAAGGGAATGACTTTGTCCTGTTTCTGCCTCTTCCCTTCTACTGTGAGAGAGAACAGTGTTTGCCTCCTCCAGAGGGCACAATATTTATGGTCCAATCTTGAAAGCAGGGATCCAATCTGATCAGACAATGAATGTGTTGGCATTTTGGTCTTGGTACTTCAGGAACAATGGGAGAAGCCATTTCTGTATTCCAAATCCCCTGTCTCAGAGCCTTATTGTAGAAGCAACAACAGGCTAAGACTACCTGCAGTGGTAGAGGGCTTCTGGAGCACCCTGAGGATTTGATTTTTCCTTGGGATGAATGGGAGGGGAACTGCAGGATTCTGAGCTGAGGTTTGATGTACCTGGACTCACGGCTATGAATACAGCTCTCTGTATCCAAGAAAGGGTAGTTATCCATGTGTAGAGGGAGATATATCCCTGCTGCAGGTACAGGTGAGAGGTGAGGCGCGTTCCAGGATCTGGAAGGTGGTGGATCCATCCAGGGATTGCATTTGTTGCTACCAATTCTGTTAATCCTTTCTTCAAATTGAGCAAAGCCAGACTAAAGAGACTTGGAGATTGAGCTAAGACTCTCCACAGTGACACACTTAGGAGCAGCGCAGTGACTAAGAGAGCATTCAGCAGAGAAAACGGTCACTGGCATTGGCTGCTCATGGAGCGTCCAGCAGAACGTTGGGACAGGGCCTTGGGAGAGGAGACTTCTGTCTCAGATGAGCCTGAGAGAGATCGAGAGAGGGCAGGGAGCAGGGTAGAAGATACAGATTGGGAAGGAGCATAAAAGTAGGGCAGAGATGATTTTTCCTGGAGACTGGCTTTTGCTGACTCCATGCATAGTGTAAATGCACCTGTCACATTTGGAGGTACAGGCCATGGATGGGCAGCCATGGAATAGAACTTGGGGTTCATGCCTGGGAAACAGCGGCATGGTGAAGTTCCCAGCAGTCCCTGTGAGCCATGAGTGTCAAGTACAGACTCAGATTTCGGTCCTGGTTTTCAGGGATTTTTTTTTTTCTGAGTAAGGGTTGTCCCTCAGCACAAGCTATGTGAATCTACACAGCTACAGTAGGAACTATTGCAATTCTATATCAACCCAGCCTGAACACAGCAGTGTTATGTTGACTTCTGGGTCTCATTAGCTGCTCAAAGGGCTTTAATTAGTGACTAATTGGAGTTAAGGGTTATCTGTCAGTTTCATTTTGTCTATGCGCTCTCTTTCCTGTTATAACAGGGAGAGGAAAAATCAGGGAAGTGTTAAGATTCTAGCATGTCAAGTATAAGCTTAGGAAGGTCTAGGGATCATAGAACTGTTGGCAGCTTTAATGAACTCCTTCCAAAGTTCCCTCTTGACCATGGAGCTGTAGGAGGGAAAGAGGAAAAGACAGAATAAACTAGTGAGCTCTTTTGTCAGAGGTTGCAGGATTAGTCACCGTCAGTGCAAAGGCAATCTGGTTTATTGCATAGACTTCGTGTGCCAAACATGAATAATAGGAATAGAAGTGTAGAGAAAAGAAAGGGCAGTTGCACTTGCTTGCAGCATCAAGCAAGCTCTGGAAAAATAGGTACGTGATTGGTCCCGAGGATGAAGAAAATGTGCTAGGATGTTTGAGATGGAAGGAACCTTAGGCATCACATCCAGACCTCTCATTGTAATGATGAGAAACAAGAGAGGCTCAGTGACTTACCTGTCCAGTGTCTCCTAGGTTTCTAGACCCAGAAGATGTTCTAAAGTTACAAAAGTATTGAAAACTCCTTAGCATGATTAGACACTAGTACTGTGCAGGATATTGATGAAAAGAGGAACCCATGTTTTCAGTGGTCTGGCAGTTTGGTAAAGGAGATGATTATTAACCAGTTCAGCACATAAATAATTACAGATGGTGACAGCTGTGAGGGAGATCAACAGGAGGAAGTGACAGATGAGAAATAGCCAAGTGTGCTATGACTCTGTGTACAATGAGGATGGTCTGAGTCTCCTGACTTCCCTTGATTTTTCCAGGTTGGTAAAGGATCCCAGCATATGAAATAGCACAGTCACCTGCAACCACCCTATGCTTCCCTTTACCTTCCTCACCACCCATGTCTACCGCGTTAGCAGAGCCCTCTCAACTCAGCTTTGTCTAGTTATTTTAAGACAAGCCCCTCCTTTCCACCACATCTGTGATATCCTTTCTAACATCCATCAGCCCAAGCCATGGTGCTCTTGAGACAACCACCATGGACTGATGCTAATGTTGTGGTCTAAGTCTGGAATGTATCCTAAAGGCACGTGTGTAAATGCTTGGTCCCCAGTACAGCAGTGCTCAGGGGCTTCTGGGAAGTGATGAGACCATGTGAGCTCTGACCTCGCCAATGGGTAAGTCCACTGGTGAGTTCATAGTTTGAGGAGCTATTGTAAGGCGATGGAAATTTAGGAGATGGAAGCTAGGTTGAAGGGTCTTTGGGGACATGCTGTGGGGATTGTACTCTGCCTCCTTTCCTTTCTCTCACTCTTCCTGCATCTCTCCCACTATGAAGTGAGCAACTTTTCCCCATCACTAGCTCCCCACCACGATGCTCTATCTCAACATGGGCCAGCAGCTTGAGGCCAGGTCACTATGGACCCAAACCTCTGAAACCATGGGCCAGAATAAAGCTTTACTTTTTTAGGTTGTTCTCCTCTGGTTCTTTGTTATAGTAACAGAAAGCTGACTGATGGGGCTGCCTGTGGATCCTACCTCTTGTTTCCCACACGGCTGCAGACTGGTCTTTAGAAACATAAATCAGATTGAATTTCTCACTCAGCTCACTGCTCCCACCTGGAAAGAAGCTGCTCCTGCTTCCTGTCCTTACTCCACCCCCTTTCTGGTCCTGTCACACCAACACTCCTGCTGTTCCTTGTGCAAACCAAGTCTGTCTAACATAGCATTTGGAGGAACAAGCCCCCCTCCCCAAGCATGTCCTTCTTAGCGCTCCATTCTTCTACACAAAACTGACCATGAAGGAGGGTGACCCCACTGTCCGGGGCCAATATCAGCACTCTCCCTCCTCAAGCTTATCCTGGTTTAGACAATGGATTATTTTTGGTTAACTTATCATTAAGGAGTTGGCGGGGGAGTCCTCTGAATGTGCCTTCTTTGTCTCCTTCCTCACACATATGTAGAGAACCTACTAGGGGCCAAACATGGACTAAGTGGAGACATGAAGTAAAGAAAGCTTGGTTATATCCTTGAGGAACATTTGAATATCCAATGAAATTCATCGTAATATGACCTAGACATTTTCAGACAAGTTACTTGCTGTTCTGTAGACAAAATGGCCAGCTCTTGACTTAAACATTTTACAGCATACCCAGATGTTTGGCACCATCAAGACATAGCCTAACTTCCCCCTCCTCACCAGTTGCTCTCAGCCCTCCTTCTCCTTCCTCCTTTGTTTGTTCCTGTTACTCAAGGCTTGGCAGGTCTCAGGCATGCACCATGCCAGAACGTCTTCTCATGGAACATGATTAAGACCAAAGCCTTGGGTCCATCCTGCCTTCTGACAACTCACTGCATAATCTTCTTGCTGTTTCCAGACTCAAGTCAGCCAGGCAGGATCTCAATTAGCTTCCCAATGGCCCTTGTATTCCTGCCAAAAGTGTTTTTGATTACTTGGCCTCTGAGCTCCATGCATTCTGGCTCCTTGGCAATGCCCTGGGGAGAACTCAGGAGGCTTGCTGGGCCCTGAAGTGCTGTTTGTCTGCTGGATTCCCATGCTGCTAGGCAAAGCAGCCCATGTTCCATGTGGGAGCAAAAAACATCTACACGTGTTATTCTGAGAGCGTTCCAGAACACTTAGCTTTGTCTTTTCAAAGATATACTTCTCAAGGGTCCATCTTTTGGCTTTGCTGGAGGTAGAGTTGATGACCAACTAGGTGGAGCAAAGCATCCTCTTGCCTTCTGTCAGCTTGTCCTCAGCCTATATTGAGTTATTGGAATATCCCCTCTGATTTTACCTTCTACAGATTATCTTCTTGATAAAGAATAACTATTTTGGTGGGCAGTGGTGGTGCACACCTTTAATCCCTGAACTCAGGAGGCAGAGGTAGGCAGATCTCTGTGAGTTCAAGGCCAGCCTGATCTATAGAGTGAGTTTCAGGATAATCTCCAAAGCTACACAGTGAAACCCTGTCTCAAAACAAAAACAAACAAAAAACAAAAAAGAATAAGTTTCTTTTTCTTTTTTCTTTTTTTTTTTGATAGAAAAATGTATTAGGCAATAATTAACCAGCTAATGTATCATAGACTTTCACTTTTAGGAACGAAAGTCTCAGAAGACTGATAAAGATTAATGAGAACATAGAAGGAGAGTCAGAGTTCTGGATTCTATAAGACATGGGAAGGCCTCTGGGCAGAGGCTGGGGGATTTCAGGTATTAGGGAGGGCCCTGGAGGAGGTTTTGGGGGACAGACAAAGTAATGAGGGTATCTTAAGAACATCACCTTGGGTGCACTAGGGGAAGCTATTGACCTCTCTTAAAGCATGACCAGACTGAAGTATGGGTGGCATCGCCACTCTTCCCTTTGAGAACACTCCATCCTCTGCTCACAGGGCATCTCCTAGGCAGAAGAGAGATAGGTGATGGGGAAGGCTGACCGCACATGTAGCCCCAGGAGAGTGGCCTGGGACACAGTCCTTCAGCAGACGGAGAATCTCCCACATTTCCTCAAGGCTTCCAGGACTGTTTGTAGAAAAGATGGAACTTAAATCCATACCCCCTTAAGAGACTGTAGTGTAGGGAGACTGATGACTTCCACTGTGAATGGAGAGGTGACTTGATCTCAGGCTACAGGAGGTACTTTATTACGAGGCATTATTGGATCCAGATGTTGCCTGTCCCATAGAGGCTGTCTGCATGGGCCTTTCCACCAAAATCTTTTCTCTGCTTGTGAAGAGAGAAGCCCTGTGGAGAAAGACTCTGGCATCCACAGGGAGTCACCTAGAGCAGATACAGGCTGCTCTGAGCCGTCTACAGACGAGAATGGTGGCAGTGGTGATCCGCCAAGCATGGTGGGGAGGTTTGACCTTCCCCAGTGACAGGTGATGTGGAGGAAGGAAAGGGCTAGAGATTCGGGGTTTCTTTATTGGAGGAGAGAAACAAGTAGGGGATAATAAACCATGGAAATGGAAAACATGTTTCCTAAAACAAGGCCGTATGTCAGCACAGACAGGACTCATGAGACAATGCTTTGTGAAGATGAAGCTTCGTAAGATCACACACATTTCATTCACAGGCATGAATTGTTCAATGGTTTTATATGTGTATATGTGTACATGTGTGCAGCTATGCAACCTGTATGTAAGAATCTATATGTCTACTATCTATCATCTATACATTTATTCAATAGATATACACTTCGACACTGTGGTGGTTTAAATGAGAATGACTCCCATAGGCTCATGTGTTTAAATCGCTAGTCTCCAGTTGGTGAAACGCATTGGGAAAGGTTAGGAGGTATGTTACTAGGGCTAGGTCTTGAGATTTCAAAAGACTCTCACTACCTCTGCCTCCTGCATGTGGATCAGGATGTGAGCTCTCAGCGGCTCCAGCCACCATTGCCTTTGCTCTGCTGTTACGGACTCCAGCCCTCTGACACTGTAAGCTCAGTCTAGTGTTTTCTTTTATAGGTTGCCTTGGTCAGGGTGTTTTATCACAGCAATACGAAAGTAACTAAGACAGCCACATACTCATATGTACACGCAGTTTGGAGTTCGTTTGTTACCTATACCTGCACAGCTATGCAGAGTAACATCTGTAACATGGAGATGGACACGGGGAGAGTCATAATTATCTACAATTATCCACTCTTTTCTCCAGCACATTTGTCATGGGAGCAGAGCTTCTTTCTCTCTCTGACTATCCTTTGTCAATCATCACTTGGTCTTACAATACAATTGCATGACAATTTTTATTTAATAAGAAAGCCACTGAAGATTGATTAGCTCCAGGAGGGAATAATAATAATAATAATAATAATAATAATAATAATAATAATAATATAATAATAAAAAATCCTGCCCACATACCAATCTCTATAACTCATTTTAAAGCCAGAGAAAAGTGAGGGTTGTAATTTGAATCGTCACTTGAATTTATTTGCGTCTTCTCTGTGATCAGTGCTGATGCTTGGAGTTGGCTCAGCGACCTTCTTTCTTTTTCAGCATGGGTGAGCTGACTTATATAAGCCTGGGGTGTCCTTAGCATGACAGTCAGACCCAGGTAGGGGACACACCACTATCCTCATATCCACTTGCTGCCTGTGCACACACAAACAGGAGAGCACATGTACACACATGCATGCCTCAGACCACGTGCGTGTGCATCTTGTGTTTGAGGGTGTGAAAAGCTACAGTGAAAAGGAGGAGGACTTAGTCCTGCCGACTGAATACTCTTTTCAGCTCGAGATATTAAAGTCATGAACTTGGGGTTGGTATTTGACACTGGCGTTTTGTAAAGGTCCACCTCCAAGGCCTCATTTTGTATTTATTCTGTCCTTTTACACTTTGGGAGGCCTGACAAGGAAAAACTCTTGGAAGTAACTTCTAGAATGAAATTTGTTCTTAGCAGTTTCTTTAGGCCTCTTGGGGACAGTGAGCAGTTCAGAGCTTATAGGACTGAGCTCTTGAGGTCCTGAAATATTGTTGATGACTGAATAGTCAACAGAGAAACACTTTCTGTCTCAATCATAAGTTTGAAAGGCTTTGTGGGATATGTTAGAACCTTTTCTGATAAATTCCATGATGTCGAATGGATCCTTCTTTGACTATGCAGGGTTGTACAGAAAGAAAGGCTGATGTATTTGGTCAGCATGATGAAGCCATGGGAAGCTCAGAAGAGGGATGGTTCATGCCATCTTACCCTTCCTTCCTAAATTCCTGATACTCGGTGCTTTCTTGCCATGATGTTGCTGATGCTGATGGTTCTGAAGTCTCTGCTGGTAACCCTGCCACTGCTCACTTCCTACCTGTTTGTGCCTGTCATGACTTAGTTCTTTTATGTGCACAGAAAGCCCTGTGTCAGACCCACTTTATAGCTAAGTAAAGGAATTTTCTCAAAGTCGCAGTGTTGGTAGGTTATGACTGGGGATTCAATACTAGTCTGTCTGTCACCCATACATGTTTTCTTCTTGTGGGCTTTGTTTCATTTCTCAAAAGGGTAACATGATTAAGTTTTAAAAAGTTGAGTTATTATGTTTCATATTGTGTGTGTGTGTGTGTGTGTGTGTTTAGCCCCGTTATTACAAGCCCAAGTATTTTACCAAGTCTTCTTTTTGTCATTGCCCCACTATACAGTAAAAATACAAAGAATTGATGTTCTTCATCCTCTCTGTTGAACCAAAAAAAATACCCTCTTACTTCTTAATTTCCATCCCCCCCTGAATATTTTATTGAAAAATGTTGAGTCAGCTCTACTTCAGAGTGAATTTCAGGGACTTAAGGACTACAAAGCTGATCTTTAGACTCTCTGTCAATTTCCTTGGAAACAACAGGAGAATTCTTTTTGAAGGAATTTCCCTCTTGGTGGTTCCTCTCCAGAGGAAACCTAAACTCTGGGGATTCTAGCCAAGAAAAAAAAATGCAGAGAAGGCATTGAACGGAGACCACTGTCCTTAGAGAAGACAGCCTCCTTGTGTCTCCTGGCCCCAAGGTATAAATATAGAGAGACGCAAAGGAGACTGGCAGAGATCTTGCTGACAGCTCTTCCAAACTTTCAGAAAAGATGACTCGCTGCCTGTTGGGAAATAGTTCTCAAGCTCAGCAGCTCTCCTGTTGATGAAGATCCCTTTATAGACGAGGCAGCCCCTTGGAGTTCCTCTCACCTGTGTGTCTGTCCCTTCTCCCTTACTCCCTTTCTGAAGATGTACAAGGTGCCACAGTGAAGCCTGGATTGTCTCTTCCTGGACCTGTGTCTACTTGAGGAGACTGACATGTGCTTAGATAGCGACAAGGCAGCATGTCTTCAGGAAGCATGGATGAGGCCTCGGGGAGGAAGGGGACAGGTCGCAAACTGTCTCAGCGAGGTCAGCGAGGCTTGCCCAGGAAGACAGCGTGAGAGCTCGCTCCTGATGGGTGAGAAGGAACACAGTAGGCAGAGGACCCGGCACAGATAAGAGACCTGAGAAGCTACGGTGCTGCTGTGTTTGGGAAAGGGTTAACAAGTGGCTGTAACACATTCATTGCACCATCAATTCCATGAAATTCATAATGTGTGTTCTTGGAGGAAGAGAGAGGTAAGGAAAACGGAGAAGTCTGTCCCCTGTCTCATTTGGCAGCATTGACCTGCTCTTTTGTTAAAAGCAATGCATTTATTTACTTCCTTCCCCAATCTCATCTTCCAGACTGAAGCCCCAACTAAAGCTTTCTTCTCTCTCTCTCTCTCTCTCTCTCTCTCTCTCTCTCTTTCTCTCTCTCTCTCTCTCCCACCTTCGTTCCTCCCTTCCTTTATTTCTTTCTTTTACAGTATTCTTCTGGGAGAGATTTAAAAGACAAAGCTTCCATTCTGTATGCTTTCCTTGAGTTCATAGCCTCTGCTACCACTGGAATTTCAGCACTCTGGCCTCTAACTTCCCCCCAAAATGTAGCTAGACTGGATGCTCTTGGGTACACAGGGTGGAAACACCCATTGCCTCCTGAGGACATTGGAGGCTTCTTCAGGGACTCTGCCCTGCAGGTGCGTCAGCATCTCATCCCATGAGATGCTCCTAGGCCAGGCAGCACCCTTTGATTGAAGAGCCTTCCTATGAGCTTGTTCTTGTGTTGTTGTGATCTTCCCATGGACCACTCGTCCCTGCGTCCATTTCTGCCTGTTTGCTAGTGTGTGTTCTTTGTTCTTGCGATGTCCCCGTGGCATTCATTTGTGAATGGGGAGGGCGTGGATGCATGTGCTGGAGAGAGGCGATGGGATTGCTCTGACTGAAAAGACAGGTGAAGGAAGAGACAATTCAGTCTTCCATTGTGAGAGCTTTGGTACCACTGATCACTGACTGTGGATAACTGAGAAGCCTGGGCCATTTAAACATCATTTGACTTATTTAGTCAGGGTCTATGCCAAATTAGGGGGGTTTGAAGAGCGTTACTTCTGCTCTATTGTGAGATAGAAAAAGCAGGAAACTCAACAATGGTGTGGGAACCTGCAAAAGTGAAGACCATGTGTCAATTTGACCCTCTGTGCCAAACACAGATTCCATTTGGGGCATATCATTGGACCTAGCCTTTGTCACTCTGGCATCCCTTACCCAGCTTTGATTAGCTTCAAGCAGTAATCAGCATGGCTGCCATTCTTCCCAATATGCACACTTGCTCAGGTCCTGCAGGCGACTTCCTGAGTGGATGCCTCGGCGAAACTCCTATGGCATAACTCCCTTAATTTTGTTAGCCTGGTGGCTATCTGTCCTCCAAAATCTCTATTGCTTAGTAGGTTTCCCAGTATCAAATGGCAGAAACAGAACTGGAAACCTGGTTAGTTTCCAGTCTGCCGGCTTCCATCTTGCTGGTTCACGTCTGTGTTTGTGACGGCTTTTCTCAGAACTGAGACTGGCCAATCAGGCTGATTCCAACCAAATGCTCATGACTTGAATTTCTAGTGTGAGCTTCTCAGGCCTGGCTACACATTAGAACTGGAATGGGGTTATTGCTCTTACCCTATACCAGCAAAACTTGAATATTTCAGGGTGGGGCTTCAGGATGAAAATCTGAAATTTAACCCCATCTTACTACAAAACTGTAGAGCAGATAAGGAACCCCGATCCAGGGTGGGAGAGGAAAGGAAGGCTTTCCTAAGAATTAAGCTGCTGACCAGACAACAGAGTTTGCTAATGTAAACCTAATGTCATTCTTCTCTCCGGGCAGGTTAGAGCCTAAAACATCCCCTGCCCCCGCCAAACCCATACCTCAATTCAACTTTTCCCTAACTCATTCAGAAAAGAATATTGAGTTCAGAAACCAGGGGAAAAAAGTATAAAAGACGTTCTCCTTTTTATAAATGACTTGAGGACCCTTGCGAGGGCTAGGGATCCCTTCCTCCTCCCCTGTCCTGTTCTACCCCCCACTGAAATTCTAGAGCAAATTTGTTTTGCATTAGCGATAATTAAAGTCAGATCTCGAATCTATGTGTTACAATAAGGCAGCTGTTTATGATAGAAGTGCCTTGGGCTTTCTCACAACTCATGTTTCCAAAGCCCTGCAAAGGTGTTTAAAGGGCAACAACTTAAAGCCATCAGTCTCCCTTCCCCACCTCCAAGGGGGTCCTGCTTCCTCCCTTTCGGATCTTTCCAGGGGAGCCAGAGCATTGGGGAAGAGGCTACCTGGAAACACACTGAGCCTGCTCCTCCAGTTTGGAAAAATCTCTCTGCATTCTCTGGTAGACCGCAGTGGGAGTATTTACTCCCATGGAAATTGGCCGATATTCCAAATCAGGGATTTGTTTCTCTCACTGGAAAACAGGTGGTTAAATGTCTCCCGGCATGCCTCGTGCACAGGTAGTCTCTAGGGAGTTCTTCAGGGAAAGATAGGAGCGTTTTTCAGAGGAGATTGCATGCATTTAAATTGTCCAGAGAAGGTTCTGAAGCTCTGGGGTTAGCATCACTCTTCCATAAAGTGTCTAAAAGCCACTTGGAGCTTCATGTTCCTATAATTAAGCATCCAGATTCCTAGCTGCTCCTACCTCAAATAGATTTATTCCACATCATCCCTAGAGACATAAACTTCATCTTTTTGTTCATTTACATGAAAAATCTTGACATTGTCTTTGGCCCTTCTCTTTCTCACCCCTAGGCTGCATAGTAGCAGATACAGTCTCTCTTACCTTCAAGGTATAGCCCGTGCTTCTGAGGCCCACTGGCCACCACCTGCTTCAAACTATCATCATTCCTCAATTGGATTTGTGCCCTAATGTCCTATCTCGTCTCCCTGCTTTTATTTTTGTTCACATAAACCTCTGTCACAGAGAACAGTGGGAAAAACATGTCTGTGTCTTCTTGTCTTGCCAAAGCTCAGAAGCTTTGTTTTCCATCCTCACCCAGAGTGAGGGCAAGACTCTCAAACCCCTGGTGATGCTGTTCTGACTTTTTGCACTGCTGCACTAATGTTTACGATGTCCCTTGAATACCGAACAGGTCAAGGTAAGTACTTTTGGTGCCTTTGGACATGGTGCTGCTCCTACTTAGTACCCCTTTGCCCCAGTTCCCTACTACACACCTTACTGAGCTCTACTCTATTGTCACAACATTCAAGGGGCCGTTCCTAGTCCTATATACAAAAGAACGCTCTACTCGATTCTTTTCGTCTGTCTCCATCTCTTTATGTCTCTCTGTAACCATTATTACCACAAGGTATGTATTTGTTTGTCATTTAATTTTAACCAATGCTGGAAACCAAGCTGCATGCAAGTGGGGTACATCTTCAAGACCAGAATGTTTGTTATAGCAAACAACAATTATGGAATGAGTAGATAAATATTTGTGATATTATATGTGTGTGTGAGTGTGTGTATAAACGTGAAATTCCGATATGTGATCCCCTTTGACAGTTGTCGTTACTAAGTGATACAGGAGCTCAACAATAATTTCACTCAGCTCTTCATTTTGCAGATGAGGACTTAGAGATGAAAGGAAAGATGACCAGCTCTGGGGGGGGACAATGGGAGATGGGAACACATTTTTCTTTTACAAGCGAATAGTTTTGAAGGTAGAACACCAGATATTATCAGTCAGTACGAGTGGGATATTGGTCCTTCCCATGTGTTATGGGTTTTGTCTTCAATCCCTGAGTAGACCAGGATAAATGCTTTCAAAGAGACTTTCATCCTCTTTGGGTAGGGTAATATTTTCCAGAGCACACAGGCAACGATGAGAGCAGCTCCTGGACCAGTGTGACCAGTGTGCCCTCCTCCACTGGTCACATCAGGGAAGGAAGGCAGCTCTCTTCAGGAGCCAGCCCTGACATCTGACTTTAACTGTGAGCCTAGAATGCTTGAAACCATGGCTGGGGTCCCGTGACTTTATTGGTGCCCAAGTCTCTTCTCTGCAAGGGCATTGCTTTAGGTTGTTAGCAAGATCTCTTCCTGGGGGAAGTGACATCCTAGGGACAACAGATCTCAGATGTTTTCTCTGTGAAGAAATGTGAGGGTATGTTGATTTCTTTCGGGGAATCCACAGTACCATAAGCTGGACTAGTTTTGTCTGAATTTTCCTAGTGGATCATGTTTGAAGTGAATTCACTGCTTAATAAAATTTACTAGGAAGGAGGGGAAGGCTAGCGGGGAACACTTGGGGTGATTTTCAAATGAGTCAGGATTTGTAAACTAGTCATGAGGAGGACTCTGATGCTGCTGATGCTAGTGAAATAGTGGGAGTTCTTTTCAGCAGTGCTTGGAGTGGGGTTCTTTGGGTGTGCTGTTACCCTGAGTTATCTAGAGGCACATTTGGTTGCAGCTGGACAACTGCCTCTTTCGTGCCCACATAGGGGTGGTAATGAAGAATTTCCCTCAAAGAAGCATACATATCTTATTTTACATTGCAGACTCAATTTGTTGAAATGTACTTTATAGTCATATTTTTTTTTTCACTGACCCACCATTGAGTTTACATGGAAATAAATAAGCTCCCAAGGCTAGTCTATGCTGTTCAGGGTCAAGCCCCAGGCTCTGTGGGGTGAGCTGGGGGAAACTCTGCTGGACTCATTCTGTGTTCCCAGCTGTGGTGAGATGGATTTCCCTAAGTCTATGAATTAGGAGCAGCCCATGCTGTTGTTCTCTGCCTTTTGATCAGCTGTGGATTTTCGTCATGGTCTCTGCTGCAAAGCGAAGCTTCTTTAACGAGCAGTGAGATCTGCACTTATGCTTGGATATAAGGATAAATCTCAAGAAGAAAATGTTAGCTTAGGAAAGAGGCAGGAGTAGGTTCTCATCGAGAGCCCATGGCTCCTCAGCCAGGGGGAGCAGGCTAGGTTTGCAGTGCAGGTGTGAACTCCCATTGAATGGACCTTAAGTTCAATTAGACAGTTGTTTATTATTCCCTAGATAAAAATGCCACGATTGCACCGCTGGGGGCATCTTGCCACCTGACCATTGCTGTGGTCCATGGGCTTTACAGCGGGGTAGGACTACTGATTGCTTTTTCTCCCCTAGAGGTTTGCACAGAACCTTTGATGCTGAGAGCTGGTTCTCAGGGAGGAGGTGTCCATCAGTTCCATCTCTAGTCCTCCAAGTCATGAGTCTGAAGTGTGTGACCTCTTCAGCCATAGGGACTTGCCTTCATGTTCTGAGAGGCAACCAAGGGCAGTGGCAATAGCCCACATTGTTTGGGGAGTATTTTGGACTCCCCTCAATGACAATTCAAAGAG
Source organism: Ondatra zibethicus (assembly GCA_004026605.1). NCBI lineage: Eukaryota > Metazoa > Chordata > Mammalia > Rodentia > Cricetidae > Ondatra > Ondatra zibethicus. The sequence continues at coordinate 80,324 of PVIU01000550.1, read as the reverse complement.
AGGCCTATTATTCTTTTCACAGGGGCTTTTATTTAATCATCTATGACTCTTGGGGAGAGCGTTATCACCCCATGTGGCATAATTCCATTTAAACAATATATATGTATGTATATTTACATGCATGTGTATTACTCATACACTTCCTAGTTCAATCTCCCCATTTTCTCATTTCCCCTTTATAGCGCACATGTCCTACTATCCCTTCTCTAAGGAGTCCCCATGCCATTGTCCCTTTGTCCTTTCCTGGTTTTAGGGGTTACTCCAGGTTATATACTCACATTTGGAAGGAAGAGCCACAAAAGAGAGACTATTTGGGATTTTTGTTTCTACCTCTGGGTTACCTCACTCAGTACTTTATTTTCTATTTTCTTCAATTTACTTGCAAATAGTGTCTTGCTAGCTAGCTAGCTACCTAGCTAACTAACTAACTAACTAACTAGATTATCTTCAAACTCATGAGCTTTCTGTCCTTGCCCCCGCTGAGTGGTTGGATTACAAGTGTGCACTACATGCCCAGAAGCTTTACCTATACTTCAAATATGAAATTACATTCTTTCAAGTTTGTCTTATTTTGTTAATGAACTTTGCTAGCAATCTCTCATTTCTATTCATGCTTTTGTCTATGAAAATTGCCATGTATTGTGGATATTAGTTTTACATTTATTTTCATGCTGTGCAGTATTCCATAGTTTATCTGTTCTCTTGATAGATGTTTGGGTTGTTTCCATATGTGGGCAACTGTGAAGAAAGCTGCTATGAACATCCTTGTACTTGCCTTTTGGATGATATATGTACGCTTTTCTCTCACCTACATACCTGGGATTGGAATTACTGGGCAAGTCACAAATACTCCCAGGTAGCTGGATCATTTCCCAGAGATGGCATCCGCTGCTTCCATTGTACTAAGGCGTGAGTAGCTGCATTGTCAGCCTTTTTAAATTTAGCCATCCTTGTGAGAGAGTAGTGATGGCTACTTGGAATTTTCTGCATTTCCTAGTGAGTGATCCTGTTAGACATTTCCCTGTGTTTATTAATCAGTAATATATCCTGGATTGTGAAGTATCCATGTTTGCATCATTTTGCCCATCTAAAAGTTCACCTTCTTAGTTTTTCTTTTTGTTCTTGGAAGGAGTGCCCTGCGTGTTCTAGATCCAAGACACGTGCCAGATACACTTGTTGAGACTCTGTCATAAGCTTATATTTGCTTACAGACTTTGGTTGCAGTGTCTCAAAGTTATCTAATCCAGTATATTCATGTTTTTTGTAGTTAGTGAATTTTGCCTCTTGTCAAAGAAACCCTTACCTAAGTAAACTTCACATTGATTTTCTGATATGATTTCTTCTGGAATCCTTGTTTTATGTTGGTGATTTGAAAGAACCCCCAAAGTGCCCCCAAAGGGAGTGGCACAATTAGGAGGTGTGGCCTTGTTGGAGTAGGTGTGGCTTTGTTGGAGGAAGTGTGACATTGTGGGGGTGGGCTTTTAGGTCTCATGTATGCACAAGCTACTCCTAATGTCGCAGACCACTTCCTGTTGCCTGTGAGTCAATATGTAAGAACTCTCAGCTCCTGCTTCAGTACCAAGTCTTCGTGTAGGCCACCATGCTCCCCGTCCTGATAATAATGAACTGAACCTCTGAAATTGTAAGTTGTCACCTCAATTAAATGTTTTTCTTTATAAGAGCTGCATCTCATCACAGCAATAGAAATCCTAACCAAGATAGTCTTTGATCCACCTTCTGATAAAATCATGATTCTCATTTCTTTCTTAAAGAGTATCCATTTCTCACCCACTTGATGTTGGGTTCCTTTCCCCCTGGGAGATCTGAGTTTAATGCTTAGAATTTAGATGTTATGAAATCTCATGCTTATATTGTCTGATGCAATGCTGTTTGTGGTCACTGTGTAAGCACTAAGGAAGGTCCTTGTATTTTAGAAAACTATTCTGCATTTTTTAACTTTTTGAGGGACTGTTTGTTGATAATTTCATCCAGTCTCTTTTCTAGAATTTCTAAAAGTCAGCAGTTGGTCTTCCAGGATTGATTGTCCAAAATTTTTAATCTTTCTATTCTTCTTTTCTGTTTCTTTGCTTTTTTCATACACTTGCTGGGAAAGTCTTCAACATTAATCTCCTGTTTTCCCAGTGATTGTCTCATTAGTTACCACTTTTAGCTTCTAAGCAAACTTTGTTTCCTTAAATATTTTCTGTAGTCCATGACAGTCTTCACTCTGCAAATACTTTTATATAGGTTGAACCTTTATATTTGTGAAACCAGCTGTCCTTAACTGCTTTCTCTTTCCATTGAAGGATAATTATCAGCATAGTGCTTTGGTGACTTCTCTGGCAAAAGTTCAACTAGATTCCTTGGTGGTACTTTTTCTTTTTCAGTTGATTTGGATTCTTGAAGAAGAGTAATTTTAAGCTCAGGAAATACTCAAATGATTAGTCACCAACATTCTCTGCAAATTGCTACTATGAGCAGAGTTGTTTATAACACATGAACACCTATCTGTTGAATGTGTTTCTCACTTGTGTTTTCTTTCCTATGGACATTGCTGTTGCATGTCTGCCATCCCCTATACCCCTGAAACTCCACTATGAGATATAGGAGCTCCCCTGTGCTATTTCCTTCATTCTGTTTACTTCCAAACACATTTTTCAGTGTATAGCTACATTGAAATCCAGATATATCAGAATACCTGTGGAAAAAAGTCAGGGCATCACTGGTGAACCCCACCATTCTTTAGAACCTCATCTATTCCTGGGTTCTGACTTAGTGAATGGCAGGGACATCCCAGTCTAAGAGGGAGACAGAGTTGTCGGTAAATCCACATCCCTCTTTACTCTTTTCCTGGGTTCTGTCACTTCCTTCCTCTGCCCCCTCCCCTTTGGCCCCACTGCGACTGTTTAGGTTGGTGTTGTTACTCACCTGTACTTTACACTTTCTTCCCCAGCATCTTTGCTTCCTGTTTCAACTGGCCTTTTCCAGTCCAGCCCTAGACCCTGCTAAAATGCCTTTCCTGATGTTAGAGCTTGAACTCTAAAATGGAAAGAACTCTATCCAACACCATGTTTTCCAACTCCAACAATAATGCTTTGCTCTTAGTATGTAGGAGGAGGGCCTGCTTGTTTGTCCCGGCTGCCTGACTAGCTTAGCCCCGAAATAACCACACAGAAACTGTATTAATCAAATCACTGATTGGCCCATTAGGTCTAGTTTCTTATTGGCTAACTCTTACATCTTAGTTTAACCCATTTCTATTAATCTATGTATTGCCATGTGGCAGTGGCTTACCAGCTAAGTTTTGGCAGCATGTCTTACTTTGGCAGTGGATCCATGGCATCTCCCTGACTCTGCTTTCTTCCTCCCAGAATTCAGTTCTGTCTTCCCCACCTACTTAAGTTTTGCCCTATCAACAATCCAGGGCAGTTTTTTTTTTAATTCATTAACCAATGAAAGCAACACATAGCCAGAAGGACCTCCCACACCATTAGTAGACATCCAACAATGAGCAAAAAAACAAAACAAAAAACAAAACCAAAAACAACCAATGGCACAGATGAGCAAGTAAGTCTGACCCATCACTCTCTTACATAGAACTTTTCAATGCATCTCCCTCTTCAAACTCTCCATCTGGGGTGTCAAAACTAGTACACAGCAGCCTCTCATTCTGGTTGAGATAACTTTCCCTTCCTTCTACGTGAGACATGAGCACTTCTACCAATCGTGGGCTCCATTCTATTTCTGGGTGTACAAGGAGATAATATCCTGTCCCTTTGAAATTGTGCATACCCATATGTCTCTGTCTGGCCAGTGTGTATAATGCTAAAGCACATTTAAGGGGGAGATGCAGCACTTTACCTTTTCCTTGCTCTCCTAAGACAGTGAGTGATAGTCTGTGCAGTGATATCTCTGTTAGCCTGGGTCTTTGAATAGGCATGAGGTGGATGTCTTAGGATTTCTATTGCCGTGAAGAGAAATCATGACAACAGCAACTCTTACAAAGGAAAATATTTGATTGGAGTAGCTTGCTTACAGTTCAGAAGTTCAGTCTCTTATCATCATGGTGGGACATGGCAGCATGCAGGCAGACATGGTGTTGGAGAAGGAACTGAGATTTCTTACATCTTGACCCACAGGCAACAGGAAGTGGTCTACAACACTGGGAATAGCTTGAGCATATATGAGACCTCAAAGCCCACCCCCACAGTGACAAATTTTTTCCAACAAAGCCATACCTACTCCAACAAGGCCATACCTCTTAATAGGGCCACTCCCCTTGGAGGCCATTTTATTTCAAATGACCACAGTGCAACAGAGCTCCCTACCTGTGCTTTATTGATATAAAATGAGCAAGAATCAAGCTTTTATTGTTTTGAGTTACTACACTACCAGAATTTTTGTCATGACAACATAAATGAATATATCCTGGCTCACATCCCTTCAAACAGCCAAATATTAAATAGTTTCCTACTGATCTGAGGTTAAGGACCCTGCTATTGCATTGATTTAAAAGTATAATATTTTGAACATCTATGATGTACACGTACCATGGTAAGGATTTTACCCACATTATTTAATCTCAACCCTCTGAGGAGATATTAGGTGATTTAATAAATATAACAGAAATCCAAGTAGTTCTGATTTTTAAGTTTACACTCATTCCATATCATGGTGCCTTTGGAGTAACAAAGAACTCTGTCTAACAGGAAGTTCCCATCAAAGCACATACTCCTGTCATGAACCTAGTAAAGGATAGCAAAGCAAGCATTTAACAAATTTAAGAGTCAAATAAGGAAGTAAACAAAAGTGGAAGAATGTTTTGTTTTGTTTTTAATCTAATGGGAAATGGAGAATTCTTTAGAAACTTTTGTGTTCTTGAGGAAAAGCCAATCACACACAACATAGTCAATGAACACTCTTTCTGGAGCCAGATCATATGCCAGTGGGGAGCATTGCTGGTCCAGCCAAGCTCTGGATGGCAAGAGGGCAAGACTACCCTCTGGAGTAGTTTTCTTAATGGCTTTCCAGTATTTACTAAAGAATGACAAGCCATGGCCATTCAGCATAACTGTTAGCCCCAGAATGACCTTCTCAGAAGTGTGTTCCCTTGGGATTGTGTCAACTGGGCACTCAGGCAACTTACCTGCTGGGTAAGGGACTGAATGGATTCACAGTGCATGAAGTTTCATGAACATTCTCGAAGTCTCATAGAGACATGACTCTGAGTATGACGATCATTGAAATGATGGTTACAGCAGAGGGACTGGGCAGTGCTTGCTTCTGGAAAGGAGACCATAACAGCCTGAGGCAAAAGATGGAAAGTCAGAACCAAGCAGCTAGAGGATTTCATCCAGCTTGGAAGAAACCACAGGGGTGTGTTTTGAGTTCTTTGGTTGATGTGAACCTCAGTCTTGGGCCCTGACCTGGAACAGTGTCTTTCCCTTAAGATGTTATACTTGGCTCTATCTCAACTTTAGCTTCTTTAAAAACAGTATTTGTTTTATTACTTTATGTGTCAGAGTGTTTTGTCTGCATGTATGTGTGTGTACCATGTCCATGCTTTATATCTGTGGGGGTCAGAAGAGAGTGTTGGATCCCCTGGATAACTGGAGTTATGAGTGGTTGTGAGCCATCATGTGGGTGCTGAGAGCTGAACTTGGAACCTCTGCAAGAGCAACATCTGCTCTTAATGACCGAGGTGTCTCTCTAGCCCTCTTTGTTGACTTTTATTTACATTCTTAGTGTTTTCTTGCTATTTCGAACTTTGATACTATATAATATTCATTTGGTATTTTTCATTTGTGCTATATATAATACAATGTGGGTGTTGTAGATCTTCATGTCTTCAGATAGCTATATCTTGTGTCTCCCTGGGGTCACCAATACTGTCTTCACCTCTTAGGGTTTTCATACAAATGTCCTTTACTAGGTACATTTATTTGAGTGCTGATTTGAAGAGTAAAATTTCTGAAGTTAACTGGTTCCTGGGGTTTGAAAGTGAACAGCAAGTGATGATGGGTAGTGTTGCATTGGTAATAGGGAAGATGTCTGAAAGAAGATTTTAGTATAGTTTCCAAGAGGAAGGGACACATGAGAGCCATGTGGAGAAGCACCAGGATGGGTCAAGAGGCTGAATGAGAGGGGCAAATATCCTGGAGGAGTTTCTAGAGGGGCTTCTAGAGCCAACAGTTGCTTCCAACCAATATGTGTGCCACACGCCCTACCTACTATTCTCAGATACTTTACTTGTGGCATCCCCACAACCCTGGGTGGCAGTCACTACCACCTACCACCTTCATTTTACAGATAAGAAAAGGGGCCATGGAGGGCAGGCTAGTTTGCCTGAAGCCAACAGCTGTGGTAGACCTGTGGTCACAGAGTCCTTCCTGTATCAGTGTCCTTGCCCTCAAGCAACTCCCCCTCTTCTCAGAGGCCCAGGAGGGAAAGTGCTGATGTCAATAGGAGGCCTGGATCCACCCAGTCCCACACGTGCAGAGAGAAGACATCGCTTGCTGCTGCTAACGGAGTTCTGATTTGGCTAGAGTGCCAGGGATGGGGGTGGCGACCAGAGGAGCAGTGTTAACCTCATTTCCATTCAGGAAGATGTGGCCTCTGTGTGTGAGTGAGAAGAGGCTCCACTTGGCTTTTCTTTCCATCCCATGACGTGACGTCATAGGTCGCCACTGTTCTATCATAGCCTGAAATAGGCAAACGGTTGTCCAGGCCTGGAGCCCAAGTCACTCGCAGCAACTCTGGGTCAGGGGGAATCAACCTGGACAGTCTATTATAGGTTTTGCAGGGAAGCAGAAACAGAGCATTCTAAACTATTTAGAATGGGTAAGTTTAAGTCATTTTAGCTGGCACTGGGCTATATCTTTGATGGCCTCTGCAAACTGGGTACTTGGCCCTGGAGTGGTTTAGGTCAGGAGAAGGACAGGTTTCTTGGTGGTTAAGAGTCAGACAGCTAGTAGAAGGATGTGAATGAAGGGGAATTTCTTTGTTGCATGTGAAACGTGGTGCCCAATGGGAAATTTTTGCTATCCCTAGGAATTAGGTAATACTGGGATGGGGGCTCCTGGTCAACAAGCACCTCCAAGATAGAAAGTGTAAGTGGAGAGTGTGCTTTCTTTCCTGGCTACCCAGACCCGAATAACCACATAAAACTATATTAATTACAACACCATTTGGCCAATGGCTCAGGCATATTCCTAGCTAGCTCTTGCATCTTTCATTAACCCATTTCTATTATTTTATATTTTACTACAAGGCTTTGTTACTTCACAACTTGATTCTTGAGCCTGCCTGACTCTGCCTTCTTTCTCCCTGCATTCAGTTTAGTTCCCCCCCCCCCAGCTATTTTCTACCCTGCCATAGGCCAAAGTAGTTTCTTTATTAACCAACCAATGGTAATAAAACATATTCATAGCATACACAGGGGAATCCCACATCAAGAAAGGCTTCACAGAATATATATAATAAAAACGACATTATTAACACACTTACAAATATAACCACATTTCCTCGCACAGTGTCTGGTCTAAAAAATTCCAGGAATTCTATCATGTCTACTGTACACGCCCCTCTTTCCAGCAATCTGATCTTAGTGTTATCATTCCTGTTTTTTTCAGAGCCTTACCCAGGCCATCCAGCTGGTAGCTGATGAATTAGAGATTAGGCTGTCACTGCGCTTCACCCAGGATCTAGTATAGTAGCTCCACCTGCTGCTTGAGGCAGCCTGGAAGTTGCTAAGGCTCTGGGAATGTGAAGGGTGGTAATTAGGACTCTGAGTTTAGCCCCAGGCTGAACAAGGGAAAGGAAGTTCGAGTCTGGACTGGCATGCACGGGCTCTGCACTTCCTTTATTAGGCTTTAGTCTCAGCTGGAAGGGTTGGCTCCCCCTCCCCTCTATTAAGCTCAGCTTCCAATTTGGACATTCACCAAAATCTAAGGCAAGACCTGAAAGCCAGGGTTTCTGTAGATGTAAGGTGTTTGTAGCTGTTTGAGGCTGCCTGTAGGGCCACCCGCAGGGTTAGGAAGTAGCCAGACTGTGCCCACGGAGGTATGAGGATGTGCAGGCACTCAGATAAGCCCAGTGGGAGTGGTCCCAAGGAGCAGGAGTAGAGGCTGGTCTCTTTCTTGCCTTCTCCCCAGGATGATTCCCAGAGCTTCCTGGTAGTGATACACTGGGAGACTTAAAACGCTGGCATCTATCAGAGTGTGTGGCAATGGGATTGTTGAAAACTTAATGCTTGCTTTAATGCACACCCAGAGGATACCTTTAAATGCCAAGCGGGGTGCTCTTGAGTCACTTAGCAAAGCACAGCCAAGGATGGTGCATCGTCGGAGTGAGATCACCACTCTAGTAGATTTCAGTTGAATGGGGCTCCAAGCCTGTTGACCTACCTTGTCCTTGGGTCAACACATTAACCGTAAGAGCTGGCGCCTGGGGCTGGAGAGACAGCTCAGTGGTTAAGAGTGTGTAGGATTCTTGTGGAGGACAGGAGGGTGGGTCCTAGAACTCATGTGCAAAGCTCAAGACTGCCTGTAACTTCATCTCTGAGGGGGTCCAATGCCCTCTTCTGAACTCCACAGGCACCTGCACACATATGTGCATACATACAGATACATGCATAAATAAAAGTAAAGAAGTCTTTTGCAAAAGCTTTTGTTAGCTTTTGACATTCAGTAATTCATAAAGTTAGCGGCCTGTGTCTTCCTACCTCCTTTTTTTTTTTTTTGTTTTAATAACCTACTGTTTTCCTTTGGGCCATAGGAAGCATTTGGGCCTTGAGGGCTCATATTCCTGGCTCAGTTTCTAGGAAAAGATATGCCAGAACTGCTGCACACCTTTGCTGGCCACAGGTTTCACCCAGTTTGAGAACTTGTAGCTGATAGGACAAGCAAGAAGACAAGCAAGAATGCTTCCTTACCCTTAGGTGATGGCCTGTGGCGACGTCTAGGTTTTGAAGGGGACGGCTTGTTGGACAGGCTTACCCTGCGTGCGGTCTGTCACACTTACCACCTCCACTTCCTAGCACCCTCTGTGCTCACAGAGCTTTAACCTCAGTCCCCTGGGGAGGAGGGCAGAAGCCTTCCCGTTGGTAGGTTCTGCTGAGGCAGTGGAGGATTTGGCAATGGGCAATTCTTGTGGCTGGCTAGTTTTCCAGGGTGGCTGTCATAATCTATGGTGGCTGCTTCCTTCTTTTAGCTCCCTTCTGGCTCCCATCTTTTGTCTTTCCTCAATTACTTAAACAGGATGAGATAGATTTTTGTTACTTCAAAATAGAGTTTAGTGACATGTAAGGAAACAATTTTGACTATGAAAGATATTTAAACGGCAATGGATTGGGACCAGCAAAATTTCTCAGTGGATAAAGTTGTATGCCCTCAAGCTTGACAACCTGACTTTGGTCCCCAGGACTCCTATGGCAAAAGAAATGGATTCCCACAAGCTGTTCTCTGATTTCAAAATATGCTCTGCGGCACATGTTCATGTGTGCTCATGCACATTTGTGCATGTACATGTGTACACGCATGCACACACACAACAAATAAGTGTAATTAAAATTTTAAAAAGGTAAGGGATGGATCAAAAAATTCATGATGACTTAATCTTAATTCTTTTCTAAGTATGAGCACACACCTTCCTATTTTAAAAATATTAATTCTCCTTTCATTTTCTGAAAACAATTCTCTACTATTCTGAAGTATTTTTAAATCACTAAAAGTGGCAATATGAACATTTTGTTTCACAAAATGGCATTATTTTGATTATAAAATATTATTATTCATATAATACATTTTGTGTCTTCTCATTAAGTTTTGATTAAAATTTTTATTTATACATTTATAAATATTTACTTATAAGTGTATAAAATTATCTATAAATTAATATAAAACTTAATTGTTTATAATTCTCATCATATTATTAGAGACAAAGGGCAAGCTAGGTACTAGGTTATTTGGCCACTGGTCTCGAGTGGATTTTCAGCACAAAGCTAGGAAACCTGTGTGGAAGTAATCCTTCTGAGTGGACTAAAAAATTAATTTTAACTGAAATGTTAATTCCTGTAAGGAAAATCAAAGCCTAGGAAAAAGTATCCATGCTGTTGATACACTATAAGGCTGTTTCATTATGAAGCTGTAGCATGGATTTTGGAAGGTGGCTTCTGAATATGTACATAGAGACATGAGCAAGTGCACAGAGGAGGTTGTGACAATGTCTGGTGGAGGATCAAGAGGACCTGGGAGGGTAGAGGAGGGCTTTTGGCCTGCTTGGACAAAGCCTCAGCCTTTCTGTGCTTGGGGTGTGCATGTTTCTCTGCACGGTAGACCGGTTGAACGGACTAAGTAGTAGTCTATGGGTAGCAGTCAATGCTGGCCACCACATCTTTCCACATTTTCCTTCATCACATGGGGGGGTGCTAGTTCCGTGCTTCTGGTAGCTTGTGTGATCATGTGACCTGTTTCATTGAATGAGCTATGAATAGAAGTATGTCCCTCTCAGGAAGACTCCACAGAGCTAGTATGGGACTTCCCAAGAGTCCCTTGCCACACGAGTGGCTAGAAGGTTCATAAGGGTGACAGATGGCCAGGTTCCAAAGCAAGAATGGCATGGACCAGAGTCCACAGATGACTTGCAGTAGACACCCTGTCATTTAAGCATGGTCCATGACTACTTACAGGAAACTGATGATACAGATGGTCCCTTCGGGGAAATGACTTTGTCCCTCTGGAAAAAAAAAAAAAGCCAGAACCATTCTTCAAAATGAAAAGGGAGAAATGAGCCACAGAGAGTAGATACAATCTAGGCTAATGCAGCAACTACCAAATTAATGCCACCACAGACCCTGTGGTGGGGGTAGGGTGGGATGCATGAGTGTAGGGTAATCCAGAGCTAGAGATAGGGAGTTGGTGAGCATTTTCCCACTGAATGACATTCCAGTTCCTGAGAAGGGGAGCTAATTTTATATGTGGTTTTGGCTCTGGCACTGCTATTTGGTTCAATACTACTCCTAGTTTTGGCTAAGAAGGTATTTTGTGGATGTGATTGACATTTGCCATCAGTTTATTTTAAGGAAGGCAACTCTCGAGACTGGTCCATGTGCCGCATCTAATCAGACGACAGCCTCAAGAGCAAGAACTGAGGTTCCTGGGGAAGAGAGTCTGCCTCAAGAATTGCAATGTCAATTACTGTCGGGTTTCCAGCCTGCTGGTCTACCTGACAAAACTGACTTGCCAGCTACAACAAATGGTGTGGGCCAATTCCTTAAAATACAACTCTTTATATATCTCTCATATCTATTTATGAGTGAACCTTGAAAAAGACTCCACTTCTAGTGAGAAGACTTGCTAGCAGGTTCTTTAAAATACCAGTAGACCTGGACTCAGTACAGGTCTAAATCTCCTTCAGAGTAATGTCCCAGCAGCTCAGTAGTCAATATGAGAGAGTGGGAATTTCTAGAGCAGGAGTAAGGAAGGCACCACTAGAAGTTGAGAGGGAAGACTGGTATTTGGTAAGTACATTCATTCATTCATTCATTTTACTGAAGGTTTTTAAATTTAAATTTCTGTATTAAAAGCAAGTTGGAGCTGTGGAGATGGTTCAGCGGGAAAACCACTTGCTGCTTGACCATGAGGACCCATGTTCCAGTCCTCAGAATCCACATAAAATTAAGCACAGTGGCACATATCTGTAACCCTAGAGCTCATACAGCAAGTTGCAAGGTAGGGACAGGAGAACCTTGGGAAGTCCCTGCACCAGCTAGCAGAGAGCAGCTAGAAAGAGAACCTGTCTCCAACAAGGTAGAAGGTGAGGATGGACACCTAAGGTTGTCCTCTGACTTCCACACCTCTGCCATGACATGCACACTTTAGTACTCATATGTTTGCATGAACATATACTGCACACACACACACACACACACACACACACACATTTAAAAAAGCTAATAGTTTTAATTCAGTAAAAAGCCATAACCATGAAAAGTGAAATGAGCTAGATTACTTGTAGAATGTAATATTCTAAGAGATTTCTACTTAGTGATTCTAAATATGGCCAGGCATCTTCCATAAGAAGATGCACAAACAGGAAGTACCAAGCCTTTAGTATGCTGATTTTTTTCCAAAAGAAAAAAATGTCTAGGAGTTTACACTAACTGAACTGTTTTGCTTCTGTCTTATCTTATGAAAACTCTTTCTGTAACTAAAATGTTCTCAGTGTCCATTTTTAGCAGTTCTCCTATTCCTTGAGTAGGTCAGTAAACTTGAGTGTGTGTGTGTGTGTGTGTGTGTGTGTGTGTGTGTGTGTGAGGCAGTCACTTGGGAAGCAATTGGGAGAGCCAAGTTTTCTTTAGAGTGTCTGGGGAAGCGGGGGTCCAGTCCCTGGGACTCAGGGGAATGGGAAGGGGACTCTTACTAAATCACAAAGCTCTATTCCAAAGGCGGAAGAATGACATAGGATCTCAAAGACCTATTTTTGTCACTTTTTCTCTTTCCTTAAGATCTTCAGATCTATTAACCCAAAGCCAAATTGTTCTGGGGATTTGTTTCCCCTCTAGTCTTTTGAGACATCTTTTCCCATTCTAAAGCTGTTCCATATGTGTAAGGAGGCATTATCACCCTGAGTTCACGCTCTTTCTTTTCTTTAGACAGAGTATAACTCCGCAGCTCCCTCTGTAGCCCAAGGTATCCTAAAGTCTTTGCAGTTCTTTTGTCTTAACCTTCTGAGTGCCATGCTGGGATTATAGGTATGAGTGACCATGCCTGGCCCTTGTTTGGCCATGGTTTTCAGGGTAGGGACAGGCCACTGGACAGAAACTCTTTTTTTCCATGGCTACTTCCCTTGGAAACTAAGTGAGACTTCTTGGAGGACTCAGTGGCACAGGCAGGTGAATTGAAGGCAAAACTGTGATAGGAGCCAGTTATCCTTGGCTCCTCTTGTGGGAAATTTTACTGCACTGTATTTCCTTCACCCCTGAGTCCCCATCTTCCCTTTTAAAAGCTCCCTTTCCTCTTTCCTGTGCCCATAGCTTTGTTGCCACCAGTTCCTCTCCGCTCACTAGTGTCTGGACCATGTCATCTGGAGCTCCACTTCCTTCCTGTACCACACACCTTTCCTTGATTCCACTCCCAAAGCCAGCAAGTGGGTCCCTTCGTGTTCTCAACAGCAATGAATATGTGCACTATCACTGATATCCTAGCATGGGGGTCTCCTAAGATTTACCCTGTTCCATCCTGAGACCCTGTTCATTACCTACTGATGGCTATCCAGAGTTGGAGCAGCTGCTGCTCACATTCCAGACACTCAGGGTGTGCAGGAACTAGCTCATATGTTCAGGAATTTCCATGGCCAGTTACGAAACTGTTGGTAATTTGAAATAGGTGGACAGTGGGAGTTTTTGTTCCGTTGCAATTGAACAACCATCACAAATCAAAGCTTTTATTTCCTCAGAGCTGGATCATCAATTTGTCCCTGCATGAACTCTCCTTACTTGCTAGAGGCTGTCCAAAAGAAGTGTCACCAAACGTTACCCTCAGGCTGCAGGACAGGATCAAAGTTGGAAATGGAGTGGTGGTGGTGGTGGGGCTTCTTACTTCCTCTATAGACAAGGGCTCCCTATATTGGTTTTCCTTTTTGTCCTCATTAAATTTTATTTTTCTTTTGAGTACCTTAATTTATGTTTATGACCTGCCATGCATTTCTTATTTGAATAACCCCATAATTGTTTTCTTTTTCATCTTGATTAGAGTCTCCTTCGGGAAAGGCGGTGAGTTTTATAATAGAACTATTTCAGGGATGTCAGACCATATTTAAAGCTCACGCAAGCTGGGGAGAATTGTGGGATGCCAAGAACGACATGTTTTGGCTTGAATGTTAGCTGACACTAAAGGAAGTAACTAAAAGGTCACGGTGAGCCTGAGATATTTGCTTTCTGAGGAATCGAAGGGAGCCCCTGAGAGGTCCAGATCACTTCTTTTTCTCGCAAGTTCTTTCCTTCTCACCTTTAATTTTGTTGTAAGTGCTCACTAATTTGCCCAGCCTGGGTGTCAGCTCACTCTCCAGCCCACACAGGCCTTGAACTTGTCTTCCTTCCTTGGCCTGTTGAATGTCTGGGATTATAGGACAAAACACCAGGCTATTTTTTTTAATTTAATTTTTATTTTTTTTCCAAAATTTCATAAATGAGTATTATATTTATATAATTTTCATTCCTTCCTCACCCTGTAAAACTCCTCCATGCCCTCCCCATTCCCTTTCAAGTTTATGACCTCTTTATTTTTACACACACTTACAACACACACACACACCTATAGATATAAATAAAGTCTGCTAGGCCCATTTAGTATTGCTTGCTTGTGTATTTGTTTAGGGCTGACTGCTTGGGATTGGATAATCTTTCCGGGGGCTCATCCCTGGAGAGCACTGACTTTCCTCTCTCAGTAGCCACTGACTGTGTGTCACTGTTCATCTAGAGCTGGGGCCTTGTGAGATGTCCCCACCATTGTGGCGTGCCAGCTGATGTTATCCTTCTCTACGTTTTATTGAGGTGATTATATTTTTGAGGTTTCATAGGTACGACCTTCCTGCCATGTAAAAAAAAAATTAAAAACTAAATTAAAAAAATAGCCTGGTGCTTTGTCCTATAATCCCAGACATTCAACAGGCCAAGGAAGGAAGACAAGTTCAAGGCCTGAGTGGGCTGTAGAGTGAGCTGACACCCAGGCTGGGAAAATTAGTAAGAACTTACAACAAAATTAAAGGAGAATGAAAGGAATTTGCGAGAAAAAGTGATCTGGGCCTCTCTGCCTCTTAGAGGCTCCCTTTGCTTCCTCAGGGAATCTCTCTACAGGGGTCTTGGTCCTCTGGCTCTAACAATCTTTTGCCCCCTCTTCCCTGATGCTCCTTGATCCTTATGTGTGGGGGTTGGGTTGTAGATGTGTATCAGTCAGGGTGGAGCAGCCCATGCTCGGTTGTTCTCTGCCTTTTGATCAGCTGTGGATTTTCGTCATGGTCTCTGCTGCAAAGCGAAGCTTCTTTAACGAGCAGTGAGATCTGCACTTATGCTTGGATATAAGGATAAATCTCGAGAAGAAAATGTTAGCTTAGGAAAGAGGCAGGAGTAGGTTCTCATCGAGGGCCCACGGCTCCTTAGCCAGGGGGAGCAGGCTAGGTTTGCAGTGCTGGTGTGAACTCCCATTGAATGGACCTTAAGTTCAATTAGACAGTTGTTTATTATTCCCTAGATAAAAATGCCACGATTGCACCGCTGGGGGCATCTTGCCACCTGACCATTGCTGTGGTCCATGGGCTTTACAGGGGGGTGGGACTATTGATTGCTTTTTCTCCCCGAGGTTTGCTCAGAACCTTTGATGCTGAGAGCTGGTTCTCAGGGAGGAGGTGTCCTGTTATTCTAAGTTTTACTCTTTTGGTTTTTTTGAGGGGCCCACTACCCATATCCCAAATATATCACACGTGGAGGCTTATTCTTAGCTAGGATTACCTGGCCTTAGTTTGGCTTGTTTCTTGCCAGCTTTTCTTATGTTATCCTATCTATCTTTTGCCTCTGGGCTGTTTAATTTTCTTACTTTTGTATATCTTACTCTCTTATTCTGTGGCTGGCTGGGTGACCGGCCCCTACCATCTTCCCCTCCTTGTTCTTTTGCTCCTTCCCTTTTATTTCCAGAGTGCTCCTCCCATTTATACTCTCCACCTGCCAGCCCTGTCTATCCTTGTCTCTGCCTCGCTATTGGCTGTTCTGCTCTCTATTAGGACCATCAGGTGTTTAGACAGGCAAAGACTCACAGCTTCACAGAGTTCAACAAATGCAGCATAAACAAAAGCAACACATCTTTACATCATTAAACAAATGTTCCACAGCATAAACAAAAGTAGCACACCTTAAAATAATATTCCCCAACAGTGTCCAGGTCAACTCCATCTCTAGTTCTCCAAGTCATGAGTCTGAAGTGTGTGACATCTTCAGCCCTAGGGACTTATCTTCATCATCTGAGATGCAGCCAAGGACAATGATAGTAGTTCATAGTGTTTGGGAAGTCTCTTGGACTCCTCTGACCAACAACTCAAAGGGAGGTTTACCATCCCTGGTACTAGAATTTTTGTTAGATTGTCTACAGCTCCTAGGGAGAGAATTATCAATGCAAATGTCAAATTTCCTTTGAATTGTATATATACAGACACATATATTGCATATGTATCTTTAAGTAAACATAAAGTAATATGATCCCTTTTGGCTTTATCAAACATTCTTAGTGATATTTATTCCATATCTCCTCACCTTCCTCTGTATTGTCCTCCCTACCCCCTTCTCAGTTAAATCCCATTCATCTTTCCATTTCTCCCTTCAACTTGGCCACTACTCTCTGTCTCTCTAGGGCTCCTCCGTTCACCACACAATCCCTTTTTACTTTCCTGTTTCTGTGGTTGCTCCAAGTTATATACTCACATCTAAAGATTCAGAGCTAGTATCCACAAATAAGAGACACGTGAAGATTCTCTTTTTGAGTCTGGGTTAACTCAGTATAATGTATTCTAGTTCTACCCATTGACTTCATTTCCTTTACAGCTGAGTAGAATTCCACAGTATATGTGTATCACATTTCCATTATCCATTTATCAGTTGAAGGATATGTAGCTTGTTTCTATCTCCTAGCTACTGGGAATAGAGTACAATGAGCTTGACTCAAGGATGGATGTTGAGTTCTTTTGGCATATGCCAAGGAGTGGTGTGACCCACTGTAGGGTAAATTTACTTTTGGCTTTCTGTGAATTCTCCATACTGATTGCCTTAATGGCTGCGGGAATCAATGCCACCAATGGTGAATGAGACCTCCTCTTCCTGTACCCTCAACAGCATTGTTGCCTGTTGCTCTCTTGATTCTAGCCATTCTTACTGGGATAAAATGAAATCTCAAA
Source organism: Ondatra zibethicus (assembly GCA_004026605.1). Classification (NCBI taxonomy): domain Eukaryota; kingdom Metazoa; phylum Chordata; class Mammalia; order Rodentia; family Cricetidae; genus Ondatra; species Ondatra zibethicus. The sequence continues at coordinate 63,386 of PVIU01000550.1, read as the reverse complement.
GTAGTTTTAATTTGTGTTTCTCTTATTGCTAAGACTGTTGAACACATTTAAAATATTTCTTAGCAATTTTTGCTTATTCTTTTGAGAATTCTGTTTAGATCCGTAGCTCATTTTTTCAATTGTTCATTTGTTTTCTTGACTTTTTTTTAAAAATTCTTTAACTATTCTTTATATTAATCTTTTACTGGATGTATAGATGTCAAAGATTGTCTCCTACCCTGTGGGCTATATACTTCAATAAGTATACTTGATTGATTGTTTCTTTTGCTATGTGGAAGCTTGTTACTTTCATGAGGTCCGATTTTCTACTGTTGGCCTCAATTCAGTGAATTTGAATATTAGCTGTTTGTTTTTCTAAAGAGGAGTTTGTTCCTGACTTGAAAACCTGCTTTGGGTTACCCTTTCTAGATGTTTTAATTCTCAGACATTATCAATAGGCTTCTGTCCTGTTGCTCAGTGAAAATGTAAGCAGTAGATGCAGTTGAGTCCTAGCCAGAGGGGTAGGGAGCCGTGGAGAGAAGAAATGCACTGGCCTTTAAAGTTTGCTCATCAAGAGAACAGAATCCTGGGAGAAAGAGAATGGTTTGAAGTTCTCTAAGAATCTAAACTCAACAAGTTTTGCATTCTTTTCTTTTAAATGGCCACACAGGAGAGTGAAAGGGTTCCACTCTGTGTAGACAAGCTCACTAATAAGATGATGCACGCTTTTCTCAGTTCTGAGCAAGCGCAACAGCAGCCCCAGCACTGCGCATGGGATAGATTAGTTTGAATTCTTAGCATGCTGGGGTTTAGGGTCTGGGTATAATTTGAGAGAGAGAGCGAAAGAGAGAGAGAGAGAGAGAGAGAGAGAGAGAGAGAGAGAGAGAGAGACGAGAAAGGGAGAGGAGAGAGAGAGAGAGGAGAGAGGAGAGGGGGAGATGTTCTTTGAGCCTCTTCCACTTAACTTGTTTATAAAAATCCAAGAGAATTATTTTCCAGAGCATGGGTGGGGAGCGCTGGTATGTTTAGTAGTGATCCCATAAACAAATGAAGAAGCTATTTGCAAAAGGAGTAGGCCGACCAAAATCAAAATCAGTTCTGTGAGTTGAAGGAACTGTCACTTTCAGGGCCAGCTGTGCCAGAAACATTTGGCCTCTTCCTGGGCTGATTTCTCTCTCCCACAGAGAACATTACTTATCGTTCCTGGCAACGCTTAAAATCTTCTCATTTCATACTCAACGTGAATGTCTAGAAACTGACACATTAGGGCTTCACAGTTCTCTTGGGAGTTCAGAGCTCCTTGAAGAAACCCAGGAGCGAAAGATGAAGAGGAGTGACAGCTTTCATTTGCACAGAGCAGGCACATGCCGGGAGAGCGCACTAAAACTGCACCTTGTAGAAAGGCTTGATGATTTTGAATCTTCAGTATCTCATTAATAGGATCAGTTAGAGGAACTATATGGAGACTATTAAGCCTACATATGTTCTAAAAATTATTGCTTCCTCCCATTCTTTAGTGCAGGGACTGGCAAGTTTTGCTTGAAATTGAAAATGTGTTGCGACAGAGAGAAAAGCCCAGAATGTGATGAAAATTCAATGGCTGTTCCTTAGAGAAACTCTGCTTGATTCTCAGCCAGAGGACCCATCTCCTCTGCCCTCCTGTCAAGTGGTCCTGAGTATTGTGCCCTGAGTATTGTCACAGGCAGGAGTAACTTTTTATACAGAGGGACAAAATGGTGTGTTCAGCAGACACCTCTACTTGGTGCTTAATTCGCCTTGCTCAGGACACTGGGAAGAGGTGGGTTATAGCAACAATGTTTGGTGTGAACATTTGGCCTGTAGTTGACTAAACCATGTATAAGGACTGGGTGGAGGGGAGAGGGGAAAGTAGCAGACGCTCATATAGCAGAGAAGCCTAAGTAGTCCTTCCATGAGTGCTGAAGACACAGGAAGGATGTGGGGACAGGAGGAGCTGTAGCCTGCCAGGGTTTCTGTGGAAATCTCCATCCATTTCTGTGTCTTGAAGAACACATCATCAATCTGTAACTTCTCCTCTTGATTTGTCTCTAGTGATTGATGAGGTTGCCAGATAGGTTTATGTAACATGAAGGGCCAGGCCTGTCGGGGTTTCTGTCCCGCCCGGTCCCCCAGCCATTTAGTCCCAGAGAAAATCACGCAGAGAGTCTACATTAGGTTATAAACTGATTGGCCCACTAGCTCAGGCTTCTTATTAGCTCCTGTAGCTTATATTAACCCATTATTTTAGTATATGTTAGCCACATGGCTCAGTACCTTTCTCAGCGGGGCAGGTCACATCCTGCTTCTTCGGTGGTCCAGGCAGATATGCCAAGAGAGCTTCCTGCTTCCCAGAATTCTATTCTCCTTGCTCCGCCTCTACTTCCTGTCTGGTTGTTCCACCCATACATCCTGACTAATGGCCAATCAGCATTTATTTAAATCATGATTGACAGAATACATACAATTCTCCCGCACCGGTTTTATTTGTTTTCTTGTATTTATTCCCCACCCGCCTTGGTCAGCTTCTCCTAGTAGGATAAGATCACCTGGTCCTGAAGTAGGAGCAAGGAAGGTAAAGCCCAGGCACTGTGATGATTAATGCGCACTTTCCACTTGACTGGGCTTGGAGTCACCTGGGAGATACACCTCTGAGCATATTTGCTAGGGTGTTTCCAGAGAGGTTTAGCTGCAAAGAGGACAATCCACCCTGCATGTGGGTGCCATTATCCCATTGACAGTGCTCCAGCTTGAATAAAGAAGTAAAAAGGGGGAAATGAAGGCCACTAAATACAAGCATTTATAGCCCTCTGCTCGCTATCTGACTGTAGACATGATGTGACCAGCTACTGGACATGCACCATGCTCTGCTTCCTTGTGTGTACATCCTAAAACTGAGTCAGGATGGACCTCCTTTCCTTCAGTTGCCTTTGCCAAGTGTTCTCCAGCAACAAGAAAAATAGCTAGTGCAGACACTTAACGAGGTCTTTGGAATAACTACTTCTCGGTAATAAATACAGAGCTCTTTCCTGTAAGATGCCAAGGCTTAGACTTAACTTTAATATGTTGTAAATCTAACCATTTAATAATATACAAGGCCCAAACAAAACAAAGTAATAAAAGGTGGAGGAAGAGATTACTTGACTGTTATTTCATTAGAGGTCTTTGTTATATTTTTTTTCTCTGAATAGGCATGCAACCTCTTCTTTAACCAATAAATAAATTCAGTAAATAGCCATTTTAAAACACAGTAGCTCATGTTAACCCTGGGGTTCAGCTAGGAGAAATGAAATGATTCACCCTGGGGGTGAGAGGTTACAGGCCCACCCAACATCCTGCCTACTGATGCTTGGTCCAATACTTTGTTCATTGAACCCATCAACATATAATATGAGTTCAAAAGCTGCTTGCATGAGGGTATGATCCTATAATGTTATAGAATATTGAGTCCATAAATGTGGCATTTCAACATGTAGAGCAAGAAGGGAGAGCAAGGAACTTTAACCAATGTCTTGTTTATTTTCAGCTGTCTAATTTTACAGAAATGTAATGATTTCTAGCCTATTGTTTTTGTTCCACACTTAGTCCTTCAATGTCCCATTATTGTGGGAATTTTTGTTAGATGTGCATCTGTTGGTACTTATTTATGAGGTTTTGCTCCTACTCATATTGTACCTGTCTTCTGATATAAGAACTTCTCCAGGGTGTGAACCCAGAAGGACATGTTGAATGAAAGGAGGAAACATCTTCAGAATTTATTAGGTCAAAGTTAAGGTCCTATTTGTTGGACCACATGTGCTTAAAGATATATTAACACAATCTACTTGCATTAAGTACATACTCATGGATCATGGAATTATCATCGCTGGGCCATATAAAGTCTATCTGTCTACATATCCTTCTATCCATCCAGGGTAATAATAATACCCAAAGAAAGCTTAAATCTTTATTAATTCCTTAACACTTCTTTGTGTTACCTTTTGTTTTCTGTCCTCTACAGAAATAACTCTTATTTGGAACTGATTATATATTATTATCATTGTTGTTGTTATTATTATTTTGTATTTAAAAAGTTATTTTCACACAATTGTACCTTCTATAGTATCTAATAGTTCTCAATTACAGGCCAGGAATTCAGACAGGGCACATTAGAAGTGTTTTCTCTGCTCAACAATGCCTTAAAAGTGGTTTGAGCAATCATTTGAAGGCTTGACAGAGGCTGGATGATTTACTTCGAAAGTGTTGACTCATGTAGTTGGCAGGGTAGGACTGGCAAGTTCATTTCTCTTCATGTGGACTTCTCTGTCTCTGGCCTGCAGAGCTGTTGAGAATCCCCATGGCATAATGCCTAGTTGTAGCAAGGATTTTAGTTATTTCCCCTCTTAGCCTAGATTCCTCCTCAAGGTATAGGATGATGTAAGAAACAGCTTTAAATTATTTTCTTGTTCTAAAAAGATACAGGTATTGAATCTGCAGAAAAAGAATGCAAAAAATTATTTGGGTAGAATAATAGGTGTTTGAATTCCTGGCCTGTAATTGATAACTATTAGATACTATAAATAATAGATACTAGGTACAATGAAGAAAGGGGGCACGGAACTCCCCAAAGTCAACAAATCCCTATAAGCTAATTAAGAGTTTGGGTAACTAAGTAGAATATACTGACTTTCTAGTGTGGAAGACTGAATTGGGTTCACTCATACAATTCCTTGTTTTGGACCTAAGCACTGGGCCATGAGAAAGCAACAATGCATCTAGATAAGAAAGCTATAAAGAAATAAAAGCTAAGTGTGAATACAGGAAGGTGAGGGGCTAGGAGGGGTGGGGAGGGCAGGTATTGCCATCTATTAGAATGGAGTCAAAAGGTTAGTCTTATTCAGCCTGCAAGGCAATGATCAGGAGGATGCAACCATGAAGAGTTTACGAGCCCTGGAGCCCTGGATTTCTAATGGGCTGTTCTTTGTAAGATGTGACAATCTTGCATGTTAAATAGGCTAGATCAGAGTATCTAGAGTACCCATTTTTAAAAAATGTTTCTATGAATACATATTTTGGTATGATTAACATTTAAATTGGTGGTTTTTAAATAAAGTGGGTTATTTTCTATTATGTGGATGAGCCTCCACCAAATGGAAGGTCTTAAAAAAGACTGAGGTTGCTGGGAAAGGGAACTCTGTCTCTCAACTGCCTTTGCATGTGAGTATCAACATCAAAGGTCCTCTAGTCGACCTGCCCTGAAGATTTCAGATGCTCTAGCTCCCACACTTAAGGTAGCCAAGCCCTAAAAGTAAATTTCCTTCTCTCTCTCTCAGTATATACACATGTAACCTATTGGTTCTGTTTGGAAGAAGCCCAGTTACTATGAAAGGCAATGTCATATAAGGAAGACTCACTCTGTGTAATGAAAAATATACTTTTGTTTTACACTATTCAAGATTAGAGAAGCTATAAATTTACAATAATTATTTACTTATGCTTGATGTGGAAGGGCCTGAAAGGGTTTCTTTTTGCTTCGGGGCCGGGCATGGGATGGGTTCTGTTATGAAGTATTTGTTTGAGATGATGTTCTAAGTACTCATCAAGAATGGAATCTGCCTTACTAAGACCTGTCTTTGGATCTCTGTCACAGTCATGATTATGGCTCAGAAGAATAGTTTTTCTCCTTTTTTAGAGTTCTGACACCTCAAACATATTATTTTTCATAATTAGGTGTGGAGATCAACCCATAGGTGTGGAGATCAATCCATAGCTATGAAGATTAACCCATAGGTGTGGAGATAAACCCATAGATGTAGAGATCAATTCATAGTTGTGGAAATAAACCCATAGTTATAAAGATCAATTCATTGATGTAGAGATCAACCCATAGACAAGTATAGCACTTTGGAGTGATGACAGGGGCTAATAGGATGCTAGTAGTTGATAGTTTATACTTTATCACTGAGCGGAGTAAACACTCTGGCTCTTAGAAGTGGGTGGCGGTCACAGGGAATGATGCAGGCTCAAATATTATTGCCAAAAGCCAGTGACACTGGCTACCAAGTGTGAACTTTGGATGGAATGAACATAGAGTAGGACAGAAAAGGTCAATGCTCTCTACTAAATAGCTCTTCTTGATATGCAAATCAGTCATTTCCATTTAAAAATGTATAAGGAGTTTTACATGGTGGTAGCTACCTCTAAAGGACTCAAGAGGCAAAAGCAGATGAATTATCTCTGAGCCAGAGACTTGCCTGGTCTACACAGTGAGTTCCAGACCAGCTAGTTAGGGCTATGTAGTGAGAGCATGCCTCAAAAATATGGCTAAGAATAGATTTCTGGGGGACTGGAGAGATGGCTCAGCAGTTAAGAGCACTGACTGATCTTCCAGAGGTCCTGAACTCAACTACCAGCACTCACATGGTGGCTCACAACCATCCATAATGAGATCTGGTGCTCTTTGCTGGCCTGCAGGCGTACATGCAGGCAGAACACTGTATACATAATAAATAAATTTCAAAAAGAATAGGATTCTGTTATATATTTAACCTGCAGCAAGCAGAAACCACTGAGTATTTTGTCTTAGATTTCTAGCATCCATTTCTAAGGATAACAAATAGCATCATGTGGCTCTCCAAGTTGAGGATTGAGTGCATTCCAGTTCAACAATTGAATTTCTCTAAATTATTTTGTGAGATGCTTTGAGCCATAAGACTGTACAGATGTAGGTGAGTTGATGTTTAAACAGAATCTCTAAGTCCCAAGAGGGTAGGAATTACTTCAGACACATAATTTAGCCATGCACAACTATTAGGCTAATAAACTAGTAATATAAGAGTGCCTTGGGTTTTCTTTCTATTTATTGTTTAAGCATCTTAGATAGGGCTATTGATAGGGCTATATATCTCAATTTGTTAATACCACGTAGTGGTTATTTAGCTCTGAGTTCTTGCTCAGCACTGCTTAGTTTCTTCCTTGAAGGAAAAAAAAAGAGACCCAAGTTGGTAATTTTGGCGGAAATGAGCATCTGGGGACATGGAATTGGATTCTTAATTGGAGGCTCTGAGAACATTCATGCTTGAATTCTTCTGGGGTGAGAGAGTATCGCCCTCGAGATCTTAAGAGTTCTTAAAAGGGAGGTATAGTATTTCAGAAGCAACCCTTTCAAGCCTTAATGCCTATCATCAAAGGCTTTTAAAGCACTTTGCCTTTTGCAGGGCCCATGCCTACCTCCTGCCCAGCTTACACACATGCCTCCCTCTGAGGTCAATGCAGGCCAACAGCCCCGAGAAAACACATGAATGCAGCCAGTGAGTCTACAAGATAGCCATAGTGCATGCTTGCGTGTGAGTGTGCAGCTGAAACCATAGTGTAGGTGCAAGTGAAACTAAACACGTGCTCCAAAGAAAACTGGTCACCGGATGAAGGGACCTGGTGTGCTCAGGATGGAAGAGCACACCGCTGGAGGTGAGGAGGTCTTTGGAGAATTCAAGCAAGGGTTGACTGGCCACTTAGCGATCATGCTGAGATCATGCAAGCACCCACACTATGACTCATGATGGAGGACCCAACTTTGGGGACAATAGGAACCTTTACTCCAGGCTAGAAAGAACTCATTTGGTACAATATTTGCCTTGTAAGCCCAGAGACCTGAGTTTCATCCCCAGAACTCGTGTAAAATTAAAAGGGCCATACATATAGCACACACTTGTGATCCCAGTGCTGGGGAGGCAGAGACAAGCAGATTGCTGGGGCTTGCTGTCCAGTCAACCCAGCTTACTTGGTGAGGTCCATGCTGGGACAGGGAGACTCAGTCCTAATTTAAAAAGAAAAAAAAGTGAATGGCTCCTGAGGGATAATATCAGAGATTGTCTTCCACATATGCACGCACACACGGACATGAACCCATACAGAGAAGTGCACACACATTAACACACACACACACACACACACACACACACACACACACACACACACACACTAACTAAAAACGAAAACAGACTAAAAATACCTTCTGGGCCTCCAGGTCCGAGTCTATCAAATCCTTCTCTTCATCCATAAATGGGCATCTGGAATCTTTGATTTTCCTGTCTGGCCCTTACCTACACATATCACCAAAGCTGAAGCATAGTAAGGAAGAGGTAAGTGGTTGCCATTGCTGAAACTCAAGCTGGGTTAATAAACAACTTCAAAAAGAGACTTCCTGAAAAGGCTTGGGATGCAGGCAGATTTGCCACTGGGTTTCCAGATGAGGACCCGGAGCCCCAAGGAGGTTGAATCACCAGAGATTTGGTTGGGTTCCCTGTTGCATGCGTGTCGAGGCAGAGCCTGGGCCTGGTGGATTTTATCATGGTTAATCAAGTCATTAGCTGCTCGTGTTGAGTTTCCTCGGGGATCTCTGTCTGGATGTGTTTTATTCAGAGAATGATTATGATTGCTTAGCCTAGTGCGTGAGTCTCAAACTCCAGCATGCATCAGAAGCCCTTGAGGCTTGTTCAAAGACAGACTGGGCCCCACCCTCCAAACTTCTGATTTAATTGATATTAGGTGCAGCCAGAGAGTTTGCCCTTTGAACAAACTTTTCAGTGTATTAGTTTGCTATTGGTGCTGTGACAAATTGCTACAAAGTTAGAGTCCCAAAACACTGCAAATTTATTAAATTTATGAAGATCAGAAGTCCAAAATGTGTCTACTGGGGTCGTATTGGCAGAAATTTGTTGCTTTCTGGAAGTCCTCGGAAGACTCAGTTTCCTTTAATATGGCAGATTTGAGAGGCTGTCACATCCATCCTGTGGCTTCTGTCCCAGGGTGCCACTTCCATCTTCAGCATCAGCAGCAATTAGCTAATTTGTTACAACAGCCCCAGAGAAGACCTGGAGACATGCTAAGGAGGTGAAATCTCTGGCTTTCTCTGAGAGCTCTTGAATCTGAAAACACGACAGCAGGCCAAAGCACTTTCCTGGAGCCTTCATAGACGCCACCTCTCTGGTCCTGGAGCCTTCATAGCTACACCTCTGTGGTTCTGACTCTTCTCCCTACCTAGTCACTTTTAGTATCCTGGCCACTTAGATAATCTAAGATCATCTATTGTATTTTCTATTTTTAGTTTTAAGACAGGAGTTCATGTAGCCCAGGCTGACCCTAAACCAAGGATTACATTTTGAATCCTCTTTCCTCCATTTTCTAAGTATAGATTTACAGTCCTTTGCACCACTCCTTATTTATACAGTGCTGGAGATCAAACTCAGGGCTTTGTTCATGCTAGACACTCACGACACCGACTGAGTAATATCCCCAGCCCTATTTCTAACTTTAAAATAAAATAACTAATACCCTTAATTATATCTTCAAACTAATTTCTCCTTGCCATGTAATGCAATAAAGTCAAAAGTCCCACGGTTGAGGAGGAGGTGGTGGACACCTTAGAGAGACTGTGACGTTGATCTGCATACCATAACATGCAATGCCGTTGCTTTACCTCAAGTCCATGTTTCAAGACCCTCAGTCTCCATGATCTGAAAACATGCAGAGGCAGCAGAGTTACAGGGAGAACTGCTGGTCAGAGCAGGGGACAGGCACTCACATGTCTTACGGGGATAACTGGAGTTTTGTGTGGTTTTTAGCTTTAATCAAACTCTCGTGCAAAATGTGACCTCATCAATTATCAATGCTAAGATGCCCGTGGGCATCCAGACTGAAGGTTCTGATGAGTGTAGCCCATTGCCCTGCCCCCGTTGGTCTGGCTCAGACTTTGCCCCTAATGTCTGGCCCTTGTGATGAGGGTGCCACCCTCCCACACACACATCATTCCCCTTTCTCTCCTGTTCACACTTTAAAGACCCAGGCTGCTTTGGCTATGAAACCATCTTCAGTTGTTCTTACAGAAAGTCATAGTTTTTACTAGATTACTGAATCCCCACAACCATCTGCTTTTCCTAATAGATTCAGGTGACTAGCGCAGGCCTCGAGGGGATCCCAGTTCCCCTTCAGCTTTGCCTTGTCCGTCTGTGCCAAGGAAAATGGTTTCTTGTGGAACTTCTTATTGCATAGCATTTATTTTTCTTCTTTATTTTGTTTTGCAGTTGTAAATATAAGTATAAACGTAAGGGGACCTGTTTGCTTGGCGACTGAACTTGTCAGATACAAGTGCTGTCATTTTGGTTATGATGAATACATGAGACAAGCTTCTGCCATTCACAGCTCCATCCCTGCCGTTTCAGAGAAAGAAACCACAGGGTGGTGAATGCTAAGGGCTTAGGAAAATGTTCTATTGTATTTAGTCATTTTTTCACCAAGTACCCTGGCTGCCCTAGAACTTGCTATCTGGACCAGGCTGGCCTTGAACTCATAGAGATCCATCTGCCCTGCCTCCTGAAGTCTGGGAGTAAAAGATATACTACCATGCTTGGCCCGAGACTTTTATTTTTTTAAGTATATATGTGGGTTGGATCCTCCTGGAGTTGGAGTTACATGCTGTTGTGAGCCAAGCTGTATGAAATGGGTGCTGGGAATTGAACTCAGATCCTCTGCCAGAGCAGCAAGTGCCCTTAACCACTAAACCATCTCCCTGCTCACCTAGGTAGAAGGTTTTGAAATTCAGATACAAATGGCAGTATCTTTTCTGCATTCTCCCAGGTCTATTTGCCATGACACGGGCGGTTGCTATTCTTTCTTTTATTCTGAAAGCAAGTCTTCATCATTTGGTAGCTTTCATGTGGGTGAAAAGTTCTATAAGGAGAATAGTGCCGTGGGCTAGCAGATGCGTAGGAGGGGCGAAGACCAGTGAAAGATTATGACCCAAGGGTAGTGATTTTGTGAAACAGATTATGACTAGATGGTGATTCAGCAAGTCTTTCTTTTTAAAGAAAGAATTTATTACATTGTTTCATGGGTAGGGTGGGAAAAAATAACAAAATGGCCTTCAAATATAGATCTTAGGCCTCCTTCTGAACATTTCCATCATCCACCTTCTCTAGAAACTCCCTGATATCTCCATATTCTGTCTGGGATGGTGTTCATCTGTTTCTGAGCAGGCTTGTTGGGTCAGTTCCCCCGAGTGCCCCTGAGAGGGTGCCCTGCCCAGCAGATGTGTCCTTGAAGTGTGTTTGCCATCAGGAAGGGAATTCCTCCACGCTACAAAGGAAGTGTGATTGTCAGGTACGACTGGTAAGCTCCAGTCCTTGACTGACTTGTGTGGGTTAGTGCTGTGGGAAGCATCCTGGAATGTAAGGGACCATCATTCTCCTGTTAATTCAGAAACAGAAAATTCCCTGCCCTCAATCAATTCTATGATAAAAGATGCATCTTTTTCATATTCTTAGAGTACAGCTTCCATGAACACTGAGAATCAACATTAAATTTGTCATTTAAATGGTAAAAGTCCCAGTCGTTTTTAGTATGCTTCACCATGTCTTAAAGCACTGTTTGACATGAAGCTAGTCTGTTAAAAACAATCTCCCAGGACCAGCTGATGAACACCCTCTAGACAGACTTCTTAATAGCCCCAGGTTACCAACTCAAAGTTCTTTTCAGAATGGGAGACCCAGTTCCAAGATCAAGGATAAAATCGCTTTAGGAGATGCTGCGTTCACTCTGCCGTGAAGATGTGTGATGAGGAAGAGAATAATAGTTCGCATTGCTGGAGTGTTGTTTGTTTGTATTGTCAAATTGAATCCTCGTGGCAGCCCAGTGAGGTAGGAGCTATAATAATATTACTGAAGAGAACAGAGGGCTAAGAAGGATTAACAAGCTTGCCCAAGGTGACAGTGAGTCTCAAGACTGGAATTCAAGCCAGTCATGAATCCAGAAAGTGTGCTTTAATTAATGCTTCCGCATACTGCCAGTGACAGTCCTGTCTTGTCCCTCCCGTCCTTCCTTCTCCTGTCCCCTTCCTCCCTCCATTTTACCTTTCTCCTGTCTCCTGTAGGTCTGTTCTTTTCCATCCTTCTTCATATCATGTAGCAGCCCAGATATGGAATAAGTACTTCCTATGGGCTAGGCAGGGCAATAATAGGTAAAGATTCAATGGTGAACGTGGCTGGGGTCCTGCCTTCATGAAACTTGCAGGTTCCTTTGCTTCTTGGTCCATTCTCCCCTTCCTCCTCCACATTTCCCTGGTCTCTTCTTCTGCTCTTCCTTCTCCATGGTTCCCCTTCATGAAAGATGTCATCATCGTCACAAATAGCAGATGACTGGGGCGACTCTACCAGGATTTCCCTTGGAGTCACACAGCTGAGGACAGAGGGAGAAACTAGAACAAAAGTATCTTCTTGGCAAGGCGAGGACAGGATGCCAACAGAGCAAAGGCAGAAAGGAAATGGGGCGAGAAAATGCCAAGATCTGAAAGGCATGGTGACAAGAAGAGTCTCTCAGAGCTGGAGAGATTCGTGATCTTTCTGGAGGTAACAATGATGTGCTTGTCTGGGTCTTCTGGGTGTTTGCAAAGTGAAGGAAATGGTTAAATCACATTCAGGTGACTCTGCTGGAAAAAGCAAGGGGATGGGAGGAAAGAAAATGCTGATGACAATTCATATGTGTCTATGAATTCATGACATATATTTATATTGGTAGAATACAGCATGGGGAAAAAGAAGGTTATGTCACGTGGGGTGTGTATGTGTGCACGTGTGCATACTATTTTAAACTCAGGGCCTGCTCATGAAAACACTAAGTTTTTATTTAAGCTATTTTTAGATATTCACTTTGTTTTAGCATCATTGAATGGCATAAATTATTTTAAAAAGCACACATTCCAGGGACCTAGAGAATTCCTGTGAAATCATATGGGATCTGGTGGTGGAACAAAGCCTGATTCTTTCTCCCCCTGTTTTATTTCATTCTCTTCAAATAACCTGAACTTAATAAGAATTGTATTTATGACCAGATTCTTGAGAGGTATTTCCAGATTCAGTGGAATCCTGCATGGAAAAGCATATTTTAAAGGATTAAAATGATCATTAAATCACTTTTAGATTCTGTCCCCCAATGCATTATCCTGTTTGGTTATTTTCTTAAAATAGCTCATTTTATGAGCTTGTATTAGTAATTAGAAGTTTTACAAAGACCTGGAAAATGAGCTGAAGAAAGTTCCTGCCTTGAGAGCTTTCTGCCTTAATTGGATTGTTCCCAGTCACTGTTCTTCCAGTGGCCTGGGAATAGGGAGGGTTCTTAGCAGACCCTGCTCTCCAAGGGGTTGTGAGTCTCAGAGGCTGGATTAGGCAATATTCTGCAGAGAACAGAGATAGAACTACATCCACATGTGCATGCCTTTTTAAACACTAAAACATATAGAAATCTTTCGTAGATATATTTATATAGGCTATGTCTGAGTTAATAATAGTCTCTCTGTCTCTGTTTCTCTCTCTGTCTCTTTGTCTGTATCTCTAGCTGTCTCTCCATGAATACAGAGAAAGAGGAAGAGACAAGGGGAATTGGCTCATGACTCATAAGCTCTTGGAAGCCAATGCATTTCATCCTGTAGGGCAGGCCAATGGGCTGGACCTACAAGCAAGCAAGAGGTGATAAAATACAGCTGGCTCAGGGCATACACTGGTCTTTCAGAGAACCCAGGTTTGTTTCTCACCTGACATCCAGTGATTCCAGAATCTGGCTCTGGCATCTCATAACTGCCTTTAAGTCCAGCTCCAGAGGATCCAATGCCTTCTTCTGACCCCTGCGGACACCTGTACTCACATGCGCACACCTATACAGTCATACACATATACATATACTTTGAAACTTTTAATTATGTAACTATATGTATCTACGTGTGGGTTTGTGCACACAAACACAGTATTAATGAAGGCCAGAAGAGAGTGTTGGATTCCTTGGAACTAAAGTTACAGGTGGTTGTGAGCTTCCCATTGTGGGTTCTAGGAACCAAACTTGGGTCCTCTGTAAGGGAGGTGCACGCCTGAACCATCCCTCCACCTCCACATACACATAATTAAAAACAAATTTGAAAAAAGAAACTTGATATTACAATCCGGAGTCTCAAATCCACAGGAGAGGCTGGCAGCTTGAAATACAAGGGAAGGTTTCTGCAATACATTGTGGTCTTACAGTAGTAACCTCAGCACTTGCTATAATAACCTTCAGTTGCTGGAATGAGGGCTGCTCATCTCATGGCGGGAACCCTGTTCTACTTGAAATCTACTGATTGTACAGTTGACCACATCGAGAAAATGCCTTCACAGCAACACCTAGACTTGTGTTTGGTGAACACGGCAGAGCCAAAGTGACACATGATATTAGCTGTGACAAGAGTCCCGGGCAGAGGCTCATAGAACCTGTCTTATCCGGTTGTTCATTTGTGGGCACACACCGTGTTTGGTGCGCTATTCCCTAAGTGACAGCAGTCATGGCAGATCTGCTGGCTTCTGTACTGAAAGGGCATGCTCAAAGGGTATGCCTCCAGAACCCTTATATTTAGAATTTTAGATTCTCAGTTCAGGGTCTGCTTAGCTTGGCACATCTGTCTTACTCCCTGGGTGAGAGAACCAGAAGAGGTATGGACAAGAAAGGATCCCCTTTTCTAAAACTTCTATCCTCCTCACTGCAGCTACTTTAGAACGAAGTTTGTTATAAAATCAGAATGCCCTCTGTCAGCGTTACCTCACCCGTATGTCAGCACGGACGACTATATCCAGGTGATGATGACTATAAGCCTTCTCATTTGGAAATATGGCATGGTTTTCAAATAACATCAACTGTCTTACTCCCAAGACAACTAGCATTTCATGGCTGCTGAGACTCACTTGAGCAAATACATAGCGATTTCACAAGGCTTTGGAAACTCTCTTCCAAGCACACTTTTACTGAATTATTTAGAAAAAAATGTCCAAGTCCCAATAATAGAGATCCCTGCATGCTTACACAGTATGCCTTAGCCATCCTTGTCAGATCAAGATTATGAATACCAAGTATCTTAGGGATTTTATTGCTGTGAAGAGACACCATGATCACAGCAACTCTCATAAAGGAAAACATTTAATTGGGGCTGGCTTACAGTTTCAGAGGTTTAGTCCATTATCACCAGGGTGGGAAGCATGGCAGCACGCAGGCAGACGTGGTGCTGGAGAAGGAGCGGAGGGTCCGGCATCTGGATTTTCAGGCAACAAGAAGTGAGCTGTGTGCACAGGAGGGGTCCTGTGAGCTCCAGGGGCAGGACCACACATGCTGAGCTTCCTCTCTGTATCCTTTATATTGTCCTGGACCAGGTACCTCCTCCGTGGTGAGGACAACTCTAGAGGTAGGAATGAGGCTCAGTTCTAATGAGCTGGAGTCTCTCCATGGAGTGGCCCAGACTCTCCTTGTGTCCCTGCTGTCCTTTTCAGATGTCTGTGTGAGCTGCTTGCTCCCTGGGGCCTCGGAGGGCAGTTCCAAGGCTCTAAAGGAGAGGGTGGCTGCTGAGAAAGAGGAGGTTTAAGGGATGGTCCTGGTAAGGGTTCCCTCGGAAACGGGATGTAAAGACAAGTCATTTATTTGGTAGTTGATCCTAGGAAACACCCCCAGAGGGTATGGAAGTGAGACAGGGCGGGGAAGAAAGTCCTTAACTGATGCGTATCAAACCTTGAGCAACTGGAATTTTGCTCTGCTGATAAAGCCTGGGAAGCTGTTGAAGAGAGGGGCCTTAGGGTAGGATTTCTCAATACAGCACCAGTGGTTTTATTTTGAGATTGATAAGTCTCTCTTGCAGACAATTATCCATGGGGTTGCTAAATGCTTAGTAGCAAACACACCTCTGATTGCTACCCATGTAGAATCTCCTCCCCTTCTTCTCTAAGTCTGTGTGACAATTCAGAAGACCTCCAAACATTGCCAAAGCCCCTGAAGTCTGAACATTGCCAAAACCCCTGAAGCCCCCGAAGTGCAAGAGATGTCTCAGAATTGGCTCTGTCTTTAGAGAAATCCCAGTTTAAGAATGAGGGAGCTGCTGCCCATTTCTCTTAAGACTCTCTGTTAATCACCAATATAGGGCTGAGGTATTGGCTTTCTGGCGCTCATTAGCCAGACATGCTTTCTTGGTCAATAATAGCAAAAACAGGAACCACCATCACCATTAATAGTATCATTGGTGGAGATTAGCAGGGAGGCAGCTTTTGGCATTTGGAGGTAAGTTCTGAGTATACAGGGTGGGGCCCAGGCAACACCTATGATCTGTGAACATCTAGGGAGTTGTTTTACCATGTGTGCATTAAATCATCATTTGTTCATTCATTCTACAAACGCTTACCATCAAGGACCTGATGTGTACTAAGCACCAGGTCAGCACAAGGGGATTCAGTGTTCAACAAGGAATTAAAAACCCCTATCCATATGCCTTTAGAAATAGCACTGTAGAGGAACAAGGATTAGCAGTCAGATAACACAAGTGAATTTTTAAATGATTAGGGTAGTGATGAGATCAGATGTAAAGTAATGAAATCAATCATAACTAAATCATAACTACCGTAATTCTGACACCCTGTCTTCAGGATCTTTGTACGTCTTATTTCTGGCATTTTTTCCTCTAGGTAGCATAGTTTTGTCCTTCACTTCGTTAGCACTTAGGTAAGGGTTTCCTTTTTTCCCTGATCACTTGATCTAAAATCGTGCTTTCCCTTTAACTTTCCGTATTTGTTGCTGTTAGCACCCATCAGACCTCACAGAGTGTTTTTATTTGCCTCTTTACTATTCCTCTCTAATACATCAGTTGTTTCATTGCCTTTATGACACAGTGCCTGGAACTGAGGGATTCAATAGGAATTTGTATAATATAGACATTGACTTGCTGTGAGGAGGTTCAGGGAAAACTTTCTTAAGACAGTAATGGCAAAGCAAGATCTGGAGTAGTGATTCTCAACCTGTTAGTCATAACTCCTTTGGGGGCTGAATGACCCTTTCACAGGGGTAACATAGCAGATATTTACATTATAATTCATAACAGTAGCCAAGTTACAGTTATGAAGTAGCAACAAAATAATTTTATGGTTGGGGGTTGCCACAACATGAGGAACTGTATTAAAAGGGTTGCAGCGTTAGGAAGGCTGAGAACCATTGCTCTAGAAGGGGAAAATCACCTGATGGAGAGGGCAGGAAGGGCAGCTTAGATACAACAGGGGTCACAGTAGGATGCTCTGGGTGGGAGAAACATGGAGACCGGAGATCACTGAAAGAAAAGCAAGGTGTCTGTTACTGAAAGAGTGGTGAGGGCTGTCGTTTCTTGATTTCAAACAACGAGAAGCCATGGATATATCTTAAGTAATAAAAAGGTGTAAACAGGAAGATGGGGGGAAGAGTGGGGAAACAGAGACACTTACTTTGGGGGCTCTGGAATACAAAGGGGCAGATGTAGGTGGTACCTTGGTGATCTAAGGTGTTTCATCATTAGAAACAGACCCATCCAGTTGCATGTTTGGGTGTATGTGAAAAATTTAGATCATTTGCTTAAAGGACTCACGAATTTAAAGGCCTCTGCCCAAATTGCCAGGCCTGTGTCCCTCATCAGTGTCCATGTTTGCGGGGTGTTTCTAGCTTGTATGGAGGAAGGAGGAGTGTGACTGTGCTGGCCCTGACTCAGCGAATCAGGACGAAAGCAAGGCTTTTCTGGGGATCTCATGTAGGATGCCTTGCTGTTCACAAGTATTTCATGTCCTTTCTTTGAGAGGATAATCCATGCCTGCTTGTTGAAATTGGTCATGGCTAGTGTCTTGCTTAGATGTCTCATGGAATGTGAACTGAAAGGGTGGATGTCATTTCAGAGCCAGGGCAGGGCATGGCTGACCATGTTTTCTATTTTTTTTTTAAATCACACAACAAATGTCTGTTGAGACAAGAGAACTGCAAGAAAAGAGTTGGGAGTGCCAAGCTCTCTTCTCTTCACTAACTAGCTATGGCATATGCCTTGCTTTTCTAGTGCGTGGCTCTTACGATTCCTTTGAGTCCTAGGGCAGTTCAGTGCAGATAATGTGGAAGAAAAATGATCATTTTTTAGATGCCTATTAGGAGTGCCATTTCCACTGTCTGATGGGGGTAAAAATTTGGGTGGGAAGTGGGGTGTATTGGGAGGTAGGCAAATTATTTTGATTTTTGAAACAACAAAACTCCTTTACGGGGTGATGCATGGATTTTGGGGTGTCTCAGATCTGTGTTCCGTTACCTTTCTCTGACTTTTTTTGCCCTCAACCTCAGATTAGTGGGCCTTCAGAGATAGGACCGTTGAGAACTGATTCTGGCAGGAAGGCACTTCAGCGCTCTGTCCCTGAGACTAGAGCAGGAGGGAGCTGTTCCTACAAATTGCTGTCAAATGTATTCTTAATGTTTTCTCCGGGGTCACAGTGTTTTGGTGACCCCATTCCCTGGAGGCGCCTCCTCCAGGAGATAAGATTCCTTCAGCTGGGAGTTGACAGGCCTGGGTTGTGTCTGAGGCTTGTGGGGGGCTGTCACCATCTCCACTGGAGACAGATGTTTTCCCAGCCCTTAACCTGCTGTAGTTTCCTAGCAAGGTGTTGCCAATTAGGGTCTCGAACAACACCCTGCGCCATCTCGCAGACACTCTGATTCTTCTGCCCTATTGGGAAAAAAACATTCTTCCCAGAAGGGGCAGTTAGCCTCACACTTAATTCATCAGTCTAAAACAAAGCTGTGATGACAGGGATGGGATGGAGAGAAAGGAACACATGTGCCCACGAAGACCCTAGTGCATCGCTGACTTTCAGCTCCTCTGGGGCTTTGTTCAACTCTTAGGTTTCTAGACACCGAGCCGCATGCGTGTGTACCTAGTGTCCTCAGCCTCAGAAACTGTTACCTAAAACCAGGGGCTGACCTTGGGGTCAGGATCCTTCAAGTTTTTAATCTGTCGGCTGGTCGTGGCTAGCTGGGTGGCCTCTGAAATATTATTTAATGTCTCTGGGCTCTGATTTCCTTGGCTGTGTGGGGTTGGGTGACCTCCTGGGGACATTTTACTAGGCATGAGAAATGGAGACATTTGAATGTTTAGTTTTTACCTAGGATATTATAATGAGAGGGGATTTTGGGGAGTGGTGGAGGAGAAGAGTCTGTGAAGCTGAGGTTACCATATCTATTCAACTAAGCCAGTGATGACAACCACAAATATAACCCCAAGGAAAAAAAAAGTGTTTCTTTCCCAAACATGAAAGTTGTGAAATCTGCATTTATCATTTTTCCCTCATTGCTTGGGACTAAACCCAAAATTTAGTTGACAAGCACATTAAACCTTTTGTCAGCGTATGTTCGTTTTCCTTTTGCCTCCTTCTTGTATTTTTCCTGCTTGACTGTTGATACAACAAGTCAGGTGTCAACAAATTCAACACCTGGATCCATGGATGCACAACTTCAAGGGATTTTAGGAATTATTAAATCCAGCTAAGCAGTCTTCCGAGAAAGCGGTTAAGGTCTGTAGGAAAAGGATGAGGTCAAGGAAGGGCCTGGAAAGCTGATCGAACTCTAATACCTTTCGTTCTTGATAATCGTTCTTGTTAGAGAGTCACCCGTACTTGGGATAATGAGGACTGCAAACATTTGCCTTTGCGGATTTTTCAAAATGGGATTTGAAACCTTTATATTTATTTAAGATGTGTATACTGTAATTATTGTGTGTGCATGTGCCACAGGGCATGTTTGGAAGTCAGAAGGCAATCTTCTGGAGCTGTTTCTCCCCTTCCACCATGGAGAGCCTGGACTTGAACTCAGGTCCTCAGGCTTGGTGCCACTTTCTCTTACCTGCTGAGCCATGTCACCAGCTACAGAAGTAGACTTTTAATAATTAGTTTCTAGTACCTATTAAAGAGAATTAGTTAGTCCATGTTGGTTGGAAAGCTGTTGGTCATACCTAATGGCCGTGCTTGTAGATCTCAGTTACTAGTTATTCGATAGACTATTGACATTTTTGTCCAGTATGAATATAAACAATTTTCTGTCTTTGTCTTGCTTAAAATCAACAGGAATTTATTGCCACTGTGTGTAGCCATAACACCCTGTATATTTTCATTTATTGGTTAGAAGAATTTATGCAGTATATACTGTACATCTAGTATTAGGGTTCAATGAATGTTTCCATATAATATATATGTGTTAAATATGTGTTATTAATGTGGGTAATATTTTCTACATACGCACATGTACTATATTTTATATGCAGATTATACAAAACTTTTATTTGTATATACACCTTTTGTAAAATTCTGGATATTTTTATATCCTTGGGCGCTTGCAATTTCCACACTTTCATTCCTGACTCTTTGTTTTCTTCTTGTGTCAAAGCAGAATGAAGGCAGCTATGTATGCTGGAGAGGGTGGTACAGCTCAGCATAATTCTCAAAGGCTCATTTACATTGGTACGGCCATAAGCAGCAGCCTGGGTGTTCAAACCAAGTCACTGGATGACTGTGCTTCCTGTATTGAAATCTCACATTGACTTCCAAGGAAATACAGTAATGGAGTAGGCGGGGGAATCACCATGCTGTGTTGAAACTTCTTCAGTTCTCATTGCTATGAAAGGTGCTCTAAGCGCATCCCAAGCTCTGAGCTATAGAGAGATACAATACAGTGAGATTCCAGACCATTAACTGTTGCAATTTGAAAAATTGATCAGAGAAAAGATTAAATAATCTGCAGGTGATCCCTTTTGGTGTAAAATTGTAAATATTCAAGTGTGGTTAGCATGTGTATGTGAGTTTAACCATATTTAAGTGTGCTTAACAATAGCAATGCCATACATGCATTTATGTTGTCCTATCTCCACGGAGTTCTAAAGAACTTACAAATTATTTTTTAAATACAGCTATAGCTCCCAGGTTCTTGGAAAGGCAAGCAGGGGCAGGTTCTGTGAGTGCTGTTTAAATCAAGGAATTTGAGATTCATTGAGTGGCAAATCCAGACTCATCCAATATGTCAACGTCTGAGGTAGCTGCTCTTGGCACCAGGGTCCTTTCTGTCTCATTGTTTGCAGCACGGGCACAGAGCATTCGCTTCTATTTGGTCAACCCTTCCTAAGCACCACACTCCCTCATGACATTTAAGGCAAAATGGAATCTGTGCCGTGTGAATGGGAGATTGAGACCCTTTTGTTCCCAGGAATTTTTGCCAGTAATCACAAACACACCATTCTAGGGGACTCTCTTTTTAAATATCTCGTGCATCACTGAGAATACTGCTCCGCTGGATTTCAGATGGAAATGTAGACACGATACCTGCTTGTGGCTCAGGTACTCACGCTAGTCTTCAGCTCGGAGGCACATATTCAGCTTGGTCTTTGCTAGAGGGACTGAGTGAAGCTGAAGCTTCCCAAGGTGATGGGGCTTTGGGAAGTAAACTGAACTCTAAAGGGAAGGCATAATGGGGAGCTATTAGCATCAGGTCCTCTTTGTGAATTCCCAAACTTTCCCTTTTTTTATTCTCATAGACTTCTTGAAACTTAAAAGTACCAAGGCAGATCTAGCAATGAGGCCTTTATGCAGATGTAGCCAGTATTCCTTTTTATCTTATGGTCTAGGCCAGTGGTTTTCAGCCTGTGGGTCGTGACTCCTTTGGTGGTCGCATATCAGATATCCTGCATAAAAGATATTTACATGACAATTAATAATAGTAGCAAAATTACAGTTATGAAGGTAGAAATGAAAATAATTTTGTGGTTGGGGGCCACCACAACACGGGGCACTGTATTAAAGGGGCACAGCATTAGGAAGGTTGAGAACTACAGGGCTATGCATTAACTATGTGACCATGGGCGGGTGATATAAATATCTAGACTCTTTATATTTCTTCAGGTGTAGAAATGAAGAACTTGATCTTGTGGCTTTTAATTTAGGCCTGTGCATCTCTGAGAACCAGGAGACAGCCTTGGGACTGCTCGGCTCACTTAAGAAGTAGCTATATGGACAGGCTTTGGCAGGCTGCAATCCAGTCCCCACTTACAATCAATAAGGGCTTTGCATTCTATCTGTGCTTGATAGTGGAATTATTTGAAGAAAAGCTACTCCCACAAAAAAAGAAATTTGTCATTACTGTCCAGATAGAATGAGGTTTGGTTTACTCTTTCACCTGAAACAAAGAAGGACATAATATAGGTGATAATATCTTTTAAGGTAGCGGCCTATGCCTATGAGGAAAGTACCATGATAGGAGAAGAACCACTTGGAAGGGCCACGGGGAGTAACACTTGCTTCTCACACAGGGCAGGGATAGTGCCTGTTGCCACCAGACAACCTGCAGAGCTGGGCAGTTCATGGGGCACTGGGTAGACTATGAGGAGTCTTGCTTCAGAGGAGGGACATAATTAGCTCTAGGCCACATGCTGCCTCTGTCCTTCCCAAGGACACAAGAAAGCAACAATAAAAAGAGCAAGGCTGTTTCTTTGTAATTGAATTGTCTCCCAGAATAAAGTATGGATGGATATGCCAAAATACCTGGCACCAAACAACAGCCAACTTATAACAACTAGAATCTGCTTTTTAAAAAATTAACAGGCATGAAAAAGAAAGTAGGGAAACAATCTGTAGTGAAGGGAAAAAAATCAATACTGGCCTGGAATTGACAAAGTGTTACAATTGGTAGACAATAAACTTAAAGCAAGTTTTAAAACTTAGGCCATGCACTCAAATAAATAAAAAGTAGTGATAGGAAAACAAAGTCCAAATCACACTTAGAGCACTGAGCTCTACAAAAGGAAAGGTGAAGACACATCCTACAGCATTAGTGGAAGACTAAACTTTGAAGAAAAAACTAGGGAACTTGAAGACATAACAATAACAACTATAAAAATATATAAATGGAAAGAAATCAAATGCAAACAGGATAGTCTTGATTGATATAGGATGGCAGGTGATACCAGGCACAATTCCTGTTCTCAGCCTTGGTTAGAGAGACTTTTGAAACACCCTGGTATTCCTGTCTTTGGGTTTCCAGCCTCCTGAATGGGAGAGAATGAATTTCTGTTCCTTTAAGCCAGTGGTCCTCAATCTTCCTCATGCTGCAACCCTTTTAATACAGTCTCTCATGTTGTGGTGACCCCAGCCATGAAACTATTTTGTTGCTGCTTCATAACTGTAATTTTGCTGCTGTTAAGAATTGTCAAGTAAATATCTGATGTGCAGGATATCTGATATTGGGACCCCCAAAGGGGTCATGACCCACGTGGTCCACAGGTTGAGAACTGCTCTCTGATCACTATTATAGCAACTCTGGGAAAGTAGTTCAGGAGGTAAACAGAGTTAGGATGTGGACCCTGTTGGGTGAAGGTGTGCAGAGTTAGGATATGGACCCTGTTGGGTGAAGGTGTGCAGAGTTAGGATATGGACCCTGTTGGGTGGAGGTAAACAGAGTTAGGATGTGGACCCTGTTGGGTGAAGGTGTGCAGAGTTAGGATATGGACCCTGTTGGGTGAAGGTGTGCAGAGTTAGGATATGGACCCTGTTGGGTGGAGGTAAACAGAGTTAGGATGTGGACCCTGTTGGGTGAAGGTGTGCAGAGTTAGGATATGGACCCTGTTGGGTGGAGGTAAACAGAGTTAGGATATTGACCTTGTTGGGTGGAAGTTTGAGGAATTAGGATAGGGACGCTGCTGGGTGGAGGTGTGCGGAGATAAGATAGGAACATTGTTGGATGGCTGTCATTCTCCCAACCACACTATAGAGCCAAGAAATGCAAGAAACTTTTAAGTCCCAGAAATGTGAAGAAAACCAAACTAAGGCATATGAGATTCAAATGATTAAAGGCCATTGATGCACAGTAACATTATCACAACATCCAAAGAAAAGAGATGCCCTAAATGCAGAGAAACAGGCCAGGATAACAGAGGACTTCTAGTCAGAAATAATCAAAAGAGAAACCATCAGTGATTTTAAAAGTACGAAGATGAAAACTGTCTACTTTTCACTACACATAAGGAAGTATCCTTCAAAGACCAAGTGACTCAGTGCTCAGAGGGGAAGAAGACACAAGGCCCCATCCCTAGCCCGTAATCTCTCTCTCACAAAGGAAAAATGTGGTTTCCCCAGTGGAGCCTCGCTGGGTACACAGAGCACTCTTAGGGGCAGGTTCCATGCCCAGCAGTAGATGGCAAACATAAAACACCCAAAGGCATTTTTAGAGGTTCTTTGTCTCATAATGCTTTGTTAGGACATTAAAAAAAAAAACAGGCCTTTTGCATATACATTATGGTTCCCAGTTTTGTTTTCTATTTTAAGGGCTTTCTGTGTGTGTGTTGTGAATGTGTATGTTTTTGTGTCTATAAATCTTGTGATTTTTTCTTTGTCTCTTTTTTGTTCATTTGTCTACTTGTTTTTTTTTTCTATTTTGCTTTCTTTGTTTCTGTTTTATCTTATTTTATTATTATTTCTTAGATGTCTGTTGGTTTTCTAAAAAGAGACAGAGAGGTTGTGGATTCAGATGGGAGGGGAGGTGGGGAAGATCTGGAAGAAGTTGGGGGGGAGGGGAAACTGCAATCAGACTATATAATATAAAAAATCTATATTCCATAAAAGAAAATTAGAAAGAAAATGAAAGTGAATAAATATTTTCAGATAACAGAACCTGAAATATTCATCAGAAGTAGATTTCACTACAAGAAATTTTAAAGGCAGGCAGAAAGAAAATGATAGGTGAATGCATTGTATCCACAGTGAGGAGCAAAGAACACTGGAAATGGCGACTATGTGGGAAGATAAATAAGGCCTTCCTTCTTATGTTAACTTTAACTTTAAAGTGGCAACAGGCAGATAAGAATGATAGCAATGTAACTATAATATCACAAAGATAAAATGTAATAGCCCTAAGTCCAAGAAGAAATGAAGGAAAGTATACAGTTAATGTTCTTATACAATTCAGAAACTGCCTAATGTCCCTTGCAGACAGATTGCACTAAGCCAAAGATACATGTTATCTTAGTTACTTTTTCACTGATGACATAAAAAAAAGTAACAACTTGAAGGAGGAAGGTCTTATCTTGGTTTACAGTTCCAAGGGACACAGTCCATCCCAGCAGGAAGCTACGGCAACAGGCAGGGAAGGGCAGTGGAAGGAGCAGAAGGCTGGCTGGCCAAATTGCATCTATATTCACGAAGCAGAAGGTGAACACGAGCTGGGACTGGGCTACAAAGCCTCAAAGCTTGTCCCCTGTGATTCATTTTATTTTTTCAGCAAGGTTCTTTCTCCTAAAGATTCAACAAGTTTCCCAGGCAGCATTGCCAGCTGGGGACTAAGTGTTGGACCATGTGACCCTATGGGAACCTCACGCCTTCAAATCACATCTGAATATATATTCTGAAACTATCTCTAAAACAATAAAGCAAAGATGTGTTGCTGAAAGAAGCTTCTGATCCCTCAGCATCTTCCCCTCCCAGGGGGAGGTGTTTCTCGTCATCTAGTCCCTGTGTTAGTAGCACCCACAATTCTTTGGTCTTTAAAAGCACAATTCCAATAGCTACCTCTGTCCTCACGCAGCTCTCTGTCTCCGTATGTGTTTTCATGTGCTGTTCTATATTTCTGTCTTTTTCATTAGGACTTTAACACAACTTTTCTGTAGAACACTCAACCCATAACTGGTTGTTATCGTACTGCAAGCAGGGCTTTGGCAGATAAGGTTAAAGATCTTGAGATAGGGGGATTCTCCTGGTCTATATACACAGGGTCAATATATTCCCAAGGATCCTTATGAATGGGGGGCAGCAGGTCAGAGTAAGAAAATGGGATGTGTCAATGAAGATAAAGTCAGAAACCTGCAGACATAAACAAGCCACACCTAAAATCTAGAGCAGGCCTGGGGGTAGGTTTCCCTCTGAATCCTCTAGTAATGAAGTAGCTCTGTTGACAGTTTGATTTTAGTCTCCACGACCCTTTGCAGACTTCTGACCTCCAGAGCCATGATATGTGTTGTCCTAAACCACTAGGTTTGTGGCTATTTATAGCAACAGTAGGAAACTATGCACTAAGCTTTCATCAAATGTAGAAAATTTTCATTAATTTCTTACTGCACCTCTTCTTTTTTTAAAAAAATCTAATTATACAATTGTTAAAATCCCTTGGAATCATCATATGCTATGTTGATGCTCTATCATTTTTTAATTTATTGGGTTATTCTCTGACAATTGCATACATGTGTGTATTTATTTGGGTTGTTTCCTCTATTGCCTTTGAACCCCTTACTCTCCTCAATGAGTCCCTTCCCTACTTTTATGTAGTTGTTTTTGTTGCTGATGTTGTCGATGTCATTGGGTTCTACTTAGAGTCGCTTGCATGAGCATGAGTGTGGGCATTGATAAGCGGAGCACAGGCAATTCATCAATCCCTGGCTCTGCCACTGAAGAAATGACCTCTTCTGCAGCAGGTACTGACTTCTAATGCTCTGAGGGACTCGGAAGGGGGCCCCTGAGTCCCTTCCCCTATCTGCGCTGGGATGCCAATGGGCCCCAACTTGTAAAGCTCTTGTGTTGGCACGCACAGCTGCCTTGAGTTCATGAGTGCAATGGCCATGGCCTGTCCAGAAGGCAGCATTTGACAATGGTTCTCATCGTCCCTTAGCTCTCAGTTCTTACTTCTCTCTCTTCTACCACGTGTCCTGAGCCTTGCAGGGTGGATCATATACAGCTGTCTTGTTTGGGTCTGAGCACGCAACAGTCACTCTTGGCACTTTAACCAACTACTAGTCTCTGTACCGATCAGCTTCTCCTTTCAAGGAGGAGGAAATCCTGTCAGTCATCACAACATGGATGAGCCTCAAGGACACTGTGCCAAGTGAGTCACAAAGTGATGAATCCTACACGACTTGACTCACATGAAGTGAACAAAGTGGACACACTGTAAAAAGAGAAAGTGGAATGGCAGTTACCAGGGCCTTGGAGGAGGCAGAAGAAACGTGGCCGTTTAAAGGGCATAGTATTTCAGATTTGCAAACTGAAAATTTTCTGGAGATGTGCTTCTTAATAACGTGAATATAGTTAACAGCATTAACCAGTACACGTCAGGATGCCTCTGGTGGTCTAAGCTATGTCACATGGGTTTCATCCCCAACAGTGTTGCTTTAGATAAGTGAAAGAATCCAAGTTGAAACAAAGGCAAAGTGAATGCACAAGTTGCTGCATATTCATTTTATTTTATTTTATGTTTGAGATAGTCTCCCAGGTGAGCCTCCAGCAAGCCTGGCCTTGAACATGCAATCTTCCTCTCTTAGTTCTTAAGGGCTAGGATTACAGACATGTGCCACCAGGCCCAACAATTGTATATTCTTATAGCAAAATACTATTGGTAATGAACAAAGAGTAAACTATTGATTTATACAATAACATGTGGAAATCTCAAAGTAACTATGCTGGAATACTAGAGATTTATCTACTTATAGATTTTTCTATTTCTATGAGATTTTAGAAAGTACAAATTATTCAGTAGTTTTGAAAATCAGAACCCATGGTTATTCAAGAAGGGGAGGGGGAATCAGACAGGGGAGCAGAAAGAGGGGATGCAGAAGGACAGAGTAGAAGAAACTGTTGGAGGTTATTCATATGTCTGCCTTCTTGATCATGATGATGATTTCACATGTGCCCAAACTCATCAAATTAATTTTTAAATGTGCAGTTTATTATATGTTATTTATACTTAATTTTTTCTTAGATGTGTCTCATGTATCTTAGACTATACCAATACTTACTCTGTAGCCCAGGATGATGTTCAAGTTCTGAGCATCCTTCCTTCAGTTCCTGAATGCTGGGATTATAGACCTGTGTCAGTATGCCCAGGTTATGTATGCACTGTTGAGACTCAAACCCAAGGTTTGTGCATGTCAACACTCTACCAACTGAGCTACATCCATAGCCATTTGTATTTTTACCAAGCTCACTACTTAATGTCCAGCTTCTTCTCCTCTGTCCTAAGCAATAAGCAAAGATTCTGATGGAGGGATTTCTGATAGTAGTAGTAGCTTTTAGAAAGCAACTGTCAGTATATAGCAAGCCCCTAAAATGTTTTTATATTTTGCTTCAGGATCCTATTTTGGGCCAAAGAAATAATTGGAAATATAGAATAAGCATTATAGAAATCCTTGTAGCTTCTTCCACTTACCTCAAGTATAGAAAAATGACACAAACATTGCTGTGAATAAGCCGGTGGTCCAGGCTTATAATCCCAGCTACTCAAGAGATCAAGGCAGGAGGATCACAAGTTCAAGTCCACCTTGAGCAGATTAATGAGACCCTGCCCCCTTTTTAAGTTTATAAAGGTCAAGAATGTAGCTCATTGATAGAGCGCTTATCTAGCATGTGCAAGGTTTTAGGTTCAATACCAAGGTCCCCCACCCCTTCTCAAAAACCCTGCCATATTGTAAACAACAAGGGGATATTTAGCCAAAAACCATTTAACAAAGATGAAGATAATTGAAGTCAGATTGAAAAGGAACTCACTAACTGGGCATGGTGGCTCACGTCTTTAGCCCCAGCACTGGGGAGGTGGGAAGAGGCAGGTGGATCTCTGAGTTTGAGGCTAGCCTGGATAATAGAGTTAGTTTTAGGACAGCCAACAGCTTTGGCTATTCAGAGAAACCCTGACTCAAAAAACCAACCAACCAACGAAATGAAACAAAACAAACAAACAAAGAAAAGGAACTCACAACTTAAAACACGTGTAAGAAATAATTTCTGCAAAGTTGAACATGGTCCCGAGGATGCCCTGGGGCAGTTTCAGGGTGATTAGATTGGGTTCTGAACAGCATGTGAGTTTTCTGACCGCCTCTCCCTCCTGTACCCCTTGCATAACCACGTAATGAGCAACCAATGTGTCTGCCTTTAGGCAGGGACAGTCAATGAGGAGTGGCTGGGATGGTCCTCTGGTGGCTGTGACACCCAGGTGAATCAATCTGTCTCCTTGGGAGGCTGACTGAAGCTCTGCCTCGGGGGGAGCATGTTCTGTTTTCACCTAACTCACAGGAGACAGGCTGGAGGTTACACTGCCCAGAACAGCTCGTTCTACTTTCTCCTGCAAGTAGAATGAAGCCACCACAGGTTGGAACGAAAGAATTGGAAAAGAAGTATAAAAGGAAAGCAAGAACCAAAATAGAACAAATTTGGCAATAATAATGTCAGACTGAAGATAGCACAAGTCGGTTGTTACTAAGACTGATACGAGGGTATATTAATCAAACAAACCTTTATGACCCTGACAACGTAGCTTCTAAATATATAAACATTTAGAAAATAGGAGGATGAGTGGGTGGCTTTACAATCAGAGTGGTCTTTAATATATGTTGTTATGAATCAACAAATCAGTACATTAAAAATAAGAATATAAGGATGAGATAAATTTGACTTAACAAACATAACTAACAAACATTATTTGTTCTTTCAAGAGTACATTACAAAAATCAGGAAAAACTGATTGTGCATTATAGAAAGTTAATAAATTTGAAATGGTAGATCACATGGACAATGTTTTCTGAACACATAAGCATTAAAACCCTTGTAGAAAAAAAACAAAATTC
The DNA here is from genome assembly GCA_004026605.1 of Ondatra zibethicus. Classification (NCBI taxonomy): domain Eukaryota; kingdom Metazoa; phylum Chordata; class Mammalia; order Rodentia; family Cricetidae; genus Ondatra; species Ondatra zibethicus. Next base: position 33,952 of record PVIU01000550.1, on the reverse strand, counting down.
GAGTATGCTCTTTGAACCATAATCCTCAAAAGTAAGGCAATAAATCTACTTCTTTGAAACACTTAAATTGAAGAAAAATAAATAAAAATGATTTAGAAAGTACATGTTAAAAACCAATGATATAACCATACTTGGAGAAATAGTTATCATAATTGTACTTATTAGGAAAAACAAACAGGATTTAAAAAATAAGTGAACTAATCTTTGAAATCAAAGATCTGAATACAACTGAGAAAATAAACTCAAAGAATGGGGAGTGACAGAATTCACAAAGATAAAAGTAAGAAATGATTACAAAGAATTAAGAAATAAGTAAGGAAGCAGAGTAATTGCTTTACAAAATCCGAAGCTAATCTTTGCAAAGTTTTTTGTTCTGGTTTTGTGTTCCAGGGCTGTTTCCCTCTGTGCCCTGTTTGTTCACTTTTCAGTCTCCATCAGTCTCAGGTATTAACAAGAAAGTCCACTGTGCATCCCTCTCTATCACTCCTCCGAGGCTCTGACTACAGAACCTGACTTAGTGTGCTTGGGACAGGTGGCGGTCAACAGCTTATTGTGTTGAAGTCTACAGGTTAGGAAACTTGAACACAGTCTCTGGAATGGTACACACTAGGGGTTGTGTAAAAACCCTAGCTGTCTGGGCCCTTTGTGAATGTGTTGTCAAAAACCGAGCCTTGGGGCTGGGTGAAGTGCTTGCCGTGCGGGATCTGAGTTCGGATCCCCAGCACCTATGTGAAAAGGTAGGCATGCATATCTATAATACCAGTGCTGGGAAGGGGCAGAGACAGGTGTGTCTCTGGGGAGGGGCGCTTGCTGGTCAGCCACTCTTGTTGAACTGGTGAGCTCCAGGTTCAATGAGAGAACCTGTCTCAAAAAATAAGGTGGAAAGCAACAGGGGAAGACACTCAACACAGCTCCACACAAACAAATACACATGTACACACACCCTCACACACACATGTACATACTTCTTCTGGTATTGGCTGCATCTGGATGTCATGATACATATTCATTCTAGCACTCACAAGAGTGAGGGTCTAAGTTCAAGGCTACCCTGGACTGCATAGTAAACACACTGAAAAAGTACAGTTTAAAAGCTTATGAGTTTCTTCCTTTAGGGAGAAATCTTTCTTTTGGGAATGAGTCCTGAGAAGGGAACGTGAATGTACGTATACGTCAGAGTATGTAAAGTTGTGCCCACATGATCACACTTACGTGTGTGATGAGCTTGCTTGCTTCTGTTTGCATCCTGTGTAATTTGGTCTCACTTCTAGTTCATTCTCTGTAAACAGGGGATCCTAGGAAGATTTGTGTGGGTCACTCTTGCATATGTGGTCACATTCCCAGACCTTTTCAGCACATAGAATGACCTAGCACTTTCCATGTGGTATCCCACTGATACATGACGGAGCCCTAGATTCTAATGCCTCCTCCTGCTTCCCAATTATTAGTCCCATGACCTTATATCCTTACTGTAATCAAAGTACTGAGGATAAATTAGCTGAAGTGATTTAAATGTTAAATTCCTGGGCCTCTGAGGAGCCTATGAAATCGTGAAACTTACCATCCTCAACTACTTTAAAACTTGGAACTTTAATCTTTTATTACCTTTGATTCTTCCTACTGACCAAACAGTTTCTGTTCATTTTTACTTTGTCCAGTTTCATCAACAGAGCAAGGTGTCGGAATGTTTCTACTCTGCCTCTGCCCTGCTTTTCTTGCAGAGGTGTGTCCTCTGGAGGAGAGTCACTGATACCCAGGACAAAGTCTGGGATTGCATGAGGTGCTAAGTAACGGAAACAGACACCAAACCAAATAAGGCTTTGCTAAGTGTTGGTGCATCATCAGGCTAGGGCTGTGGCTCAGAGAAGTTACCAGGGAGCCAGGCTTCTGACCTGGGGACATAGCATCTTTAACTAACTAGGCCCACTGTGTCAAAGATGAGAATAGATGTTTGGGTGAGATTTGCATGATGCAACCTCTCTCTTTTGTAGTCACAGAAACTGAGATTCACAGTTCAACGACCTGCACACAGTCATGATGATATCCACTCAGATGACCCAAAACCTCCTTGTACCTAGGGACCTTGCAAACTCTAAAATGTGGCATGCTACACATGCTTCTTGCCTTTTGCATGTAACATCCTTTACTTGGAACTGCAGCCCAGTCTACCTACTAATTATGACCATTCAGAAACCTTACAAGGGAAGTCCACTTGATGCTTCTTATCCCATTGAAACTTTTCTTCTACCCATCTCACTTTGTCCTCTGTACCACCATTTCCTTCCAGTTGCTCACCAGGATGTGCTTGGCTTCTGGAACTCTCTGAGGGAACTGCCTTTGGATCCAAATACTCCCCATGACTTGTTCTTCTACTTCAGCCCCCAGGAGGGAACAGAAGGAGACTGGGGGAGGGGTCTTTATTCACATGGAATCTTAACATCGCCACACGAGGGCCCCTTATCTTCTTGCTTTTGGATTTCCCACTTCACTTTACCTGAGTGCTCACGTGCAATAATTAATAAATATTTGTGGGGTGAAAGACTCCTTTGAAAGCGTCTAGGTGAAGTCTGAGGTCACCTTGCCTCAGTAGATAAAGTAGATTTTATGATCTACTTTCAAATATTTCATCAGGAGTAATGTGACAGATAAGGATCGGTGTACTGTATCAGTTAGTATTCTAGCTAATACTATATTAGTGAGTATTAGTACTATATTAATTAGAATACTAATGTATTATATTTGAAATGGACACTTAATAGGCCATACCTTTTGGAAGCTATTAGAAGCTCCGCTAATTCACAGTGACTATTTTGATAAGATAGGCAGTATTCAAGTTCAAGTGGGCATCTTGAACATATTTTTGAGACCCTTTCCATTTATGCAAACAGGCTGTGAAAAGTTTGTAAGTTCTCATGAATGGGCAACAGCACACTAACAAATGTTGAATAATAAGCTTCCTGGGGGAAAGCTATACAGTGTATTAATTTCTGTATATTATAGTTACTACCACTATGGACTCCAGAGTAGCCTTGAACTTATACCCTCACTCTCATGAGTGCTAGGATCATAGTATGTACCACAACAACCAGATCCAGCTAATACCAGATGAGGTATGTGCATTTTGTTTGTATAAAAGTGCATGAGGGTGTGTGTACATGTGTATTTGTTTGTGTGGAGCTGTGTTGAGTGTCTTCCCCTGTTGCTTTCCACCTTATTTTTTGAGGGAGGGGCTCTCATTGAACCTGGAGCTCACCAATTCAACAAGAGTGGCTGACCAGCAAGTTCCCCTCCCTAGCACTGGGATTATAGATATGCATGCCTACCTTTTCACATAGGTGCTGGGGATCCGAACTCAGACCCCGCACGGCAAGCACTTCACCCAGCCCCAAGGCTCGGTTTTTGACAACACATTCACAAAGGGCCCAGACAGCTAGGGTTTTTACACAACCCCTAGTGTGTACCATTCCAGAGACTGTGTTCAAGTTTCCTAACCTGTAGACTTCAACACAATAAGCTGTTGACCGCCACCTGTCCCAAGCACACTAAGTCAGGCTCGGTAGTCAGAGCCTCGGGGGAGTGATAGAGAGGGATGCACAGTGGACTTTCTTGTTAATACCTGAGACTGATGGAGACTGAAATGTGAACAAACAGGGCACAGAGGGAAACAGCCACAGAGCCAGGACTTCAGAAGAGATGCTCATACTTGTCTCTGTTAAACAGGCAGGAGCTGGCCTAGCACAATTAACTGTGAAGCCCTAAAGGTTCCTTTGTCCAGCCAGTGATTCACAAGGTCCCTGCTGGCCAGCTGAGACCTGTTACGCAATGTTCTCATTAGTCTCAGGTGAATGCTTCTTCCAGGAGAAGGCTGATGCTCTGGGTCAGCTTGGCTGTTTTCTGTCTACTTACTGACGAGTATTCATATATGTGGCCTAGTCGGGTGTGAGATTTTACTTCAGTAAAAACTTTTAGAGAGATTGGGGGATCAATTACTCTTCTAATCACATATGACTGGCTACATCAAGACCTATCCAAAAGAACCTAACACTGTGCATGTAAACTATTCAGGCCAAATTACAATGCCTGTGATAAGGAAGACTGTGGCTATATGTGCGCTCTCAGACCGTGGGAGACTACTGGGCCATCGTCATTTCAGGGATGCTCAGCCATGTGATTGGGCATGAGCTTGCATTACATACTCATCTCTTTGCTGTGATAAAATACGTGACAAAGGCAGCTTCAGGGGGAAGGCCATAATTTGGCTTTTAGTTCCAGACTAGGATGTGTAGTCCATCGTGGCAGGGGCACTGGCACCAGGAGCAGGAGGAGGCTGTGCACATTGTGTCCACCGTCAGGAATCGGAGAATGACAGCTCAGGCTTGTCCGTTCTCCTCCCTTTGTCTAGTTCTAGATCCTAACTCATTTAAGGCGTGTCATCCAGTCTTAATTAAGCTCGTCTAGAGCAGTCTCTCCCAGGCATTCCCAGGTAATTGTTCTCGTGGTGATTCTAAATCATATTGAGTTGATGGTCAAGATTAAGCAATATGGAGCTTGATATAAGATTCTTTTTTAAAAAATGTATTTTCATATGTTCTCTATTATTATTTTATTATTAGTTTTATTTTTTTATGCATGGGTGTTTTCCTGGATGTATGTCCATGTACCATTTCCATACCTAGTCCCCATGGATGCTAGAAGAGGACACTAGATCCCTGAAACTGGAGTTCCAGAGAGCTATAAGCTGCCATGTGGGTGCTGGAAATTGAACCAGGATCCTCTGAAAGAGCAGCCAGTGCTTTTAACCAGTGGGCAATCTCTCTAGCCCAGTGGTTCTCAACTGGTGGGTTGTGACCCCCTTGGGAGTTGATGAATGCTTTCACAGGGGTCATCGAAGACCACTGGAAAACACAGATACTTACATAACAATTCATAACAGTAGCAGAATTACAGTTATGAAGTAGCAATGAAAATAATTTTATGGTTCAGAGGTCACTGCAACACGAGGAACTGTACTAACGGGCTGAAGCATTAGGAAGGTAGAGAACCACTGTTCTTGTCCCATTGGTACCAGATTCTACCAAAGTCACTTTATATGACCAGGTGTTGCTCACAGTAGGTGCTGTAGTTCAGTTTCTCTTCACAAGCAGACTCTGAGATGAAGAGTTCAGTCTTTGGGAAGTTTCCTGAAGTTTTATGCAGTAGGAAGAAAAATGAAAGGAAGATTGATGAATCCTTGCATGCTTTACATTAGGGGCAGTTAGTCCCTTTGCAGTTCTTCTAAGACACTGGCTAGAACATGCCTAAGAGTTCTACCCAGGTACAAAAAAGCTGATGTATTTATCCACCAGCTTCCAGGCCTTGTTGGCTCAAGAGTCAAGCAAAGTCTTGAGTCTACAGGCAGAAAGGAATGCAATTATTTGGGATGAAAGTCTTTGCTATGTCCAGGCACTGTCTCCTTAAGCTGTAAATGAACTACCTCCAAGTATATGTCTTAACTATATGTGGGTTCTAACCACTAACAGGAAAGATTGTAGACAGAGGCTGCTCATTCGTTTCCTGACTGCTCAGATCCACATAATCACAGACACTATATTAATTACAACAATGTTTGGCCTATTAGCTAACTAATTAACTAACTCTTACATCTTAAATTAATCCATTTCTATTAATCTGTGTATCACTACAAGGATGTGGCCTACTGGTTTGGCTCCAGGGCGTCTGTCTCCTTTGACAGCTACATGGCATCTCCCTGATGTCTCCTACTTTCTCTCTGTATCTCTTCCAGCCTGGCTGTATTCTGCCCTGCTATACGCCAAAGCAGCTTCTTTATTAACCAATGATGATAAAACATATTCATAACATACAGAGGGGAATTCCAAATCACTTCCCCTTTTTAGTCGAAATAAAAAGGAAGGTTTTAACTTTAGCATAGCAAAACAGTTATAAAGCAAGAATTACAGTTACAATATTTAGTCTACTTTATATTTGGCAAAATTAAAGAAAATATACTAGTTTCTTTAAATAAAGAAGAAAATATACTACCTATTTTATCTTTGTGAGAATAAAATTTTATATCGAATTTATAATAACTAAGGAAAACTATAACTAAAACTAGTTAGCCTTCAACTCCACTATAGGCCAAGGAAGGATATAATATTACCTAAGTAAATGGGAAATGCATTGTAAGCAACTTCCAAAACTCTAGAATTGACAGAGATGTCTTGCTGTCTGGACAGTCACTCAAAGTTCTTCTGTAATGTTGGAGAATCCATCTTCAATTTACAGGCCCATAATATCTGGCAGACTTTTCCATGAATAAGAAAATTTGAAGATCTGTTCTACCTTGTACTATTCATCAGTTGCTTTCTTCTGTGTCCTGAAGAATGTCTGGCAATTTCTTCTGTAAAGCAGGAACCATGAAGGATCATTCTGTCTTTTGGAAAGTTCAGCAGTCACTTTTCTGTGGGTCCTGCATGTCCAGTTAATACAGCATACCATCAAGTAGTCCAGCAATAGCAGTTTCTTGCCCAAATGGTTAACCTTGTCACATTGAAGGCAAATTTCATAACAAGTTTCTTCATTGCCCATCAACCCCTCTGAAGTAATTGGTGCTGCAGACAGACAGTGCTGTCTCACTGTCGAGAAAATTCTAAGTTCTTAAAACCTTTTAAATGCCATATTCTGTAGGTCTTTAAAAGATTTGAAGAATACCTATCCATCTGAAATATATCTCTGTACATCTAGAAAACCTAACTATCATGACTACAAGTTTGACTATTGTAGATGACTACCTATTAATCTGAAATTTTTAAATGAACTGTGTAAACCTAATACCTTAAACAAGAACAGAAATACATATACAAAATTTGTATTTTTAAATTTGTATCAATAAACCAAAGTCCATACAAATGTAAAGTATTCATCTCTACATATCATATACTCCTTTAAATGAAATTAAGCATTTATGAACAATCATTCTGGGAATTTGGGTGTAGTTTTCTTCAAACTGCTTCCTGCTGTTTTTTGGGGTAAAGTATTTTTAGGGTTCATGGAGTCCTTTCAGTGGATCTTGTTCCATCAAACCACATTAGCATGGAAGGAATTCACAGGTTCTCAATTTCTGTGGAAACAAAAGCAGAACCTCTTTTCCAAAGCAACATATCCTTAGACCCAAATTTTGAAGTCAAGATACCTTTATGTTGATTTAACTTAGCAGTCCCCAGAATCAAATATCTCTCTGCAGTCAAAAACTCAAAGAGAACACAATAATATACATAATCTAGTATAATCTCTGTGTATTTTCCACCTTTATGTGGCTTGTTTTTTACTCTATTACTTTTTACTATTTATTTTATTATCTTTACTCCTTTACTCTATGACTGTCTGTACTTCTTTTTCTGTCTATACTCCTTTTCTTCTCTCTCCCAAGCCTACATACATTTTTAAACACACTGTGACCCATTCAGAGGTTTGTTTTTGTCTGAATCTGTCTTTATTGCATATCCGTAATCATTTTCTGACCAGGAGGGCTTCTTAAACTGCCAAGTGGTGTGGCTAGAACTAAGGCTGCTTTGCCTTTTGGCCCTGCCCAGTCCGACACGGAGGAGGAACGTTAACCGCCAGCTATGCGAGCCATGCTCACCGCCCCAGCTCCAGACATTCAGCGGGCCTGTGTTGCCACTGAGCAACTATTAGCACACTATTCATAAACCCCATTTAAGTTCAGGACCTCTCAAAAGAGTCACAGCCTTTCATGTTACCAGTTCGAACCAGAAAGCTGTTTCTTAAAGGAACCGTGCCTCTGCTTGTGGCCCTATCTGAAAAAAAAAATGTGTCTACCAAGAAGCTGTGTTTAACTCTGTTCTTTTGTGTCTAGAATTCCTTCCCAAGATCTCTCAGGTTTTTATGTGGATACAGTTGCTCCATATTAGTGCTCCATTTGTAGATGGAGACTGCTCTTTCATTTCCCAACTGCTCAGATCCACATGATCACACAGAAACTATATTAATTACAACACTGTTTGGCCTATTAGTTTAGGCTTCTTATTAATTAACTCTTACATCTTAAATTAACCCATTTCTATTAATCTATGTATCAGCATGAGGCTGTGGTCTACCTGTAAGTTTTCGGGCCATCTGTCTCCTTAGACTCTGCCTACTCTCTCTCTATTTTTTCCAGCCTGGGTATATTCTGCCCTGCTATAGGACAAAACAGCTTCTTTATTAACCAATGCTAATAAAACATATTCATAGCATACAAAAGGGAATCCCACATCAAAAGACTGGCTGCTTAGAGCAGTAGTCTCCCCAATACCATGGTGGTATCCAAGGTCTTCATTCTGCCAGGCCTGTATAGGAGAGCCAGAGATAGGTGGTTTATTAGAGTTCTTTATAGTGTCAGGAATAAATACATGTTATAAAGGAGATTTATGGTATTTACTTACATGAGAGGGGCTGGGTAGTCAAATAATGGTTACCTACCTCTGGGGAAGCTGAGCCCTTGGTAAGTCTATTGAATTGATGCCTCAGTAACACCAACATGGTGCCGAGAACTAGAGGATTTCTGGAGACCTGCTGGTCTTCAGTTCACATTGGGAGACTGAAGAGAATAGGTTCTGATGGCAGGGACGGAAGATAGCTGCAGGTGCATCAGGATAGACACATTCATCAGTAAGAAGAGTCAGTAAGCAGGCGCGTGGCCTGAGTTTCTCCTCAGATCTCTTTATATCTGGGCTGCTGCTAGAAGGCTCCTCCCTGTATGGGGATCATCTTCTCTCCTCAGTTAACGCTTCCTGGAACTTTGCTCAAAGACCTGCCTAGAGGCGAATCCCTTTGTTGATTCCAGATAAAATCAGGTTGGCAACCAAGATTAACCATCACGGGGTGGTCGGTACTCTACTCCACCCCGCTCAATGGTACCCGTTTTGTATTGGAAGAGGACAGGAACTGGACTTCCAGCTGAGTGGTCTGACGGAGAAATAACTGTGAAGTTATTGCTCCCTACTTTCTGACAATTCTTTCTCTGGCTTTGAGTGAATCACGGTCTCTGTTTTCCTCCATCATTAAGAGCAACTCAGATGGTTCCAGAACGATCCTTGAGCTTACAAGGCATCCTGGAGCACCACAGTGGCCAAGTCTTGCTTTTGCTATTCCTTCCCACCGAGGAGAGCAACAGTGTTTGCAGAGAGCCACTCTCTGCCCCCTATATCTAGGCACTTGTTGTATCTGGCAGTGATATTGTAGCGGGCACTGCCCCCAGGCTGCTGAGGGCACACCTCCAGTTTTAAAAACCATAAATACACTCCTTTACAGACCCCCAAGAGCTCTCCCAACTGACTGGGGCCAGATCATTTAAATAAACATCGGCTTCTCTATCATAAACACTGAATATTAAATCTACTTCATGATAACCATTTGACTCTCTCCCCGCACACTGTTTGGCAAGCCTGGCCTCTTTCAATCAGTACATTTCATTCATTTCTGGTTGCATTCTTGTCATCATATTTCAATACGGAGGTTAGTTTTTCTGCCCTGGAGATAATTAGTTTCATCTGATATTTACACAGCATTAAACTGTTTTTTTTTTTTTTAAGATAAATGCCCTGAGTGTATCTAGTTGGTGTGATGCAGTATTTCTTTTCTGTGTGAGTTTGTGCCATCTTTGTTTTCTTTTTCTTCCTTTTTCTAAAGGTGATGAAAGAAAATTGAAATCTTATAATATCTGTCATTATAAGAGGGCAAGAGCACCACAGGAAAGATAAGAGAGGAAAAAAAAATCATTTGTCAGCCCTCAGGGCGGGTTCTAAAGGAAGTACACAGCTTCATTTCTATCGAACTACTTTGAAAGGATGAAAAAATTTCCTACCTTGGCATAATGTGTTCACTTTGTAGCTGGCAGCTTGGGTTTTCTGCACCAGGAACCTGAAGGGTTGTCAGTGTTAGCAAAAATAAGTTTTCCTGATAATGGTTTTTGGTGCACTGTATGCAAGCATGTGCTATTCCTACTGCTTGCTTAAAAAGAATATGGAATGCATTATACAGTGGAGCCAAAAATAACATCTGTCTCGCAAAGAAGGGGAAAGATTTCATTTCATATCGTGCCTCCCCACCCCCCCAGCCTCTACTGGAGAATTATAGTTTTGTATAGTTTACAGAAATAACATTTAAACAAGGCATGTGATTTTAGACTCTAATGGGATATACTTAATAAAACACACAAGCAATTAGAGAGCTCCATTGTAATCACTACAGAAGCCCCAGAAGGTTCTCATCGGTGGGGCCCATTTGCTGCCTTCCCAGCCTCTCTCATTTGGGAAGCTTAGGAAAGAAAATCACTGCTGCCCATGTCGTGGATATGGCTCGCCCTTACCTAGCCAGGCAGATGTTTCTGAACTTCACGCTGCTACTGCTTGGGAAGATTGCTCATTTCCTAGGATGAAAATTACAGTTGCCAGGGATTTAAGAGTTTGAAGGACACACACGTTAAGCTTGTCTGGCAGTTCCTCCCAGAAATGCCGGAGGAAGGGAAAGAGTGACGAGGAAAAAACCCCAGCTTTCTGCTTTTCATTGTTTGCAGCAGGGGAGCTACCTGTTTCAGCTGTAGGCTAAGCCCACCTGCTTATAGCTTCTCGTCCTTTAGGATGTTTAAACTCTTCTGTGGGACCAAACATGATTAAGTGAAGGTGGCTATTTTGGCAAAGGTTTCATGACAGCCGTCCTGTTGTTGTTAGGACTTGCCTTTCTCTTGGGTCTCATTCTGTGATTCAGCTGCTTTGATCAGATGGGCCTCCATATTTCAGGGGGTTCCAGTATTTCCTTATGTTATGGCAGTGCCCGTTGAACCACTGGTCCTTAATTATCCCAGTTTCATTGACCTTACCTATTGGTTGAGTCATCTCTTGGATGCCAAAGAAGAGTCAATTTGAATAAAAAATTTGCCATGTTAGTGGTTGTGGTGGTCTGTGAAAGGCAATGCTGAGGCAATAGAGATGGCTGGGTGTTTTTGGTGTTAATGATGTTGGTTTTGGAGATGGTGGTAATAGTGGGAGAAGTGGTGACAGAGGTAGCAGTGGGGGTTGAGAGTAGTAGTAAGAGTGTTGGTGACGTTGGTAGTGGAGCTGATGGGGTGGTGATGTTAATGGAGGTGACAATAACAGAGGTGGAGAAAATGATTATGGGGTTCTGAAACATAGTCTTTGTGGTGGGCTCAGGATTTGTGGATGGAGCTGCATATAAGAAGCATTGAAGTTCACACTAATGTGGTGATCAAGTTTCTACTGTTTAAAGTGTCGCCTATAGACCAGTAACGCAGGGTATCATTTAGGATTAAGTTAAATGTACAAAACTCAGGCTCCATCGTACTACATCCAAATAAAAAATACATCCAAACAATATTGTCAGGTAACTTGTGTGCACAATAAATAATCAGAAACACTGGTCTGGAGGATTAGCAGTCAAGAACACCTGTCTCTCTGTGTTCCAGTATTTCTCCCGTCTCCTCCCCAAGAGGGAGTAGTAGACCTTACTTACATATAAGATAAAGTAGGTTATCTCAGTAAGAGTTTTTCCTGGTTTGCAGTTTATATTAGAACCCGTTATAGTGGGAAAGTTGGGGTAGTGGGTGCTTGATGGAGCTGGCTGTATATACAGGCAAGAAACAGAGAGCAAGAAACAGTAGTGGTCATCTCATTTTCTCCATTTATGTAATTCAGGATTCCAGCCCAGGAAATGTTGCCACCCACAGTGGATGGGTCTTCTCACCTCAACTAACGTATACAAAAATCCCCAACAAGTGTGAGAAGCCCTGTTTCCTGGTGATTCTAGATCTCATCAAGCTGACAATTGAGACTAACCATCAGAGTTGATGACGAGATGGCTATTTGGCCTGCACTCCTGGTTCTAGAGTCAGATTTAAATACAGATGTTAAAGAGAGTTCTTCCTATTCTGAAATTTGTGATTCCCTACCTGACTTTAAAGATCTCTAGATGCCTGGAGTTCCCACTCTCTTCACTTTATCGGCTTCTAGTTCTTGTTTTTGCTCCTGTTCCTTCTCCTCCCTCCTTTCCCTCCTCTTCTTCTTTCTTCTTCTCCTTTTCCTCCTTCCTCCTCCTTCTTGTTGTCTTCCTCTTTCTCCTCCTCCATTATTGTCTTTGCTATGGTTGAGGCAATCTTGCTGTGTAGCCCAGGGTTGACTTGAATTCATCATCTTTCTGCCTTAGACTACTGAGATTTGTCACCATGCCTAGCATCTTCTCTTTTTACAAGAAGCCTAATCTTTTAAAAGTATAAGATATTTTGGTGCTAAATCAATGTACTGATTATGCTACCTGGTTAATAGATTAGCAGATTAAGATTCTCAGGGCTGAGATATTCCCATCAGGAAAGATAACTTGTCTCTGCTCTCATAGTATCAGTGATGTTGCCCATAGTGGGACTGCAGAGGCATCCAGTGTCACAGACTGAGTAGCTTCTGGGTTCCCAGCTTCTTCAGCATCTGGTGGTCATACTAGACTACCTAGTCCAACAGGGAATAGTTTATGCAATAGCATAAGCTAATTTTGTAAATCCCCATTATATTAGACATTCATTCTATCTGTTCTGTTCCAAATCATCAGCTTGCTCAAATAAATCACAATGAGAGAAGAAGACTTTTTTTTTCTTTTACAAACAATAAAGAACTAAGCTGAACCCCTGAGGACTGTTGAATATAAGACTGGACTGTGAGGAATAACTTAGTCAGCGATCAGAGGAGGAGGAGCAAAGTGATAGACCTACACTCACATTGAGGTTACAAAGATCAGGTTCCAACTGATCAAACAGCACTTGATCTCACAAAAAAACCTCACAGGAAAATGGTGAGCAGAGTCAGGGCTTGGCGGTAGTCTCCTCGGTGGAAGCGTTCTTCAAGTCAAACTTCTACCTGGGCCTCTCCCAGCATGTGAGTCTATCATGCCTTTCAATCCTCCACCTGGCTTTCAAAGTTCCTTTTGACTGGACCACACTATAAAGGTCCCAGCACGCACCCCCATTTCTCTAACAGTTTTGGCCTCTGCCAATTGTTTTCAAGACCTCATTTTAGCAAAATTCATCTTGTTGTGTTGTCTTTGCTTGTGCTGGTCGCCAGACAGCACAGCTCTCCTTGGCTCATCCAGCTGATCAAAGTGTGTGATGGTTATTCTTGGTCATCAGCTTCACTACATCTGGGGTGAACTAAAATCCAAAAATGGAGTGAGGAAAAAAAATCGCAGTGAGAAATTTTTTTTGCTTATTTGGAATAGGAAGATCCACTTTTAATCTGGATCTTGATCGAGGAAGACACACCTTGAATCTGGGCCACACCTTCTCCTGGAGGCCAATATAAGGACAAGAAAAAAAGGAAGCTTGCTCTTTGCCTGCTTGCTTTTGCCTCACTGCAGTTCCATTCCTTCACTGGCATCAGAGCCTGCTTCTTTGGAATTCCAGTGCATACTGAAGGCCAGCTGAGACATCCAGCCTCATGGACTGAGCAACTGCTAGATTCTTGGACTTTCCATTCATAGGCAACTATTGTCTGTCTGCCTATCTATTGAGAGATTCATTCTGTAAGTTCTGTTACTCTTAGAGCACCCTGACTAATACAAAGCATATTTCATCCAGGCTTACCTTCAATCTTTCTCCCCCAGCAAGGCCTTTTCAGCTATGCTAACAGCCATGAAGCAATTTGTTCTCCAAACTCTGACAGTCCCATTGTAAACGGTGTAAGGAAAAGACCCACTGTCTCTTATGGTACCACATCCCCTATATGTGGGGTGGGGATTCCTTTTTCCCCACTCCCCTCTTCTCAGTACTGAGTTTCCTGCATCTTCTTCTATTAATTGGTCCTAATCTAAACACCATTAAAATTCTGGCACTTAATGATGCAGAAGACTGACACTGTTGTCTTTTTCAAAAATGCTTGCTTTTAATTAGGGGTCATACCCCTGTTTGACATAAATTCCCCCCCCAAAAAAAGCCACCTATTTATTGAATATCAATTATGTATGAGGCCATGTGTGGAGCTTTGGAAATTCCAAAACAACATTATATGGTTTCCACAAAGGAACTTAAATTTTAGCTGGAGAAGAACCTAATATATATTAGAAATAATTTAAAAAAAAGTAAGTTCAATGCTTAACTTGACTTTGAAGACAAGTATTTCATGAGGATAATCTCATCACCAGAAAGAACTGTATGAAGCATCAAGAAGGCTATGATGCCATGCTGGGCTCCTCCAGGAGCTTGGCTATGCATGGTTGTGAAGTCACAGGGAATCCGGGACAGAGAGAATTTTAGGGTAGAGGTGATTCTGGTGATGGAGAGGGAAATTAGGAGAATTCTGGCTCACCGTGTTGGTAGATGCCATCAGGTGACTGAAGCAATTGCCAAAGAGATCTGAGGGCGTGGGGGTGGGGGAGGGTGCCCTTGGGCACCATCGTTTTGGACCAGAGCACCGTATGGACACATCTTTTCCATAGTGGGTCACTGGTGTTTGAAAGCCATAGTCCCTGATTTCCAGAAAATGACAGTTTAGATTGGGCCATGATCAGAAACTGCTTGAAGATGTGTCTTCCTTTTAGTGCTTTAGGGGGAAATAGGGTACTTTGTGGTAAGCCAGGAAATGAGGAAAGAAAAATAGTAGCATGAGGGACGCAAACGAGAGAAAACAGATCTATGGAATACGGGAGCTTTAATAAGTGGGGAGGAGGCTGTGGCTTATATTTAAACAAGACAAGTTTCTATCTTTTAAAAACAAACTCTACCAGCTTTTCATGTACACAGGCAGACCACACAATGTCTGCCATAAAGTCCAACTAGGATGTATTTTTGGCTTCCCCAAGTCCCGCCCCCCCTTTCCCATTCCCACCCTCAAAGAAACAAAGGAAGGCATTTGGGGTGGGGGTGGGCTAAATGACTACAGCAGAATTCTGCTGCCCTAATGTAGAACTGGAACCAAAATGTTTAATTCTAGGCCAGGCTTGCTGCCAAGTCCCCACAGAAAAGCGAGCGTGTGCACACCCAACTGTTAGCCACAAGTTAACTCCAAGCAGAAGTGCATTGGTGACTTGTAAATCAAGGTCCCTTTTTGCTACACTTGCTACCTCATCTGGGGTTAGAGAGAGGCGTTTTAAGTGAGTTCATATACAGCAACATCCAACAGCTCATCCATCCATCCATCCATCCATCCATCCATCCATCCATCCATCCATCCAGTCTTTTCCTTGCTCTTGATCAGCCCTCTGTAGATACTTTTCATTTTTATTGATTCCATTTTAATTTATTGCATTATATTGCTAGCTTCATTTTTTTTTTTTGAGAGGATACAGACCACATTGTAAGAGGCGAGCAGGCCGTGTTCCCGGCACCTGGCTAGCTTAACCCCCGAAATAATGACACAGAAACTGTATTCATTTAAACACTGCCTGGCCCATTAGTTCTAGCCTCTTATTAGCTAACTCTCACATCTTGATTCAACCCATTTCTAATAATCTGTATGTCACCATGAGGTCGTGACTTACCGGGAAAGATTCAGCATGTCTGACCTGGCAGCTTCATGGCGGCTCTCTCTGCTTGCCTCCTTTCTCCCAGCCTTCCATTCTGTCTACTCCGCCTACCTGATTTCTGCTCTATCCAAAGGCCAAGGCAGTTTCTTTATTCACCAATGAAAGCAACACAAATACAGAAAAACCTCCTACACCAGCTTTGTCTATGGTTTGTAGACAACTTGCTGACATCTATCCAAAACACATGAATGAATATAGAGTATTGTAGCAGGCTTTCTTTGGGTCACCAGCCAGCTTCCAAATCATGACATGGAGACTTCTTATTAGTTATGGATGCTCGGCCCTATCTTATGCCTGTTCCACCAGCTCTTAGAACTTAATTTAATCTGTTTCTATTCATCTGTGTTTTTTCTTAGGTTTTTTTTTTTTTTTTACCTTTTTTCATTCTGTATGTTCTACTTTTCCTGCTTCTTCCAAGTGACTGGCAGTTGCCTAACGGCTGGTCCCAGGTATCTCCCCCTTTTTTTTTCCTTTGTTTTCTCTCTTCTCCTCTCTCTGGCCTAGATTCCTCCTCCTCCTTATTTCCTCTGCCCACTAGCTCTGCCTATCTCTCCTCTGCCTAGCTACTGGCCATCCAGCTTTTTATTAGACCAATCAGGTGCCTTAGGCAGGCAAGGTAAAACAGCAACACATCTTTACATAGTTAAACAAATGTATAAACAAATGTAACACACCTTTACCTAGTTAAAGTAATATTCTGCAACATAAACACATGTAACACAGCTTTGCGTAGTTAAAGTAATAGTCCACAACAAAGTATCTTATCTCCAGGCCTGGTCCCTGAAAGCCCCTTTACTACAAACACATCACCTCTCTTTCCTGTTTTAGCTGGCTGGAATGAGATGAAGCCCAGTGAAGTTTTCCACTGTTCATTTTTTATAGTGTTTTTAGTTTGAGTATTAAGGTTAAGTTGGTCTCATAAAATGAGCTGGGAAGTGTTCTGTCCTCTTCTATTCTCTAAAAGTGTTTGTGGGGTTATTTCCACCATAAATATTTACTAAAATTGACCAGGGAAACCATCTGGGCTTGGAGATTTATTTCTGGGAACGTTTTGAATAGTAACTTCAATTTACTCAATAGCTCTAGGCCTATTCAAGATCTTTGTTTTAAACTTTATTTTGTGTCAATATTAGTAAGGTGTTTGGGTTTTCCTTTTATGAATGACTTATTCTTTCATCTAAGCTGCGGAATTTGTTGGTTTTCACAATGTCTACCTACTACCCCTTTGATGTTTATGGAATTAGTGGGGATAATATTTCCTCTGACCGCTAACATTGATTATTGTGTTCTTTTTCTTTTTAAAAAAAACATTTTAAGTTCTATGCATGTGTATGCTAATAAGTACATAGTTGTCCACAGAGGACAGAAGAGAGTTCCAATCCCTGGCAACTGGAGTTGTAGGTGGTTGTGAGTCATTTGTGGGTGCTGGGAATTGAGCTCAGGTCTTCTATAAGAGCAACAAATGTACGTAATTGCTGAGAATATAACTTTGGAAATCAAGTGTTGAAGATGAAGCCACAGGATGGAATGAACCTAGATCTTGGATTGCCTTTTAACACAGAGCTGCCAGCCGATCAGATAGTTTCATGCATAAGAATTCAATATCTGTCCCACCACACAAATGACTGAGATTTAGAGAGTCAATAGCCAGCACTGTCTTCTCCATGGCAGATTGCCGTTATTAGCTTATGTGTATGAGTTCCCTACTGCCAGGCACTCTCACAAGACAAGGCCGTGATAGTGCTGATCTTAGGTTTTCAATGCATATTACTTAAATATAAATAAATGCCATGGCTTCTATGTGTCTGGAGATTGGGTTTCTTTTCCTGGAATTGGTGACTCAGCATCAATGGAGCTCCCAAGAACACTCAGTGCCCTGTGTATATTTTTTTAAGTGCCATATTAAATTGCTTTATATTTCCCCCTCTTTTTTCTTCCTGCATCTTTGTCCTCTTTTGTCTACTTTCCTGGCCCTGCCCTTGTTTAGTACCATGTGGATTATTGCATGAGACCTATCCCTAAGGTAAACTCTCTTTGATGCCTCTCAAAGGGATTTCAGAATAATACAAAAATGGCTGGGCTTAGCTTTTCCTTTGCTTTCTTCCCAAGAAATAGAAACAAATAAAAAGTCAGCCAACTGAACAATTCTATGTAAACTAAAAATGAAAATGGATCCTAGAGAGGAACATTGAAATGACTTTTGAAAGATTCCTCTAGTCAGATCAGTTTTAATCCCTCTGTGTATATAAACCAGATTAAATACAAATTGTATTTAATTCAACTAGGTATCATTTTGTTACAGCTCAGCATTGGGTCTTATAAAGCCATTCTATCACGATGTTTTTCAATTCAGGCTTTCATTAAGTTAGACTGTCTTCTCAAAGAACACACCTTGGTGAGATACTTAGCATACTAAGTACCCAAAGGCTGGGTGCCTCTTGCAGATTTTCTTGGTTCACATAGGTGAGAAAGGAAATCTGTCACACAGTCTGGGTTCTAGGCAACTCTTGAAGTGTTTTTACAAGTCAAAGCAACTGCTTAGTTAGAGTCTCCTGTCAATAGTGATTTTTGTGAACTACTTGCTGACAAGTTGATTGCTCTGCTCAAAGCAAACAGGCACCACACTAATTCTCAGAATTTGCTCATTGTCTTGTCTCAACTGTGCCGAAGAGTTTCTAGAATACTTCTTTTCAAGCTTCACATACCACCTTTGCAAAGTCTGTGCAACTACTTCAAAATACCGTGAAAATACAATCTAGCAATAGTTACTATAGAGCGAACATTAATATCAGAAGAGTTATTTATTTGCAAAGAAGATCCCCAGAAGGATGCCCAGCTGAAGGCAGAGGGTGGTCCGGCAGTAGATGGGCCTCTCATCTACTCTGAAACTGTGTCATTCCTTATAACATCACCTTTCTCAAACCTCCCACTGCCCCTTCAAACCCCAGATCTTTTCACAGCCCTAAGCATTTGTAGAACATCTAGAAAGTTTCTGATCTTATACTTCATTCTTAACTATTTAGTGCCCTTTCCTTTTGTTAGTTTCTGTGTTAGATACTTCCATTATCACTCTGACCAAACACCTGACAGAAGCATCTTAAAAAACAAAGATGTATCTGGACTCATGATTTCAAAGGTGCTCGTCCACCTGCTAGGGAGGGCGTGACAAGGCAGAGCAGTTTATATCATGGTGGCCATGAAGCAGGGAGAGGGAAGAAGAGTCCAAGGACATATCTTCAAGGACCAGCTCCCAGTGACCTACATTCTCCAGCAAGGCTCCACCTCCTAAGGTTTCTACATCCTTACAGAGTAGTGCCACCACCAGCTGGGGACCACGAATTCACAGTTAGCCTATGGTGAACATTCACATTCAGGCCATAGCCACTGGATCACTTAGTGTCCCTTAGAGCTGGGATGTGCTATTGTGCCTCCCCTGAAGATAATGATGTCTGACAAATGAAAGAGCATTCCCCAAACTGGAGCCTTTGCAGTCTGTATTTAGCTTGTTAACCAGTGCCACTCCACTCCATCTTGTAAAGCTCGTCTGTTTTGATTGAACCGTGACAGTTCCCAAAACTACAGTCGTTTAGTTTCTAGAATGAAAATGTTTACTCAGATTCCCGCTCTCCCTGGGCTGACCCCCAGCAATGACCAGCCATGGGGGATGATTTCTTTATCACTTGGCATTCTTTCCCTCACCTCTCCTTGGTTACTCTTAGAAATGGCCAAACAGCCTAAATAGCAAATTCTCCGTCTCATTCTCTGCCCCCCTTTCTATATCCATCCAGCCTGTGTGTGGACAGTGAAGATTCTGGTGTTTTGAACTAGAGGCTTCCCCTTTGCAGGTAGCCATCCCCTCCCATAAATTAAGCCTGTGTTATTGTAGAGTCACTTGCGTGCATCTATCTATTCTTTTTTTGTGGCTTTACACAATTTACTAGGTCACTGAGAGTGTGTTGGCAGGTATCAAAGACTTTGCCCTCAACTGTCTTGCTTTAATGATGCCAATGGTAAAAACACTATGAAGGGCTATGTCACAGGTGGTGTTATAAGCCCTTTATAGAATATAAACTATTGGCTCCCCATAACAGCCCTATGAAATAAATACTCATTTTACAAATGAGAAAGACTAAAGCACAAGGACTGTAATTGTTCAGTGCTATAGAGATGGCAGTGATATTATACTCCACACTCAAATATTTTAGCTGAAGAACCTTCCTCTTGTTCAAGGTAACAGACAGTAATTCTGTTTTACTGTGTTAGAGACAGATACCTTATTTATTTATCACTTATACAGTGTTCTGCCTGCATGTGTCCTTGCAGGCCAGAAGAGGGGGACCAGATCTTATTTCAGGTTGTTGTGAGCCACCATGTGGTTAACTGCTGGGCCATCTCTCCAGCCTGAGAGAGAGAGAGAGAGAGAGAATAAAGGAATGAAGACCTTCATGGTTAGTCTTGTCTTAAGTGGCATTTATGTAATTCTGGTTCTATTTCGTATAATATAGTTGTACCCATGTCAGCAGGAAGAACATTTTACTCAGTACCCTAAAATAATGACATCTTGATTTTATATCCAAAATTGTCAACTTTAGGTTCTTAATTTTATGAAATATTCTGCAAATCGAATTTTAGTCTGTCACCATTATCATCATGGCCAGCAGCATTTTTTTTTCTTTAGTATTGACTTTTGTGTGAGCTAGACAGGCTAGAACTTTACCACTAATCTAGCTTCCCAGATCTTTTACATTTAAAGATATTTATTTTATGCATTTATATGTCTATGCCTGAGTGTATATATGTGCACCACTGGTAGGCTGGAGCCCGCAGAGGTCAGAAGAGGGCACATGATCACCTGCAACTGGAGTTCCACGTGGCTGTAGATTGTAATATGGGTGCTAGCAACCAGATGTGGGTCCTCCTCAAGAGCAGCAAATGCTCTCCATTGCTAATGCATCTGTCCAGCCCCTCTTTTAAAAATCTTTGTTTTGAGACTGTGTCTTACTAAGTTTCCCAGGCAGCTGTTAAACTTGTGATCCTTCTGCCTGTCCATGAAGTAGTTGGGACTTCAGGTCTGTGTGACCAGCCCCAGCTAGGATGTATTCTCATAAAAAGCACCTCACCCTCACCATAATCCATAATAGTCCCATGTTTGCCAGTTTCACTATCATAACCTGTGTTGCAAAAATAAAAAAAATGTAATCCCTGTGGATGCTAAGTAAATACTATTAGAGAAAGCCAGGCAAGTGCCCCTGGAATACCATGACAGTTAAGTATAAACATACATGTGGAATCATTTAGAAATGTGATCCCCTATCAAATGTTAATAATTTAATTTTATGTTGCATTGTATTAAGCATTCCTAAGGCAATTTTAGGCACATTAATTCTTTGTGGATTCTTATAGCTTTTTTTTTGGTATGTATTTGTTGAGAGATTAGTTTTTTCAGGTTTAATTCTGCTAATTCTTTAAGTATTTCTGTGGTAGACTAATTTTGTCAATAGCCTCAAGTATTAAACCTGTGTACTATGGAGAGGTATTTTGACCCAACTGTTGACTTTGGAGTCAACCACACAACTTTCTTTGGATAGTTGGATGTCAAATGCAACATAAGGGTTCTACTTTGGGCACAGTCTTTTTCTGTTGTTGATTCTTGGTCAAAACCTTGGAAATATGACCAGGTTAGTCACTAAGAGACAGAGAAAAACACATGGGAGAAATTTAGGTCTTTTATGGCTGTCCCAAATCAATTAGCTGCTAGCCAGTTTGACAGCTAACCATAGACATACAAGTAAGCCCAGATAAGGTCAGCTGAGCATAACCCAATACTAGAGCTATCCAGAAGACCTATAGAATAATGAAAAGTATTAACTTTCTGTCTTTTTAAGCCACTATACCTTGCTTGGAATGTTTTCTCACATAGCAATAGCTTACGGATACAATCTCAATTGCAGTAATAACTTACTATTTACGAGTGCCCATTTAAGAGCTTAATGAACCTCATCCACATACAGGTTTAGTCTTTAGTTTATAGAACTGAACTGCCTAGAGTTTAGACCCCGGCTTTTAAACTTAATTTGCACATGTGCCTGGCAACTAGAGAGCTCTACTAACTAGTTTAATAAAGTGCCAAGTTGCTAGCGCTGGAGTAAATGTACACACAAACCACTTTTCAACTCTCAAGTTTTTGAAGCTGACAATATTGCCTCTAGTTAGCAGATGTGAACTCCTAGGTTCAGAGAAGCTGAATATTTTGCATGATGTCGCAGGAGTCGAGCTAAGATGGCCAATCTAGATTTGATTATAGTTTGTGTCACACTGCTGCAGCATCTTAGCCATGGCGACCTACTTTTGAATATATCATTATAATTTCAGGCTTTTGCCTTAATAGAATTGCAAAATGTTAATTTAGAAGTCAAAGTTATTTTGCGGGGGGTGGGGGGCAATAACCGGATCGTAAGTTCAAGGTCTGTCTGAGTTACAGAGTGAATGTAAGGGTTCAAGGTTAGCCTGGGTAACTTAGTGATACATTGTCTCAAAATTAAAAATATTAATAATAAAAATGATGTAGATATAGTTCAGTGTTAGAGCATTTACCCAGCATGCACAAGGCCCTAGGCTTACTCTCCACCATGTAATAATAATAATAATAATCAACAATAATATAATATCAGGGACAGAGTGTATGTAAAAGAGAAAAATATGGACTGTACTAAGTATTAGGTGTCATTTTACTTGTCAAAAAGATATTGATGTTATAATCCTATTGAAAAGTTTATTAAAGTAGATTTATTGGGAATATAAGGATATAGTTGAGTAATAAACCTAATTGAACTAACAACTGTGAATTGTTCTTATTTTCCAAAGAATCCTGTTTTATTTAAATATTTTATGCAAATTGTTGTCAATGTGTAACATGAGGGCTGGCTTTGTTGGGGTTTCTGTCCTGCCCAGTTCCCACAGCCAGCAAGCCCCAAAGAAAATCATACGGAGGTCTCCAGAAGATTAAAACTGATTGGCCCATTAGCTCAGGCTTCATATTAGCTCTTATAACTTATATTAACCCATTATTCTTATCTATGTTAGCCACGTGACTCAGTACCTTTTTCAGCAGGGCAGGTCACATCCTGCTTCTTCCATGGTCTGGGCAGGAGTGTGGGGAAGCTTCCTGCTTCCCAGAATTCTCCTGTTCTAATTGCCCCACCTCTACTTCCTGTCTGGTTTTCCTGCCTATACTTCCTACCTGGCTACCAACCAATCAGCATTTATTTAAAACATAATTGACAGATATAGAATTGTTCTCCCGCACCATCAATGGGTTCTGCAGAACAAGACAAATGTAAGATGATCTTCTTTCTCCTCACTTCTTCCTCATCCCCTGCTAAACTGTACGGGAGAAGCTGCTTGAACTCAGCCTTCTGATCTTTTGAATTTTTTTGTTTTATTTATTAGGGGGAAGTGGAAAAGAATTCTCAAGAGTGGAAAAGACTTCAAGGGAAGAATACCCTGGCCCTTTTACTGTATTATAAATTGCTTTAAAAGACATGATTTAAATTCCTAAATTAGATTCTAAGCCCTGTATCATTTAGAATTTATAACTGCTCATCTAGACTTTTTTTTTCCACCTAAATTTGCCTGTGGTCACCACCAAGCAACAAACCAAACATACCACACTTTTTCCTTTTTGTACACATGATTAAAAAGGAATCTATTTTTAAAAAGAAAAAGAAAACCAAGAAAATTCTTAAGTCCAGTAGAATGGGTTCTTTGACAGCAGACTTTAGAAAAAACGTGGCCTGCATCCCCATCTGCCTGGGAGACAGGTCCATGCACTCTGGACTCTGTTCAGTCAGAATGAACTTTCAAAAGTGCGGTTTCTGTTTTCCTTTACTCTACCCAGTAAAGGAGACTCAAACTGCCATTTAATAGTTTGTGCCTGGAACCAATCTGGAGTCACGTGGTTTTCCTGTCTTCCGCCCTGTGCATAAGAGTCACGCTGAGTCCCTACCAAATATCTGGGAGCTGCAATTCCCTAGGGAATTGACCAGTCACTTCAGGTGTGGAGAGACAAATGACTCAGTTAAGGTTGACAGACAGCCTCTGTGTGGTATTTCCTTGCTGAGAACTGGCTACTAGCGTATGGGCTCCAATCCCCATCCCTAAGAAAAGGCCATTGCCAAGTCCAGACTCATGGACAGATAATAATTATCATAGTAAAATCACTTCAAAGAAAGAGCGAAATCTTGCAGCTGTGAGATCACGGTAGATCTGAGTGTAACGATTGAAGCATTTCATTGGATTTTTCCTGGCCTAGTCCAGAAAGTGGCATGCATGAGGCTTTCTGGCCCACAGATTTTCTGTGCTTCCAGCTGAAAAAAAAAATGAGATCCTAAGAAATATGTTTATTGTGCCCATATCTTAAGAAACTCTTACTTGATCTTGGCCCGTCCAGTCCTTGTTTTCAACAATTGAAAACATCTTTGTAAACTGTTTCCAGAAAGCATTTGCAAGCACCCCGAAGTAAGGTTACATGCTTACGCATCAGCTCTAAGCCTCAATTAAGGCTGTTGTTGCTGCCTCTAATAGCCTGGCACCTTAATAATATTATACAGTATCCCGAGATAATGAGAAGAATGCCCACCATCTGCTTACACTCAGAGAACAAAGGAGGACCGGAGGGATGTGTCCTGCAGCCTATGCAAAGCACTGCCCTTGCTTGCTGGGGACACAGTGGATTTTCCCAGGGGTGGCTTCTCTGCCTTTGGGGATGGTGGCATAACCTTCCGCAGTGGTTGGAGGAGGCTGTTCAGGCTCAGGGCTTGGCAAGGCTGGCTGCCTTAAAGCAACCACTCCTGAGCCTTCTCACGGGATGGTTGGAGATCATGTCTTCATGTTAGTTAGTTAAAATAGGAAGATATGGTTACTGGGCACTTAAAAATGTTCATAGCTTATGCATCTTTCTGCCATGGGTTTTTAATGCCTAGTGTCACCCTCAGGGTGAAATGGTGAGGAATGCAGTTGAGTATGCCTTCTGAGGCCGTGAGCAGAAGGCCTTCTTGGAAAGAGGTTTACGGTGGATTTCCCGTGTGCCGTGTCCCGGTTCCCTGGAAAGACACTCTTGAGAGACACAGGTGGCATTCTCAGTCTCCATTAAATGGAATCATTAGACATGATAAAGGAAAACCACTCCCACAGAAGCATAGAAGGTAGGAGACAGAATAGCAAAACAGGAGCCCATTGTCTATGATTCTTGGCCTGATAGCAATCCTGTGTTCTAGTCTGTTAAACAGAGCTGTAGGAAAGAGCACAGTGATAACGAACAGAAAAGAGGAAAGAGAAACCCACTCTGGTGGACACTGATTGGCTGACTTTCTGGTCACACTTTTTCTCTATCTATCCTAACAGAACTCTGTGTTCTATCTCTTGCAATTTGTTCCATCTTATACTGATTTGAATGCCCTTGTCAGTAAAAATGATCCAAAAGCCTCAATACATTGCTGAAATACTAGGTGTGTGTGTGTGTGTGTGTGTGTGTGTGTGTGTGTGTGTGTGTGTGTTTGTTGTGGGGTCGGGCATGGGGGGCTAAGTAAGACAGGGGAGGAAAGAGTACAAAAGGGGTGTGGGTTGTGCCCTGAGAATTTGTTTGCCATTAATATTTGTCAATGAACTTCTGACTCAGTGTGTTGGCTTTAGGAAGGGATGCTGAGGAAGGGAGCTCTCCTCCTGAATGAGAGCAGTGTCCTTAGAACAGAGTGCTCTGAGAACTCTTTGTTTCCTACTGTGTGAGGGTGCAATGATGACTTTCTGTGATGGATGGTTCTGTTGCTGTCTTGACCTTGGAACCCAGGAGTGTTAGAAATACATTTATATTGACTTATAAGTCAATATATTGGTAAACCTGCCTGGATGGACTAAGATAATATATTAACCAACCAGTGTGAGCAACCAAGCTCAAAAACCCCATGGGAAAACCTGGTATAATTCTAGAACACCTCTGAGTTATCTGAGCATAGACTAAGGATGCTGACATATTTATCTGTTATTTCCCTTTTAGCTGTGAGTTGATGAGTGCTTCTGAGGGCATTGAGTGGAATGCAGAGATTGCTGACAGGCGTTTACTATAAGCAGCCTTGCTGAGCACACGGAGTGCTAAGGGGATGTGCATGGGTGCCAACAGTCATTGACGGTCTTTGGTTCCTTCCCACCTCTACATTGAGGCCTCTGTTGTCTCAGAGCCACTGGTACAGTGAGTCTCCTTAGATGCAGCCTCGGATGTACTGTTTGCCACAAGTCTAAAATCAATCAGAAATCAAACTAAAACCCCGGACTTTGGTCAGCTGTTGGAAAAGCCAAATTCTTTTTTAGGCATGAGAAAAAGGCCCAAGTCCTCTAGGTTGCCAGTGGACAGCTTGGTAGCACTTGAGTAGAATGTCCGAGGCTTACTCACTCATAGCTAGGACTGGAAAAAGAGATGTGAGCTGACCACAGAATCTGAGTCCTTGTCAAGCCTATGCAAGGTTTCATCAGTTTTTAGTGCTAGGAATCTAGGTGGCCAAAAGCAATAGAAAGGCATGGTCTCATATTACAGAGGCAGGGTGCTGTGTTCTCTGGTGGCCCAAAGGATTATTTCTAGCCTGCCTCAGCTTCTGGAGCTTGATGGGAATCTTTTGTTTTGTTTTTGCATTTCTTTTTTTATATTGTTTTTATTGAGCTATACATTTTTGTCTGCTCCCCTCCTTTCCTCCCCTCTCTGCTTGCTGGGGATCTTAATGGCATTCTTTAGTCTGTAGCTCCACCGTTCTATGGCTGCACACTGTGTCTTCCTGGTTCATCTTTATTTTGCTTCCCTCTATGCATGTCCATCTCTGTATCCTTATTTCTGCTTTTATCTGAATACCAGTCAGAGTGGATTAAGATCAACCCTAATTATCGCTTTCTGACTTGTTTCTATTTAGAAAGGCCCTACTTTCAAGAGAGGCCACACATTCTGGGGATATAAATATCTATTTAGCAGACAAAACTTCAACCACAAATAGAAGACAAATCTATTAAAACAAAACAGACTTTGTTCTTGTTTTTTTGAGATAAAGTCTCTATGTTGCTCAGGCAGGTATTGAACTTCTTGGACTCAACAATCTTCCTGCCTCAGTCTCCTGACCCACTGGGACTACAGATGTATACCATCATGCTGGGCTATAGATGTATACCATCATGCTGGACTATAGATGTATACTGTCATGCTGGACTATAGATGTATACCATCATGCTTGGCAGAACGCCACTATTATTATTATTGCTGTTGTTACTATTTTCATTGTTGTTATTGTTATTTTATTTTATTTAAGAGCATCTGAACTGGTATTTTCCCTTTGTGTGTTGATATCTCACTTACTAATGCACTGACTACAGATTATATGTGAAACAATACAAACAAAGCAAGCACGGGACCTTCTGATGGCTCACAGGACTGGCAAGGTCAGAATGTGTGAGCAACTCCCAGGATCGGAGGATGAGCTGCAGAACCCCATGAAAATGTACGTGAAATGCCCCTTGCTTTCCCTCATCAGTTCAAAGTATCCCGAAATCTCTCTTCTTTGTTGTGTCTTATGCTGTTCTAGGTGTTAGACTAGGTCACCAAGCAACAGTAACCACCTCCCTGCCCTCAGGGAGCTTTTGTTCTAGTCAGGGACACGTGATAAACCAGAGGCACACATGAAATGTACACTGTACCAGATAATGCTTATAAGGGTAAAGCATCAGAGACATGATTTGGGGTTTTAGACATGTTGGCCAGAGTGGGCCTCATTGGGAAGCTGACCTTTGCTTAAATAACCCAAAGAAAATGTCTCCGTAGAGATGGAGTCCTGGGAAATGTGACATCCCTGTGGGACTAACTGAAAGCAAGCAAAATTGACCAATAGAAGAGAAGCTCTCTGGCTCCTGGATGGGACTCTAGGTAGTAGTTTTAGGGTTTATTTTTACCTGGCTCATTTGGACACTTAAAGAGACCTACAAACCACTGTAGCCATCTTGGCAAAAGTTGAGTTCAACTCTTAATGTGTGATTGCTGAATGTATCTTAAAAGCTTTGCAAGGTGGGACAATCCTTGCCAGCCATTACGAGGACCCTTTCAGCCTTTGGGGCTTTAATGTTATGAAAAAGTCCATTGTGATACTAAATTTGCTAGTTAGTAGTTCAACAGCAAATTCTGGTTCTCTGAAAACCCAACTATACAAGGTGTGACTTGATATTCAAAGGCTGCTCCTATGAGCACTCCACAAATGTGGGTTGCCCTTTACTTATTTATGGCCTCTGAGGTATTATGGATGGATAATAAGCATTACAAAATGTTTAGCTCTTGCTGAAAGAACTGTTGACATGAAGACTCTTCATGTTCCACAGTGATAGAGGGAGAATTTGTAACTCTTAACACAATTTTTCTTTCAATTTGAAATTAGTATGGCATCCAGGAGTTAAGTAAACAAAGAATTTCTATAGTGCAGATGGCAAACATGGGTATTATACTCCATTATCGTGTTTATTGATGGGTAGCAACAACATGAATACTAAATGACTGAGAATGCCCTGTGTACATAACGGTATTGATAAAACTTGCTTGAATAAAAGACTTCAAAAATATACTGTTGTAGACAAAATTAAGCTATAAGATTCAGAAATTGATGCAGATGAGTAATGGAGGTAAGTTAGTATGATGAATATATGAATATATAATGAGGAGGGTGGGAGAGAGAGAGAAAGAAGAAAATTTAGAAGTATAAATAAAAGTTTGCTTTTGATGTAGGCTAGTGTCAAATGAGTAGCCATCTGTATAGACTGGTGATTTGATTCTCCAAGGTCACTCAGGGATTAGATTTCCTTGGCCTTTCCTTTCATATAACTGCCATAGCCTTTGCCTTGTGTTCTATCTTCTTGTATCTTTATCTCCCTGGATGATGCTGATTGACCACTGCTGTCTACTTTCTGGACTATAAGAATAGGGAAAGAGAAAATGGAAAAGGAACTTTTTCTAAATGATACAACCTAGAATATGTTTTTGTCAGCTTTCATTGTCCCCCTGAGTATAGCTGCAAGAGAAGCTGGAAGCTCACCTGTTGTTTTGTTCTCCACTTTCTATAATTCTACTACTAAAAGAAGAAAGTCTGAAATAGCTACCAAAGGACAATTAATAAAAACATTGTGGTTTATCTCATGAGGAGAAATAAATTTTGGATCTTAAGGGCTGATAAAACGTTGGAATTTTCATCTACTTAGCAACCACCAGGTGGCAAATACATAACATTTTCCTCGGGGTGTTATTCTCTAGTTGGAAAGACAGACAATTAAATAGAAATTAATAACAATGTGTGAAGATGAATACTGGGGGGACAGAGTAGTGTGAGAACACAGGGCAGGAGAACCTAACCTGGTCTAGACATAACTGTGTCAGCAATGACTTCCTGGGGATTTGATGTTGGCCTGACACATTAGCGTAAGGCCTCATTCTGGTGGAAAGTGGAAACCATTCCAAGCGTGGGGAGTAGAGACATGGTGTAACTTTAAGGCAGCTTCTAAAGACGGAAATCATTTGCAAGGCTGCCACAAAAAATCTTAACCAAGGCAGGAGCAAGGGAAAAGTATGCAGAATTTATGTAGAAAGGAAGAAAGATTGCTGAGCTGGAAGGAAATATTCTTGGCACAAGTCTCACAGTGAAGGATAGAACCATGATGAGCCCCAGATTCTGGGTTCTTTGCAGTGATTTGAAACATGGACCTGGTTATCGTTTGGCTGCAGGCACCAATAAATCGATCAAGCTTTTCAGCAAGAATTAGAGTATTCCTATAATTCTCCATTAATCATGTCTTCTGGAAAGGTAGGAAGTGGTAGGACCCACAGCTGTTTGGTTGTTTGGCACAAAGAATTAGCTCTCCTATTGTTTATCTAGTGTTTCTTTACTAAAAGTGTTGTAAGTTTGAATCATGATGAAATCAATTTTATTTGGAGAACTGCTTTTGAGAATGGATGGCAAATTGTCCTTTTTAAAAAAGAGGCCAAGGAAATATTGTTAAGATAATGATTGGATAGGAACAGAGGAACTAATTTTAGAATTTTTGTTAGGTTGGAACAAAACATTTTTTTGACATTGAAATCAGATATTTCTGAGGGGAATGATGGAGAAATAGAGGAAGGGAGGAGAGGGGAGAAAGAGAGAGAGGGAGGGAGGAGGGGGAATGTGTGCATGAATGTACAGTGTTCGTTTAATGGCCGTATACTATTAATTTGACTTTTCTTAATCTCTTTCATGTATAACGCCTATGGAGAGCCTATCATAGTATTTTCAGGTGCCGTAGCCTCTCAGTGTTGCTAAATGACAGATGTTAAGGGTCAGATAGGGGAGTGCTCCGTGTCATTGGCTGGCTATTTAAGCTCTTCGCTGGATCACTGCTCCACTGCTGTCAGGGTGCTTGTAGCATTCATTCCCTGTACTCCTCATTTCTTTTCTATGACCAACGCCACTACTTTTATTTCTTTTACTATGACTAAGAATCGCTTCGTGTTTAGTCATGAAAACATGCGGACCCAAGTTCAAGCCTTTAAATGCCTGTGAGAAAGCTGATGTGGGGCTGTACACTCATGATCCCAGCACTGGGCAAGTGGAGACAAGGGATCCCTGAGATTACTGGCCAGCCAGTCTAGTTCATTAGCACACTCCAGGCCAGTGAGTGACTCTGACAGGGAATGCCACCCCTACACACATGTACACCTGAGCACACAACAACATGAATGCACACATACACACACGGAGAAAAGGAATCAGTTCAAACAAAGTCGAGTATGGAATAAAGGAGATTCTTTTCCGGTATTATTTAGGGGAGGCAGCACTAAACATATTTCCTGGAGGGAGGAATGGTCCTTCCTACAGCAAACCCTCTAGGCCTTTATTTACAAGAAACCAGCTTAGGAAGATCTTGAAATTCACTGTCAAACTGAGGCTCTTCCATGGTTACCTACACACCAGTGAAAGAGTTAACTAAAGGAAGACAATCAGTCCTTCCCACAATCTCCCAGGACTTGGTACGTGTGGTGGCGTGGAGTGATTCTGTGGGTTGGGCACCATGTTCTATATTGTACCTCCTTCCATAGGAGGAGACCCAGTCCCCAGCCCTGGCCAGGACTGTGTCATTATTCCTATCGTGTTCATGGGGAGGTTGAGGGTCAGAGAGGCTAAGCATCCATCTGGCCAAGGGACCAGACAGAGTCCAAGGCCAACCCTGCTTCATAGAGCTGCCCTCCTCTGCAATGTTCTTCCAGTGACATCCAGACACCTAGGTAAGCTGGTAGAGTTGGTTAGCTTTAAGGTGAATGACAGCTGTTTGCAGAGAAAACTCATCCATGACCAGGGTAAAAGAGACAGCCTGAGCCAAGAAAAGCAGTTGACTGCAATGCATTGCTCATGCTCTTGGCTTCCGGGAAAACACAGTTTTTGTTTAGCATAATTGACTGGAGTGTCTCACCCCATCTTTCCTTTGGTTGGATCTTAAAGATACGAATAAAATATTTCTTTCCTAATTTCTTGAGTTTTACAACTATTATTCCAAATACATTTCTAAATTTAATACTCAGAGGATGTGTGAGTGTGCCTTGCTTACAGCAGAAATTATCTTTGCTTTATTTACGTAGTGTACGTGCATGTGTGCGTGTGTATGCATGCATGCATTTGTGTGTGTGTGTGTGTGTGTGTGTGTGTGTGTGATACTTAATGAGGAATGACCCTAGAACACACACAGTGCCCGCCACAGACTTAGCTGAAGTCCTTTGAAATGAACTACTATTCCAAACTTTGTTTTTCATAATTAAAGGAACCCTGTTTAAATTCAAACAGCCAAATGCCAATCAATTGACAGCCAACTCCCCCATCCCTGAAGCAAGCATAAACTAGGTTTATTTTACTTTCACCTTCTTAGCTGGCACTGTCTTCATGCTGCGCTCAGTGTCTTCAGAGACACCTTTAGCTGTGGCACCCAGATCTCAAGGCAATCACACAAAAACGGACAAGTAGGTTACACGTTTGTACTGTGAGTTTTTAAATCTGTGAATAAAATTGCCAACTTTTCTAAGTCCCTCCTTGAAGAGGAAAATTTGGAAAGGCCCACCATAATATTACAATATACTGTTCCCAGAACGTCTAGAAATTGGGTAAGTCTTCATTAGCATGGGACGCAGAAAAGGGCTCATGAATGAGGGCAGCTGCTCCGGGGTCTGGGGGATGGGAGTCTATCTGCATTTTTTTCTATCTGAATTCTTGCTGTTAGAGTAGCTGCGACCTTTTCAGTAATGCTAGTTATACTCTGGAGGATAGTTTCACTGATTTTCTTTATTGTATCTTGCAGATCAATCTCCTACATGGCTGTTCCATTTAACCTGTATTCCCTAGGTTATTTCTTAAAGCGATTTATTGAACATTATCCTAGATTGGACCGCATTTACTATCCTTTGACCCAATTACTTAAATGGTCCATATCCATTTGATTGTGATCATCTTTTCTCTTGCCGTTTGCTTTCCCTCTCATTTCACACAGGAGTCTCCTCAGTCCTGGAGTCTTTCCCTTCCCAAACCGCTTGGCTTGAGCAGAGCAACCGTTTAAAGGCAAATCTTTGGATTTGAAAAAATCCCAGCTCTTTATCCGAACCCAGTTTGCTCCAACAATTCGATACTACAAAATTTAATCTAGTGCCTGCTCTGTGATTGGACTGGGTGATGATCTGTCTTTCCCCTTTGTCCTTCGGACTGAATTTGCTAGGGGAAAGTTTCTGATCTCGGATGGGGCCTCCCTGCTCTGGAACTTGTCAGTTTCAACCAACAAGTTGTTAGTTGTGTGAACTAACGGCAGTTTCAACTCCTCTGGGCTCCTATCGGCCCTCCTCAGGCAGTACAGCAAACATCCAGCAGGTTCGCAGGCTGTGGTTCTTCGTGTGCTCATGTGTCTGTACCTCCCCACTCAGCGTACAACCTATTTCTCCAGGTGTTCCTCTGCTCAAGTCCTTCGAGTGGTTTCTACTCTTTGTCTCATAATATTTGTACAGTATGCTCGGGCCTGGTTCATATCTTGAATTGTTATAAAAAAAACATCAATACAACTTGTCATTTTCTGTGCTTAGGATTTTCTCTTTAAACTTCTGAACCCAGGGTAAGATTCCCCATCTTCCTTCATTTCTCCTCACCCTTGTAAACCAGCGCTGTGTTTTTATTGGCCTTCAAACTTGTTTAAGTAGAGCTAGTGGTAGGAATGGAAATGATTTTTTCCCCCTGGGAAACCTGAATATTTACACTGTGTGAGCAAAGCCATCTTTAAGCAGAGCTCCCTTTCTGTCTTTTCCAACTGCTACCTTGGTGTGAAAGTGACATTTTGTTAAGCTTTCCTATTATTTGCTAATTCTCGCCTCCGTTTTGTGAGGTCAGGGTTGTGGTCCCCAGGCTGCTGAAATCCCTTCACAACCAGCAGAGCTGCAGGTGGACTGTTTCTCCCCAGGGTCTCACCCTCCCTAGTCCCTGTCAGTACAAACAGGATTTGACCTGTTCCCTGGAGGTGGAGATCTTATATAAAGCCACTTAGCAGTTCCATGGCTAAAACCCCAGAAATTCCAGATTTGGGGATATTTGCCCTGATCACTCAACCATGCTGTAGTTCAAGCGGTGGGTTATATTTTGAGTGACAGTCATTTGATTCAACCATGACATTGGATAGAGATTGAATTACCGGGGTGTCGAGTTTTCTGGAGGGAAAGACAAAACAAAAGCGGGAGAAAGAGTAGTAGGGGAGGGAGGTGGAATCTGGTGGCATATGGAAGGAAATGGAACGAGTCTGCTATCTGAAAGAGCTGAGACAGGGGAATTATGCTCATTAGTCCATGAAGTGTTTTCTAAAGCCTTGAGCAATTCAGGTCCTCTATGAAATGTTTCTTTATGTTACAACCAAAGCAAAGTTCTGACCTGAACCAGAGGAAGACAGAGAGAGAGGGAGAGGGAAAGCAATTAAAGAAAGGGGGTGGGAGTAAGGAGCTGGTTCAGTAAATAAAATGCTTGTACATCTTCAGAACCCATGTTAAAAATAACGAGGCCCTTGTCATACCAGCACTGGGGAAGTGGGACCCAAGGTCTTACCGGCTAACCAGCCTGGTCTACTTGGCAAGTTCTAGGCTAGGGAAAGACTTCATCTCAAAGAAAGAAAGAAAGGGGGGGAGAGAGAAAGAAAGAAAGAGAGAAAGAGAGAGAGAGAGAGAAAGAGAGAAAGAGAGAGAGAGGAGAGAGAGAGAGAGAGAGAAAGAAAGAAAGAAAGAAAGAAAGAAAGAAAGAAAGAAAGAAAGAAAGAAAGAAAGAAA